>CM019176.2:31856651-32309304 GCA_009739505.2 Apolygus lucorum
CCCCTTCTCCCGCCCCCATACTCCTGCCGCCCCTTTACTCCTACCGCCTCTAACTCTACCCCCCTTACGCCTTTCGCCCTTACTCCTCACCCCCCCCCCCCCGACTCGTTCCTATCACTCCCTACTCCCCACACGTACCCCATATATCCCCCCATACTCCCACGTACTCCCCCAAATTTACCCCACATATTCCCCCCCTACTCCCACTACTACTCCCCCAAATTTACCCCCACATATTCCCCATACTCGCCCACTTACCCCACATACTCCCCCATACTTACCCCTACCACTACCCCACATACTCCTCATACACTCACCCATACTTCCTAACACACTCACCCATACTCCCTCACACCTACCGCACATATTCCCCCATACATACCCCCACACACTCCCATATACCCCACAACTCCCCCTCACTCTCACCCTCATTCTCACCCTAACTACCAATGCATAAGGTAAAACTATAATTTAAGCTAGGTTGAGAATGGAGCTTCATGATAGGTTAACTAGATGGCACTATGGTCGATCTATCCTACCTTGTAATCATGTTTCAATCTCTATTTTAAGTTTCAAAGTAAGGTCAGTACAACTAAGAGAAATTTGTACTGAAATTTGTTGTCCTGAAAGCAGTTCAAAGGATCTAAGGTAAGTACAACTAATTTCTTTACCATTAAGATTCAATTAGTACCATTGTTCGACCCACTTGGTCTTGGAGTTTCGATCGAAGTTTATTTTTATTCAGGTGTAAATTTAACATGTTGGTCCTCCAAGGAAAAACTTATACTTCACGAAATCACACTTCAAAGAAAATTTAAAAGTTGTTGACCCTCTTGTCGTTGGAATTTCCAACTAAGCTCTTCTTTTATGTAAATTTAACATGTTGGTCTTCAAAAGGACCGATGAAAAAACTTATACTTTACTTTACGAATCACACACTTTTTTTAATAATTATTTTTATTCAGTCTTTCCTTCTCTTGTATAAATTGAACTTGTTGGTCCTCAAAGGACCGATGAAAAATTTTAATTCAAGAATAAACGATACAATGAAATAGAATAGAAAATTAGTGTTCGTGGTCAGTTAAACATTGGGAACACCACGAAAGAAACCCTGAATCTAAGCTGTTGTTCAATAGCGGCTGGTCGTCTTCTGGTACTGGTGAGTATCTATTAACGGACGGAGATGGAGGTAGTAGATGCAGAAGAAGGTATGAGGGAGAAAGGTATGGGTATTCGACGACAGAGTAGTCTTCAAACGAGGGAGTAGGAGATGGGCTGTAAGTTTTCATCTTCTTCCTGGGAGGCGACTCTCTGGAAGATGGCATCACAGCATACGTCTGGAAAATGACCATAAAAATTATGTAAGTAAGCAGTAAAAATTAAAATTGGTACTTGAAAGTATCTATGAAACTGAATCTACCTTATTCATGGGGTCAGAGTACTCCTCTTCATCAGTGGATCGCGTTGAGAATTCGTTATTTGTAACCCACATTGATGGAGAAGCAGGACTGGGCGATCTTTCCTGTGGAGAGGCCCGAGTGCAGGATAATTCGTGGAGCTGGCATGCTCTTACTGTGACAAAGTTGGCACCACAAATTGAACACTGCTTACTGGAAGAAGCCATCTGAAAAGTTCCGATGAAACATTTATATTTACGATAGTTGAATATGGATGAAACTCATAATTTGAATGCGGTAAATGATAACTTACCTTTCACACAAATTGCAAGTCGTGCTGTCTGTTGACAAGGCCTCTGTAGATGAGGTTGACTGATCTGATGACCTTGTTGTTGTACTTCTGAATTTCGTCCTCGGTGAGTACGTCGTTGAACCGTTTTGGTAGGAAGACTCTAATGGAAGCTTCTTGAAGACAGCCAATGGGGATCAATGAAGCCACGATAGTGTCACCAAACCGACTTTGCAATCTTTGAAATGAGAGCACTTCGTAGGGAACTCCAATGCGAAGGTCTGACAGACGGCAGATTCCGTTGTTCTGGTTGTTGGCTGCGTTGAGTTGAGATGAGAGAGAGTTGATCATCTTGAAGAGCAGGAGCAGAATGAAGAGCCGCCTCCAAGAGCAGCCCCTTATATACCCAAGATCAACCACCCCCTTTCCCCCTCCCACCACCCCCACCCCCCAAGGTCAAATTAATTTGTGTATAACTTCTCTGTGAATAAGTATTCCTTCTCATTAGGTAGGTAATTTTTAGGTTATCCTTCTTAATAGAATTCAATAACTTCTCAATGAAATTGTATTCCTTCTGAATGCACCTTCAGTCAACAACCCCAACAATTAAAACTTTTTTTTTTTGTATTACTTCTCTGTGAATAAGTATTCCTTCTCAATAGGTAGGTAATTTTTGAGCTTATCCTTCTTAACAAAATTCTATAACTTCTCAATGAAATTGTATTCCTTCTCAATGCCTGGAGTCAAACTCCACTCCAATTCAAACTTTTTTCTTGTATTACTTCTCTGTGAATAAGTATTCCTTCTCATTAGGTAGGTAATTTTTAAGGTTATCCTTCTTAATAGAATTCAATAACTTCTCAATGAAATTGTATTCCTTCTGAATGCACCTTCAGTCAACACCCCAACAATTCAAACTTTTTTTTTTTTCTTGTATTACTCCTCTGTTTAATAAGTATTCCTTCTCAATAGGTAGGTATTTTGAGCTTATCCTTCTTAACAAATGCTATAACTTCTCAATGCCTGGAGTCAAACTCCACTCCAATTCAAACTTTTTTCTTGTATTACTTCTCTGTGAATTAAGTATTCCTTCTCAGTAGTAGGTAAATTTTTAAATTTATCCGTCTAAACAGAATTCTATACCTTCTCAATGAAATTGTATTCCTTCTCAATGCCTATAGTCAAACACCCCCTATCAAACTTTATTCATGTATTACTTCTCCGTGATGAAGTATTCCTTCTCAGTACGCATTTTTTAGGGTTATTCTCTTAACCGGAATTGTATACCTTCTCAAAGGAACTACCCCCCTCCATTCCCACCCTATATAAGGAGCTGCTCCTCCTCTCCTCCTCCCACTCTTGCTCGTGCTTTTGTAGTGTTCACTAGTTTTCCAGTGCTCTTCTTCAAGCTCCAGCTCACATCTTCAGCTCCAGACCTGCTCTTCAGCTATCGTCCCCTGCTCCTCTGGGATAAGTGAGTAACCTCATTAGTTTACCTCCTGGTTTGCAAATTAGGTCTACCTCTCGCCCAAAAACAACCCACACTTCCTTTTTTTTTCCATTCAAGTTTGACCTTGATAACTTCTTTGTTCGTTCAAGTTTGACCTTGGTAGGTCCTTTTTTTTCTCTCAATCACTTGATTGGTTTTTGTTTTATTATTTTCGTTCAAGTTTGACCTTGATAGGTCCTTTTTTTCTCTCAATCACTTGATTGGTTTTGTGTTTTTTTTTTTCGTTCAAGTTTGACCTTCATAGGTCATTTTTTTTTTCTCTCAATCACTTGATTGGTTTTGTGTTTTCGTTCAAGTTTGACCTTGATAAGTTCTTTTTTTGTCTCAATCACTCGATTGTTTTTTTTTTTTTTTTTTTCTATTTTGTAAATAATTCCGTTATTATTTTGTTGTTTTGGTTTCTCTGAAACAATTTTCGTTTAATAGATACTTTTCTGAAGTTTTTTTTTTTCTTTTCAATCCGCGTTGATTGAAAATTTCGTTATTATTATTTCTTTTTCCTCAATCACTTGATTAGGTTTTTTCTCTGTTTCATTTAAAAAATAAAAAAAAAAAAAAATAAAAAAATAAAAAATTGTGTCTTGGTTATTAGTTTTTCTAAAACAATTTTCGTTTAGTAATTTTCTGATTTTTTTTTCTTTTTAAGTCCGTTGATTGAAAATGTGGTTATTATTCACTTATCCTTGTTTTGGATTTACTTCTTTATATTCTTTTCTTTTGCTTGAGGTTTGTGGAGTAATTTTCCCAGTTTCTTTTTTTTTTTTCATTCAATAATTTACACGTTTCTCAATTTGTGTTAAATTGATTACAAATTTAAAATGTCCATAAAAATATTTTAGTTCAAAATACTTTAAAGGTAGAGATGGCTAGTACATCAAAGTTGTGTACCTTTGTGGAGGGCATTTGACAGTTTGACCGCGCTGATTAGCCCATGAAACCCAATGTGGAGAAGTAGATTCCCCCACCACCAATACTACTCCACCCACTATCTTGAAGAGACCAGCCATCTCACATTGATGATAGGTTGTCAATGTTCACTAATTTGTGTGGATTCTGTGGGATTTATTTTCCTTCATTGGAGGAGAGCTGAGTCACGAACAAACTCACGCTGGTCCATCTTCTCCCTCTCCTTCCAAAAAGAGGAACATATCTCCCACAGATGACTTATTCTCCTCTTACTTTGCCAATGTTGTGGATATTGTGGATTGGATTTTGCCCACTAGAGATGAAAGGGACGAACATGAAGCAGTGAGACACAATCGAGATTTTTGTACTAAATGTGGCCAGTATTTCCCCAATAATTTAGAAAGGATCAATCATGAAATAGACTGTTCTGTTAACTTAGTGTGTGAAAAATGTGGGGCTTGCTTCTCGAATGCTTACTTGTTTGAAGCACATAACACTAACTGTGGTCAAGAGGTAGATAATGCTAGACAAGGTGGTGACCCAAATGTTAGAGAAATATTGGCTAATGATGATGAACAGATCATTCCCTACATCTCTGCTTTCACAAATAGAATTGCTTCGTTTTTTATACAATCAAATTTTGCATTAGATCTGCCTTCATTCCTTTCCGACATAAGACCAAAATTGATTAAAATCCTCAAAAACTCTCTTCGTGATCATGGGGCGATTAAATTCAACTTGGTTCTTGATATTTTAGTAAATAACTCTCTTGGAGAAGAGATGGATTGTAATTTAAAAGTCAAGAATGATATATTATTGCACAACACTCAAATAGATTCAATCCTAAGATCAATGAATGAAAAGTTAAATACAGAGTTATCCGAGTTGGAAGTTAAAAAAAGTGGTTGGAAGTTGGCATTAATTTATGGTCTACGAGTTAAAATCAATAAGTACTCCCCACTGAGAGGTGGCATGTTCATTGATCTCCCAGAAAAAATTAAAAGCAGAAAAGCATGTATCAATGTGATCAATTAGAACAATTTTTGTTTCAAATATTCAATTTTAGCCAAGTGTGTACCTAGACATCCAGAAAGAGTTTCAGTCTACACAACTCTCAATCATAGATATAATTTCGACTGTATTAGATTCCCTGCCACAATGTATGACATCAAAAAATTTGAAAAAAATCAATAATATCTCAATAAACATTTTTAAATTGGATGAAAACATAACGTATACCCCAAGAACATTGTTGAGCAGGAACTAGAAGACCATAGAGATTTATTATTACCAGAGAAAAAAATTAGGTAGTGGCGAGGTTATAAACAACCATTATGTATACATTAAAGATTTTAATAAATTAGTACGTGCACAGATAACTGCTCATGTAAGTAGGATTAACCTCTGCAAAAGATGTTTGTGGTACAAGCAGACGGACAATTCTGGTGACATTAAAGCCCATGAAAACCTATGCAACTCAAACAAACCAGCCCTTCCAAAGATCCCTGAGAAAACTTACGTGGAATTCGAGAAAGTGGGTAGATCCATGAGAGTCCCCTATGTAGTATACGCAGATTTTGAATCCATGTGTGAAGATATCCATACTGTCCTCCCAAACCCAGATACATCTTACACCCACCCCTACAATCAGCATACCCCCACTTCTGCATGTGCTTATCTCCATATTCAAGAGGAGTTCTTATCCATCAGTGGTCGAATACCGAAAGATTTGTTCGTATATCGAGGGGAAGACGTTGTAGAAAAACTGTTGGAATTTTAAATCATGTTGCTGAAGAAGTGAGTAAAATATATAGTTCTAACAAAAAAAATGCCAATTCTATCCCAAGTAGAGAAAAATCAATATGATAGTGCTACAACATGCTTCATGTGCAATAAAGCCTTCAGTTTCCCGGAAAATCCCAAAGTTCGTGATCATTGTCACATACTAGGGACTTACCGGGGAGCTGCCCATCGTAATTGTAATATTCAATATCAACCCCCCCTCCTTCCTTCCCGTCCTGTTCCACAACCTCTCTGGATTTGACGCCCACTTCATAATTCCCAAATTAGGCTACAACAAAAAACAAATTGATGTCATAGCATCCATTTCAGAAAATTTTATCACTTTCTCCAAAAGAGTAAATAAAAAATATCATTAAGATTTTAGATAGTTTCCAATTTTTATCAAACAGTTTAGATGGTCTTGCCAAATCTTTAACTAATTTTAATATTTTACCTAAATTTTTTAATAATAATGAATTAGATCTTGTGAAAAGGAAAGGAGTATTCCCCTATGAGTATATGAACTCGTGGGAGAAATATCATGAACCCAATTACCTCCCATAAATGAATTTTATAGCCAACTGAAACATAGTGGTATAACCAATGTAGAATATGAACATGCGCAGAAAGTGTGGGAAGTATTCAATTGTTCCAGCATGGGGGAGTATAGCGATCTCTACATGAAAATCGATGTACTCCTCCTTGCTGAAATATTTGAATCATTCAGAAACATAACAATCAAATCCCATTCCCTTGATCCTGCTCACTACTTCACATCACCAATGATGACCTGGGATGCGATGCTCAAATGCACTCAGGTCAAAATTGAGTTGCTAACAGACTAAAATCAAATTTTAATGGTAGAGGCTGGCATTAGGGGTGGACTAGTTCAAGTTCCAGGAAGGATGGCCGAAGCAAATAACCGCTTTATCGAGGGCTACAACCCTGATAAAGAGGACTTGTTTCTGGCCTACCAAGACTGTAACGCGCTCTATTCCACTGCAATGACCATGCCTCTACCCATTGGAGAATTTTCATTTGTACAAGATCTAAATTCAATCAAACTCGAAACCCTCAGTGCTGACGACCCATTCGGATATCTTCTTGATGTTTCTCTCGACTACCCAGATGAGTTACACGATCACCATAATGATCTCCCCTTCCTTCCTGAGAAGTTGGGAAGTGTTGGTGGAAAGTTGGTGGCTCATCTTGGTAGTCGGAGAAACTATGTCGTTCACTACATGGCTCTCAAACAAGCATTAGATCATGGCATGAAATTGGTAAAAATAAACAGAGCACTAAAATTCCGACAGTCAAACTGGTTAAAACCCTACATTGAACTAAATAATGAGTTAAGAAAGAAAGCCACCAACGATTTTGATAAAGACCAGTTCAAATTATACAATAACGCAGTATATGGAAAAACAATGGAATGTATTAGAAATCGAATCGATTTTAGACTTGTAACTAGCTATCAGCAGGCTGAGAAACTAATTGCCAAGTCTAATTTCGTAGATTCAACTATTTTTAATGAAAATCTAGTCGGCATTTTAATGAGAAAAACTACCCTTACATTCAATCGTCCAATATTTGTAGGCCAAGCAATTTTAGATCTTTCCAAAACAATTATGTATAACTATTTTATGATGTCCTAAAACCCCTTTACCCAAATGCACTTAATCTCTTATATATGGACACTGATAGCTTCATCATGTCTATAAAAACCAATGATTGGTATAAAGACATGAGAGATCATCTACTCGATCACTTAGATACATCAAATTACCCCCAAGATCACCCACTTTACTCTAATATAAATAAAAAAGTTCTGGGAAAGTTCAAAGACGAAGCAGAGGGTAAACCTATTAATTTATTTGTTGGCTTGAGACCCAAAAATGTATGCCATGATCATTGATGGAAAAGAATATAAGAGAGCAAAAGGGGTGCAAAGATGTGTAGTTGAAAAGAAAATCACTGTCGACCACTATCTTGATTGCTTGTCATCATTGTCAATTAGAAGAGACATATGTAGTCGTATTAGATCGAAAAATCACAATTTACAGTCCATTGTGACCAATAAAATATCACTGTCCCCTAATGACGATAAGAGACATATTTTAGATGATGGCATCACCACCTTAGCTTTAGGACACTACAGGCTGGCTCCTGAGTGATCCAATTTTATTTAATTATCACCATACCAAATTTTTAAACAGGCTGGTCCTGTAAAATCGTCTTAGGTTATCAAATTTTTAAATAGGCTGGTCCTTTTAAATTTTATCATCGTCTTAGGTTATCAAATTTTTAAACAGGCTGGTCCTGTCAAATTTTATCATCGTCATAGGTTATCAAATTTACATCACCGTCTTAGGTTATCAAATTTTCATCACCGTCTTAGGTTATCAAATTTTCATCACTGTTATAAATTCTCATCATCGAATGTACACAAGGGTGGGTAAGTAAATGTGTACGAGAGACAACGACCTGGTTGCGTACCAGTGGAGCAACCAAAGCTACACACTGTAGCTGGAAATCTTTCGGGATTTCCC
This sequence comes from Apolygus lucorum, assembly GCA_009739505.2. Lineage (NCBI taxonomy): Eukaryota > Metazoa > Arthropoda > Insecta > Hemiptera > Miridae > Apolygus > Apolygus lucorum. The sequence goes on from CM019176.2 coordinate 31,865,085, forward strand.
GGGGGTTGCGGAACGAGTAAAACAACCAATGGTTAGCGGAACCTATGTAAAGGATTGCTTTTATTTTTTCTTTATCTTTTTATTTTCCACTTTGATTTTATTCACAATCCTTCATATTTGTTTTGTAATAACCTATGTTTGGTTTACTCGTTCCATTACGCGAGGGTGGGCCCGGGGTACGCAACCAGGTCGTTGTCTCTCAAAAAGGGAGGGGTGAAAGTTATTGCAATGGACTTGTGATGAGAATTTGGGAGGGCGTTGATGAAATTTTTAAGTTGTGGTGGTGGTAATAGTGGGTTGCAAATAGTATATAAGGGCTGGTCCTCTCACAAACGTCCTCAGTATTCAACATGCAGTTAGTGAAGCAAGGTGTCGGTCTCCCAGTCCACAATTTGGCAAAGTTAGAGGGGAATACCTCCGATAGAACAAGGCATAGCTCACTGCTACCCAATAGTATAAGGTGCATAATGTGTGCGACTTCGAATGGTGGCAAAACAAATTTGATGCTCAATCTATTATACTCTCCTCAGGGATTGAGATTTGAAAACATCTATCTCTTTAGTAGAACCCTCCACCAACCTCAATACGTCCAATTGACTAGAATCATGGAACCCCTAAAAGAAATCGGCTTCTTCAAATACGAAAATAGTGATGAAGTACCACTACCCTCTCAAACTAAACCAAATTCCGTAATGATTTTTGATGACGTAGCTTGCGACAAACAAGATAGGATTAGGATGTTCTTCAGCATGGGTCGACATAGTAAGACAGATAGCTTTTATTTAGCCCAAAGTTATTGTCGTATACCTAAACATTTGGTCAGGGATTGTGCCAATTTAATCGTTGTATTTAGACAAGACACGTTAAATATGAAAAAGATATACGAGGACCATGTGAACATGGATATGTCATTCGTCAAATTCAAAGACATTTGTTCAAGGTGTTGGGAAACTAGTAGGTATGGGTTTTTGGTCATAGACAAAGAGTGTGGTGTCAGCAGTGGGAGATATAGGCTAGGTTTCGATACCTATATAATACCCTGAATTAGGATAAATCAGTTAGTCTATTGCAAACCATGGAAGGAGTAACATCTATTGAGCGAGAGATCGCTGAGGTTCGTAAACACATTAGAGCGAGGTATAACCAGATAAGGAGGAGCAGGGAGGACACAGAAGAACATCTCAAGAAGAGGTTTGAACCCATTCGAGAAGCTATTCTGAATCCGCCATCACCCAAGAAGCCGAAATTGGAGCAGACAGCTGGGTCATCTACAATTGATCCATGGAAGTACATTAACAGGAGGAGAAGAAGAACCAGACCAAGACGCATTTTCGACTTATTCGGAAGGAAAGTAGAAGAAACCGATATCTCATCAGATTCTACTGCGATACCATACATCATGTCACCTAAAGAGGAACCTCCTACTGGATCGACAACGCAAGAAGACGTGAGAATTATTCCAACCCCTCAAGAACCATTTGCATCGTCATCACCAGTTGAGCCATCATATGGACATTATGCATCAGAGTACGTCAGGAAGAAAATTGATAGAGAACCAGGATTTGATGACCTTTATGGAATCCACTACCACAGAGAATCTGACCGCTTCACATTGGGAGACAGTTATGTAACTATCAGAGATGATGTCATGCGAATAGGAACAGACATGCAAATCCATTGCACCCTCGGACTATTAGAACTTCTCTTCATGAAAAATCCGGAAAAGACAATGATCAGGGACCATGATCTTCAATCCTATAAGAGGATACTGGATGCGACCAATGCACATAAGAAAAGATTTAGTTCAACAGAGAATTTCAACATTGAACGGACACATCCGAAATGGGCTATTATTAGGAAATTCTACCCAAGAAAGAAGCCCAGTACTTCATCTGAAAATAATTCATAATCGTCTGGGTCCAAGTATCCGAACGGTAAGACCTATGAGGCACTAGTAGTGAGGACCTGTTTTTAATAGACGGTATCAAAAGAAAATCTCAAATTTTGCTTAGTAACCCTCCTTGAGGTTGTGGTGGAAATCCCTTCGGATGGGAGGGTCAGCATATAACGTGATTTTCTCGACCTATATAAACATCAGTATCTGAGAATACATCATCATTCAGTGTCAAGACTCGAAACATGACAGACGTCAAGAGAAAAATCATTGAGGAGCTTCATCGACCAGCCAGGAAGAACTATAAAAGAAGAAGAGTGATTCTGAAAGGAATAGACGATTTATGGCAAGCAGATCTACTGGAACTTCAACCGTATTCGAGAATCAATGGAGGAAATCGATACATACTCGTTGTAATAGATTGCCTATCGAAATTCGTTTGGATATCTCCACTCAAATCCAAGACAGCCACAGCAACCAGTATGGGATTCAAGCAGATATTCGAGAAGTCAGCACCACGTTTACCACGTCATTTACAAACTGATCGTGGAAAAGAATTCTATAATGCCACTATGAGAGGGCTACTGAACAGTCATAACATCAACCACTACTCTACCTTCATCAATCTGAAAGCATCAATTGTGGAACGAGTGATTCGCACTCTGAAGACATTGCTTTGGAAACAGTTCAGTATGCAGGGACATTACAAATGGGTGAATGTCATAGAAGAAATCGTTGGACTGTATAACAAGACCAAACACAGTTCGATTAAGATGGCACCTGCAGATGTCAAAGGAAAACGAAAAGAGAAGTTGGCACTCAAGACCTTATTCGCACCGAAGAAGAGGAAGAAACAACAGCCAAAATCCAAGATTGACGATTACGTGAGGATATCCAAGAGGAAAGCAGAATTTGAAAAGGGATACACTCCCTCGTGGTCAACTGAAATATTCAAGATCATTCGAGTGAAGAAGATTGTACCACCCACCTACATCCTGGAGGATAGTGAGAAGAAACAAGTCGCCGGAGGATTTTATCAAGAAGAACTACAATTGACCAAGTACCCAAGAGTATATCTTGTGGAGAAGATACTGCGACGAGATGGAGAGGGTCGAGCGTACGTAAAATGGTTGGGATTCGACTCGAGACATAATAGTTGGATCAATACCGAGAATTTCGCTCAGTGAAGATAGTATATAAGGAGCTGCACATCCTAAAATCAGTCAGTTGTCAATTTGATCTCGAAGAGTCAACATGTTGAACGTTGAAGAGCACCTATCTAATGAGGAGGAAGGAGTTGAACGGGTGGAGTACCATACTCACTACCCCTACGGTTCATCCTTGGACTATGGACAGGAGATACGGATCGCCATACAGCATCAAGACCTCTTCACCCTACCGAGTCAAAGTTTCCTGGAGCTACAAGGACGTTTCCTGAAGGAAGATGGATCAGGACCACCGCCGCCAGCTACTATGTCAATGACCAGCAACGCCTTCCCGTTTCTCTTTGATGAGATACGCTACGAAATATGTGCCACAGAAATCGACCGAGTGAGGAATCCCGGCATAACATCATCGATGAAAGGGTACTCATCGTTCATGAAAGGCACCGAGAACGAGATTGAAAATTATGGTTGGGTAGTGACTGATACTCTCAACGTATCAACTGAAGGGTATTTCAATGTCTGTTTACCCCTCAGTATGCTACTTGGATTCTTCGAAAGTTATCAAAAAGTAGTTATCAACGTCAAGCAAGAACTGATATTTCTACGATCGAGAAGAGATGAAAACTGCTACTTGTCACAAGGAGTTGCAGGAGCCGAACCAGGTCGGGCCAAAATCGAATTGACTCACCTCTCTTGGCGTGTACCCTACCTCACACTCGACAATCATCATCGACTGGAACTTCATCGTCATCTTCAAAAGGAAAAGGCAATACGAATGGATTTCCGCTGCTTGGAGCTCTACGAGTACCCTCTACTTCCAACAACCCAGAAGCATGTATGGAACGTCAAGACGTCGTCTCAAGTTGAAAAACCTAGATACGTAATATTAGCTTTTCAAACTGGAAGAAAGAACACGGTGAGGAAACTGTCATGCCGTTTCGACCATTGTAATCTGAGCAATGTTAAGTTATTTTTGAACTCAAAATCATACCCATACGATCATCTGAATATCAACTTTGAAAGAAGTCAATTTTCTGTCCTCTACCGAATGTATGCCACATTTCAACAAAGTTACTACGGGGTTGAATACAATCATCCATTACTTTTACTTCACCAACTCAAGGAAAAAGGAACATTGGTTGTTTTGGATTGTTCAAAACAGAGTGAATCCATCAAATCTGGACCTATAGATGTGATGTTGGAATTTGAAGCGAGCGTAGCATTTCCCGGTGACACAACAGCGTATTGCCTCATCATTCACGACCGATCAGTGGAGTACAACCCTTTGACCAATATAGTCCGTCGAATGGTATAAAAATGTTGTCAGACTGCATGAAGGTATGAATCATACGTCTTGAAGGAGATTTAGCGAATCATCGAACCTCAGCAGCTGGACCACTTCACCACTGACATTTGTCACGTGAAGCCTAAATAAAAGGAGTACCATAATCGATTGTCCTTCAGTCATCATCATGCCGTCAAAGAGAGAGGTTGTTCTGGATCTCCACTGGTTCTTCAACAATGAAATGAAGCATATCGTTAAAGAGTTATCGTTGAGTGATCACAATGTTTTCTCAGCACAACATTGGATTTTCAAACCACCCAAGGGATTGTACATTTACGTTCCAAAGGCTCGAAAAGCTAATAATTGGATCGTAAAGCACGTACACAGAATTCCGTGGGATGAAGGAGATGTGGAATACAGCCAGCTATCAAATATTTTTCATCGCATCTCATCTAATTATGACATCATCTATGTGAAAGGAAAGCAAAAGGTTGACTTCGTTCAACAGCTGGTCCCAAGAAACCTACGAATAGTTGACGTTGAAAGTATTGGATGCCCCAAAATATCTTCATCACTTGAACCTTTAGCGATAGGATCGCATTGTATTTTTCATAATTCGGCACCAACATTATGTGCATTCCATAAATGTAGAGCAATAGCTGACTGGATGATAACTGATTGTTTGTAAATATGTTTTTCATGATTAATAGTTAAATTTGAAATGTTAAAAATTGTGTTTACGTTTATGTTTGAATATTGTTTGTTATTTTTCTAAATGTAATGAAATTAGAAAAAATAATGTTGAGATGTAACATCCTTTATTGTCTTTGGTCCAAGTATCCGAACGGTAAATCCTGTATGGTGCTAGTAGTGAGGACAGGCCGAGTAACCCTCTCAAAGGTTGTGGTGAAAATCCCTTCGGGAGAGAGGGTCGGCAGGGAAAAAGACAACAAAAATGATGACTCAAACTATTAGTCTAATACATTATGTTCATCGTTCATGTTCAAATATTGTTTATTTAAAAAAAATTGTATATTGTTTGATAAAATTATATTAATTTATGTTGAAAAAATAAAATTAAAAAAAAAAAAAAAAACTCTATCGATTGACCCCACCTTGACGCGGTGATAGAGCTTAGTTGGAAATTCCAACGACCAAGAGGGTCAACCAACTTTGAAATTTCTATTTGAAGTGTGATTTCGTGAAGTGTAAGTTTTACCTTTGGAGGACCAACATGTTAAATTTACACCTGAATAAAAATAAACTCTGTCGATCGACCCCACCTTGACGTGGTGACAAAGCTTAGTTGGAAACTCCAATGACCAAGTGGGTCGAACAATGGTACTATTTGAATCTTAATGCTAAGAATTAGTTGTACTTACCTTAGATCCTTTGAACTGTCCTTTTCAGGACAATAGATATTTCTCTTAGTTGTACTGACCTTGCTTTGAAACTTGTAGTAGAGATTGAAACATGATTACAGGGTGGGACAGATCGACCATAGTGCCATCAAGTTAACCTTTCATGAAGCTCCATTCTCATTAAATAAAAGCTAGCTTAAATTATAATTTTTACCTAGACAAACGTAGGTAGGGTGAGAATTAGGGGTAGGAGTGAGGGGGAGTGTGTGGGGTATGTATGGGGGAGTGTGTGGGGGTATGTATGGGTGAGAGTGTTAGGAAGTATGGGTAAGTGTATGAGGGAGTATGGGGAAGTATGTGGGGTAGGTGTGTATGGGTATGGGGGGAGGGGGGTAGGTGAGAGTGAGTATGGGGGTAGATGTGTAGGGGTAAGTATGGGGGAGTATATGGGGTAAGTGTGGGGGAGTATGGGAGTAGGAGTGGGGGGGTAGGTGAGAGGGAATATGGGGGTAGTTGTGTAGGGGTAAGTATGGGGGAGTATATGGGGTAAGTGTGGGGAGTATGTGGGAGTAAGTTTGGGGGATAATGTGGGGATAGGTGAGAGGGAATATGGGGTGTTGTAATGAGATAGGTGTGGGGGGAGTATAGGGAGTGGAAGAAAGGAGTCGGGGGGGGGGAGGAGTAAGGGGGCGGTAGGAGTAGGGGTGAGGGGGATGTGAGGTAAAGGTCAGGGGCAGTTGGAGTAAGGGGGCGGCAGGAGTATGGGGGTGGGAGGAGTAAGGGGGCGGGAGGAGTAAGGGGCGGAAGGAGTAAGGGGGCGGGAGGAGTACGGGGCGGGAGGAGTACGGGGGCGGGAGGAGTACGGGGGCGGGAGGAGTATGGGACGGGTGGAGTACGGGGGCGAGAGGAGTATGGGACGGGTGGAGTACGGGGGCAGGAGGAGTACGGGGGCGGGAGGAGTACCGTGGCGGGAGGAGTACGGGTTGGGAGGAGTACGGGGGCTGGAGGAGTATGGGTCGGGAGGAGTACGGGGGCGGGAGGAGTACGGGTCGGGAGGAGTACGGGGGCGGGAGGGGTCAGGGGGCGGGAGGGGGTGGTGGGGGTCAGGGGGTGGGAGGGTGGTGGGGGGGTAGAGGTCAAGTTCAAAAGTTCGTAGTATTAATAGTTATGGCCCAGAACCGCCCTTTTCTCTCTACTGAAATAAGCCTTTGAATTGGTCGTTTCTCTCGAGTGAACCAACATGTTTCGATGTTTTCGACGTTCATCGTCGACTTTTTCGAACAATCGAAGGTGAAATAAGCCTTTGAAGTGGTCGTTTCTCTCGAGAGAACCAACATGTTTCGATGTTTTCGACGTTCATCGTCGACTTTTTCGAACAATCGAAGGTGAAATAAGCCTTTGAAGTGGTCGTTTCTCTCGAGAGAACCAACATGTTTCGATGTTTTCGACGTTCATCGTCGACTTTTTCGAACAATCGAAGGTGAAATAAGCCTTTGAAGTGGTCGTTTCTCTCGAGAGAACCAACATGTTTCGATGTTTTCGACGTTCATCGTCGACTTTTTCGAACAATCGAAGGTGAAATAAGCCTTTGAAGTTGTCGTTTCTCTCGAGTGAACCAACATGTTTCAATGTTTTCAACGTTCAATGTCGCCTTCTTCGAACAACCGAAGGTGAAATAAGCCTTTGAAGTGGTCGTTTCTCTCGAGTAAACTTAGTCGCGTTTTCTCCTTCTTCTCTCTAGGACTATGGTGCTGGTCGTGGGGACAGCCTCTGCTGGCCAATTTCCATCCTACTTCTCCTTTTTATCTCCACCGTGGATATTTGACATAATAATTACATGTCAGTGTAAAATTATTTTATACTTGTAAAAGATCCTCGCTTTCATTGATCAGTGAGTTTTGAGGAAAACAACTTTCTTCTATGGTTTTTTTTACTTTGGAGGAACACTTTTTGAAGCGAATTTTTTCAACTTAGAGGTTTAAATCTAGCTTACAGAGAGGGAAGTTTTGCAGGGGCTAGACCCTGAGTGGCCCTATGGACTTCACGCCCCTGCCCAGCCTTTTAGCTCTTATAGCTGGTATTTGAGTAGGTAGTTCCATGACTCCAAGACTACCATCAACCACTGGTCCACGGATATTGGCTTCGGCAGATACGAAGAAAATCACCCGCGATGAGTTTTTGGAACTCAATTTTAATAAAAACGGAGTTGAGTAGAACGTTCTATTTCCTCGAAAATAATGAGTTACAAGTTAAATCGATTTCTACGGTTAGGTCATCATCAGTAACAAACAATAACATTTAGAAGAGTCAAATGGCAGGGGCCAATGGTTGGTCATTTGGCCATAGATTGATGTCAGGTGGCCTAAAGTTCAATCGGGAATCGTTAGAAATGAGGCTGCGGACGAATACGCCGAAGAAGCAGCAAAGGATACCACTCTACCTGAAGTTTTCACAACGTACCCAAGATCCTATGTTCGGAGATTGTTGCGTGAGGAGGCAATTAATGCCTGTAGCTTGCTGTGGGATGCCAATATCGACTCAGGTCCACACACCAAGCGGTCAAATCCAACCTGAAATGGTTGTTTACTTACTCACTTACTTATTTTTCTATGTAGATCGCTCTTCTACAAAGAACACGGCTTTGCCATTGTTACCACGAACCAACACGATGAAAAACATTTCGGTTCGCTAATATTTGAACGGAGATTAGCCTTTTTTGAGATTTACACTCGTGTTTCTGATTTATCGTTCGTCCAACCCTTAAATTCTCGTAGTGAGCGAACGGTCTGACCTACAGGGCTCCGAGTGGTCTCTAAAAATTCAATACTATCTTAAATTGATGAAAAACAGTACCTTTATATCAAAATTTTTCGAGTTAGGGCGTTTTCAAAATTCCAAACCTTATTTTTCAATCCTTAGAAGTGACCTACATCAACCAAAAGCTTAGGGGCTCAGCTAGACCCCAAAGAGCCCACATACCAAATTTCATCAAAATCGGTCAATGCTAACTAAGGAAAGTGCAGCGGACGGACGGCCAAATTTTTATTCGATTTTTGGATTCTACGTACCTTGAAACGTAAACCAACAAATTTTGAGGGAGGGCTAATTTTTTTTTTTTTTTCGATTCCAAAGGTTTATTATTCAGAATAATAAACCAAAAGGGGGGGGGGGCAACCATTTCCAACTTTATTTTACTACCGTGAATATTTTGATATGTTGGATATTTTTATACATCATAACTGAATTATTGAAAAAGCAAACATAAAATGCAAGTGGGAAGACCTGCTTGCACAAATACAAAGCTCTCTTATTTCTTATAGCGAGGAATTTAATCATACTTGGAAGCCTCATTGATGCTATGGAAGGTTGCAGATAAGTCCGCATCTGGCTTCTTAGTCAACACGAAGGGCTGCAGGATCTTGGATCTGATCACTGAAGACATCAGAGGGCAACAGGTCAACAAGCAGGATCGCAAGGACTGTGAGGACGCCGTTCCTAGGCTGGTTCGCGCCTCATCCGCTCATATCTATGTCGACTCAGAAGCTGCAGCCAATTACACCGACGACTCATTCGTGTGCTGCTATCGGCCATTTAGAAGAGCGGAATTCCTTGGAGGTGTCGAAAATACTCATAAGGCCAATCAAACTCACCCTTTCGATGTTGACCGCATTCTAATGTTAGTAAACCTTCCTACACAGGGTGCACTCGATAAGGTCGCTCTACTTCACCTACCAATTTACAGTAATCCACAACTAAAAGTCAATTGTTCACCGAAATCAAAATTTTCGTTGGCGTTTTTCGTTTCAGACCTTCCTGAAAAATTTTGGTTCCATGTCCGTCTGTCTGTGTGTCTGACATGAAATCTTTGCAGCGAGGAAAAAAATTTGAAGTTTTCATATTCCGATGAAATTTCAGGCGTGCAGATGGATCCCTACGAAAATCATCACACCTGTTGAAACTCCTTGATTCTCCGTAGATGTTTACGTCCTATCCGTAATTTTACCTTTATAATATTAACAAGAAATATCGGTTCAAGTTTACAACTCAATTGAATTTTTTTCTCTCAACATATGTATATCTGAAATTTACCGAAACCATGTAAATTTGGACAGTAAAATACTGAAGTAGCCAAACAAAAATTTAGTTAGGAAATTATTTGGAAACCATAATTCTCGGAGTTGCGACAACACCTGGACTGATACTGCGCATGCGCAAACGTGAATTTCCTGTAACAGCCCTAACTTCTTTATTTTCCATCCGATTTCAACGAACATTTCAGGGATTATGCGGATTGGGGAGTAGATGGCTCCCAACGAAAATTGCGGCCCCCTAAGTGAACGGGGTAAGAAGCCCGACATCGTTGCCATCATGTCTTGCCCACCAGTCTTGCATTATCCTGGATGTCCAAGTTGTCAATGGCAGCTTGGACATTTATTTATTTATTGATTAAATACGGGCGAACCCAATAACGATACAATAGAAAAATTTACATGTTAAAGAAAAGTACAGATGGGTGATTCTCACAGAAAGCTCAAGCCTAGTGTATCTCGAGGTTTTCTCCGTACAAACTAGTCCTATGGTTGCTTTTTTCTTTCCCCTTGTGTTCATCTCACCACTCCCTGCGCTTCTCGCTGAAAAAACTATTCATTTTTGCGGTATGGATGCATTTTTTTGGGTCTTGAAAGACTCAATTCTCATTACCACCGCCTGTAACTATTTTGTTTTACTGATGAAAGTTCTCTCCCAAGCTTTGGGAAATGTCCTTATGTTGAAAAGGTTCAGTGAAATTGGAAGCCTACCAACAAATCTCCACAGAAACAGTTTTTTTTCTATTTTCAAGTTTACTTGGGGGTTCAACAAGTGATATTGAACTGTGTATCTGAAAAAAGTCTCATTACCGCACAAGAATCAAGATTTTTCCCTCCCATATCGACCAACAAGGCATTTTGGCAAACTTTCGACGAGAATCGTAGTGGCAATACTGCAGAGCGCCAGGGAACTCGCCACCGCCATTTAGGGGGGCCCCGCCAAGCAGGAGCGGTTGTTTAAGGTCACGTGTCAGGTGCGTATGTTTATTGTTATCATTACCACAGTTCAATGATTCTCTTTCAATGTTGGTGACTAATTTTTTTAGATCCCATTTTTTTGTAGCCCACTAATTGCCTTCTCAAACGGCGTAGAATGAGGAATATGGTATGTACACAACGAAAATGGCAAGCTCTCAAATTTGGAATTCTCATTACCACACATCAAACCATCTCATTACCACTAACTTAATAAAGTTCGGTGGTAATGATAATAGGCGTGTGGTAACGAGAAAATGTTGTTAGTTGAGTGTCTTAAAGATGAAGATGAAGTGTATATTATATTATTTTCTACGTCAGGTATTTATTGATTTTAGGTTTTTAGGTTTTAGGTTAGATTATTATCTCCATATTGCCCTAAGCCCCTAGAATAAAAAAAATCTTATCGTTCCCTTAGGTAACCCTCAGAGATGACTCGCCCTACACTTTACACAGCGGAACAACTGTGTGAACTAAAAAAGGGAGGCTGATCGAAGGCGCAGAGAAGAGAGTATGGTCAAGAGTTTCTCAAAAAATATTTGCCTACTTACTATACAGTTAATGAAACAAATCTGTGATGTAATTAAGTTAATTATGTGACGAATATTAACAAAATTGTCAAGTTAATTAATATAAAAAGTTGAAGATTGATATATAGTATTACGTTGTAGACTGATTGAGTTTTTTGAATGTCATTTGACTGAGTGTTTTAGTTTTTTTACAGTTCTTTACCTACTTGGAATACATTGATACTATTCTGATTTTAATTGATTTTAGTTTATTTATTCCCTCCCTATCAATCTATAGAAAAGAGAAAAATGGAGATTTTTCAATATAACCATCTTATCCAAAAAACTGGACAAGCTCATTGCTTGAAAGGTAGAAACAGAATTGTGAAACTAATACCATATTCTCAATACCAACTGCGCTTCTCATTACCATCACTTAAAAAAATTAGTTCTCATTACCGCCGCACTAAAAATTTTCAAAATTGAAATTTGAGATTAAAAACTGTGAATTCAGCTCTATCTTGAGTTACAAATTCTTCTTCAAGTTCCCAGGAAACTTGATGAATTTTTTTAAACAGAATTGTGAAACTAATACGTTGTTCTCAATACTAACGACTTAAAAAAAATCAAGTTCTCATTACCGCCGCACTATAAATTTTCAAAATTGAAATTTGAGACTAAAAACTGTGAATTGAGCTCTGTCTTGCATTACAAATTCTTCTTAACGTTCCCAGGAAACTTCATGAATTTTTTTGAATTTTTTGGAGACGGTTCACTTACTCAAAGTTTGAGCCTGGAAGATTGAGCTTTTTCTGAGAATTACCCAGATGATAAATAATAGAGGATTCAAGGTTAGGTGTTAATAGCCCATATTGCTTATAATTTTGTTTTTGATGACCTTCGCTGACTGGTGAAAAATATCCAGGTCGGGGCACTTCTGGAGGGCCTGATTCATCACTCGGGGCATCCTGCATAGAGGGCGGTTGTATAGGTAGTTAGTGGGGGAGAATGGTGTCCAGAAGATATCGTGAGAACGTGTGCCCAATCGAGGGACGAGAAATCTAATCTCCGCTGGTGGAGAGCTGGTGCGTCCAGCGATCCCCGAACCAATCCCAACAGAAATCCCACTAACTAGCATGGACATCGAGCAGACTTGGCGGGCTAAGATAAGAAACTATGACAGAGATGATTTACGGCAAGCGGTGTCTGAGCTGAAAGGGGTGGCACCCAACAACATCAGGGTGATGGCTGCAACCTTGTCGTGGCGCGGGGTGTGGTACGGGAAAGGTGCCACGGAGTTGCACGAGTTGGGCATCTCAGTAGATATACTCCGTGGTATCACCACTCGCGTCCTGTTAGGCTCATAACTCAATTGGTGGTATTTCTATAGAGGCACTTCCCTTCATCCCTCCCCCCCACCCTCCTCATCTTCACTCATCCCTAGGGCATCCTGGGCGTCCTCCCGATTGATATTTGATTTATTTATTTATGGCGTGCCCCCACCGTCACAAAATACAATTAGTCTTTCAGGGAATATCGGAAACGAAACAGCTTAACACCTACATTGTTCATCCGAATTGGATGAAATTTTGTAAGATTGTTCTAATAATAATAATGATAATAATAAATTCTCTATCTACTTCAAAATTGGAGTGTAAATGGTTCTCTACGAAAATCATTCCCCCCTGACTGATAGTAGGTACCCACTGCCCATGCGCAAACGTGAATTCCTTGTTACAGGTAGGGATGTCCGATACTTCAAAAGTATCGATATAATATCGTATCGTTACATCTAGAAAGTATCAAAATGTATTGATACGATACTTTCAAAAAGTATCGATATTTTGAAGTATCTTACTTTTTGATACTTCCACAAAAAATGGGTGAAATTGTGGTTTATGTTTCTCTCCATCAGTGATGGATGAATGAACAAAACAATAAATCACTCATTTTGTTATTTAAAACTTGTTTCTGTTTAGGCACTTGTTTTCGTGTTGCACTTGTTTGGTTTAACATTTTGGTGGTCCTTCCTCGATTATGGAGGACAGCAGGTTATAGAGAGCTGGAGGTGGTGGTCATCATCTTTGTTTAGTTTGTTGAAGTGGTTAGTCTCCCAACAATCTACGTAGAGAAAGAGGTACGAGAGTACGTACGTAGAGAAAGAGGATTCGAGACTTTCATCTAATGTGAGAGATAAAAAATAGATAGCATTTTGATCTAGTATGAGAGGTAAAAAAGTATCGCCTCCGATACTGGAAAAAAGTATCGATACTACGATATATTTCAGGAAAAAAGTATCGATACTTTTGGGACATCCCTAGTTATAGTCATAACTTCTACATTTCTAATCCGATTTCGATGAAATTTTCAGGAATTGTACGAATTGAGACGTAAATAGTCCCTTGTGAAAATCATCACTCTCAGACTCATTGTAACCACTGCGCATGAGCAAACGTGAATTTCTCCGATTCAGCTGCCTACAGAACAGAAGGAATCGAAGAAATCAAAAACCCCTCAAAACTTTCTTGCAAGGGTCCGTTTTAAACACAATTATGGCTGGACTGGATGGTAGTCAGGCTTGGTTCCTTTGTGTTTAGCGCTGTCTTATTGTCTTTAGTAATTTGCTATGTGTTGAATAATCTAATTTTCATGTTTCCATTCAGTTATGATTACACTTGCTACGAGTTCAACCACAGCATCGAAATGACCTTCGAGTTTGTGAAAGTCACTTGTACAGTGGAAGAAACTGGTAAGGAAATCTTCAGGGAGTTTTTCGCCTTCCCCTTGAATCCTTACAAGCGAGGAGACCGAGAATTCATGAACTTGTTCGACTCCAACAATCTGAACGTCCTCATGATCGGATTTGAAGCGACGTCTCGATTCGACTTCTCTCGGAGGATGCCGAGGACGATGGAGTTTCTGGAGAACCACGACGTCATCAGTTTGCAGGGCTACAGTACAGTCGGGAACGACTCCTATTCCAACATCCTGCCAGTTCTAACAGGCTACAGTGAAGGCGGCTTATCGGAGGTTTGCAGGCCGTCCAATCGATCGGTGTTCAATAACTGCACTTTCCTTTGGGATTTATTCAAGAAGCAAGGATACGTGACAGCGTTGAGTGAAGAGCACCCTAACGGACCTTTCCACCTCCTTGAAAGAGGCTTCACGAAACAACCGGTGGACTTTTACACGAGACCTTTTGACTTGCTAGTGAAATATGTGGGGGTTGAAAAAAATTGCACCACTTCCAAATTATTGAACAATCATATCAAGTCTTTCTTGGAAAAGATGGAACACCAATTGAATTTTGCATTTTTCTGGAATAACCGCTCAAATGAGCTCCCAAACCAACAGGTTTTAGACGATGAGTTTCTTGACCTCCTTATTTCTGTCGAATCGCTGGGCTTATTCAACAAGACAGTGTTGATTTTGATGAGTGACCGAGGGTTGAAGCAGAATGAGTTTCTTTGGACTCTGGAAGGTCACCTAGAAGAGAGGCTTCCTTTTGTACACTTCGTTTTCCCCTCGTGGTTTAAGAAAAAGTACAAGGTGGCTATGAACAACATGAAGATGAATCAGGAGAGACTGACAACGCCGTTTGACCTCCACGAAACACTCAAAGACATTTTGGACTTATCGAAACTAGCAGATGAGGTTTTGATAGCAAACACAACTCAAACTAATGGCACAGGCGCGTCTCTTTTTCGCCAAATTTCTACCACCAGGACGTGCAAAGATGGCGGCATTCTGGACGAATTTTGTGCCTGTCACACTTCAGATGCAGTGCCACGCGACTCTCAAACGCTCAGAGAAGCCGCTCAGAGCATCGTGGACCACGTGAATTCCTTATTGAGTAACCACAGCCAGTGTCCCACGCTTCATCTCGCAAACATCGTCGATGGAAAGTTGCAGGAAGTCATTAGAGTCGATAAAAATAGCAAGTTTCAAAAAATGCCACCGAGATACGCTTTCCAAGATTACGTTGTGACTTTGGAAACCTCACCAGGCGGCGCGTTGTTCGAGGCGACCGCGCGACACCGAAGAAATTCGGATTTTTCAGTTATCGGTGAAGTCAACAGACTGAATAACGACTGGAGTGAGAGTGAATGCATATCAGTTAAAAATTTAAAGTATTATTGTTACTGTCTTTAGTATAACTACTGTTCAATAACCGTGATGCAATTTTAGATGACTTTCCGTAAAAATCTTTCATTATATTGGATTAACATTTTTGTACCAACTTCTTCCTTCTGGATTTTACCATATTCATACAATCGCTTTTATTTTAAGGGGGTCTCAGTCAGTGAATAAAATATTTTTCCCACTTTTTTCTAGCAATTTATTGTTCGGTTTTGATGATTCCTGTGACGATCTTTTATTTTTTAAATTCCCTAGGTTGAAGCAATAATGAATTTCGAAAATCCTTGATAATCTCAAATTTTTGGGTACAACTTTTCACTTGTTCACTTTTAAAATTGAACAGTGCATGGGTGTATATTGTGAGCTCCAGCTCACTGGTGGTCTCTTCCCAGTGACGGAGGCAAATTGATTTATCAATTTCCTTCTGACCTGAATCTGGCATAGTCACCTGCGATCAACATTGTCCAGTTTCGCGGTCAGCTCAGAAGATGACGTCCCCCCCCCCCTCCCTCGCTCCGCAAGATGCCGCCTCCACCTTGAGCGTCCCTCTGTCGGAGATGGCGAGCCACCTGCTTCCACCACCCTAGAGCCACCGCCCATCCTCCAACAGAGTGGAGGGGGAACACCTTCAACAAAACCAGGCTGCTGATCCCCCACTCTTCAGTCCCAGTTCAAAACCCTCTGGTAAAAGCCACCGTGAGCCCAGCAGCCCATGAGCCGAAACTGCCCCCTATTTTCCCAAATATTCGCCACGATTCGCCACGTCGTACGACCCTGCAACATTGACGTTGGACATTGCCACCACAACTGCCACCCACAACCCTGGTTACCTTCAGGCCCAGAAGCGTGAGTGCACTAACAATCATACATTTTCCATTGGCCAATGAGATAGTGAACACAGTGTAGAAGTAGAGCGATTAATAGTTGAACACATTTGCCATGAAATACTTTGTAAAACTTAGACATAAACTCGTACACTCAAAACCTTTGATTGATATTTCGCCACAACCAGACACGAAACTTGAACGTTGCCTGAACAGTTGGATATTGAATTGTATTGTTGAACATTGATAAAACTGTGTATTTTCGCCATATCGTGCCATAATTTGCTTATTAACCCTTCAGGAAAAACGCCTCACTTAGTGACTATCTCTAGTCAAATTCTATTCAATAAAATTCATACTAGTTGTAACCATATTAGTTGTTCATTTGGTCTCTACCTGGTTTCTCAGTACATACACGGAGTTGGTGTTTCGACACACTCCGCCACAGGTTCATTCAGATTCCATTCAGGAATAATCTTAGGCCCTTCCGGCACAGACACACTACGTGATTCCATCTTCTTTCTTCAAAACGAAAACCCTTTCAAAAAACCCTCTTCAAAAACCCATCAGGCTTACATTCCAGGTTCTTCGCCACAAAGCTTCCGATTTGCCGCTACAGAGCCACATCCAGGTAAATACATACACGCTACCCCTATTAACTTTAACTTTGTTTCGATATTTTCTTGTACAACTCCCCCCCCCCCCTCCTGAGCTCACCACATTTCACCTTTCCATCCGTCGGACATAGGCACATCTCTGGGAGAGATTTTGTGTCACAAGACTGACGACCTCAGGATCGACATGTGAAGTCAAATCCACGGATCAATCACAAATTCACCACCGAGTGAGACCAACATAACCGTCGACACAACAAGCTTACAATATCATTAAAATAAGAAGAATGGCACAAGAATCATGACAATTCGATGATTATTTCCTGAGAAAAATGGGAAAAACTGTTGAAGAAAACTGACCAGCTATGAGAAGCCTAGGGGGTGGTGGGTGGCAATGTTGCTCCTTCAGACGGCGGGTGGAGGGGCTACCGAACGCCGTTTCGTATGAGATTAGACTAACCCGCAACGAGTATGATCAGCGACCGACTGAGAACGGTGTGAGATCACTTTTGCAACTAGGTACATCGAAATTTGAACAAATAGTACCTTAATATACACGTATACCTATGTATGTACTTTGTACAAATAGAACAAAGTACCAGTATCCTGTACCCTGGCTGATACTGGTACTCAAAGATGTCTGATACTCGGCTTTAGTTCAAATAAATGATTTTTTTTTTTTTTTTTACAAAATCGGACTGCAGCAAAAATGTAATGATTTTAAGCATGGAACATCCTTTAGCCTTTACGTAACTGGGCAAAAACGTAAAGAAACCGCGGAACGAAAGTAGCGCGGAATTTTGTAATGATTTTCACTTACAACCGACGAAAATCCTTCGCAACTCGTTGAAAAGCCCTCATTTTATGCGTAAATTATATACTGCCAAAACAGCTGTAAATATGGACGAAGCTGAGATATACCTCTGGCTTGGTTTTTAGGACGTCCCACAGTAATACTTGGGCGTCCTTATGCAATTGATCTGGGGTAAAGTTGGACAACACTCCACATTTAAAAAAAAAACCACACACTAATCAGTTTTAGACCATTCTGAATCCTCAGATACTCCTCATTCCAGGATACGAGGAAGCTATGTGCTACACCCTCTTGGCAGACGTTTTTAAACATGAAAAGCAGAAATGACAAGGTTGAAGAAATGACTCCTTAATTTTATTCCATTCCCAGGAAGACAATTTTTTTTATAAAATATTAAATAAACATACTCAGTATGTACATATAAAAGTCCTTCGTGAAAAATGAAGGCAGAAAAATACAGATCTTAACAATAAAATAATACCCACTCTTTAAAAAATGTAACTGCAAAAGGGTTTGATTTAGTCAATATTTACATCTTGCGTGGTTTAAAACTTACCTTAAAATCGAATTAATGGAATAAAAACGAAAGTACAACAGTATTTTTACATTTTTTTCTTGTTTGTAACGTGCGATGATCGGAAGGCACACGGTAGGAACGTTTCATCAAGAGTCGTCATGATCCACAGTGAAACCGTCATGAGTCTTTTCGCTCTTGAAGAACGCACATGAACATTTTCGCACAGGTTTCCGTAAATTTATCTGAAACCAAAAAAAAAATTATTACATTTCAATATTTTGACCTCAATAATGAACATGGTTTGCCGCTCTCGAGGTTCCTACACAGCAAGCTCATCAGCAACCGAGATAAGAAGCAAATTAGCAAGCTAGTGAATTGAAGCTAGCTCGACCCTTCTTTGGATCCTCTGTTTACTGGGCAATTAACTTTTGATGATCCGCCTCTAGAGAGTACATAATTAACACTTAGATTGGAATATCCGCCTGTGAGGCGGATATAAATCACGTATCTGTCACCAGCAGTGCTGCAGATAGCACCATGGGCGCGGCCTTCCAGGAGAGTCTCAGTTGGCCTCTAGTCTTAGTGTACGGAAGACCTCGCGCCTCTTGGACACGGGTTTCCCGCCAAAAAAATCTTCATACTCCAAGGTCACTCCGCCTGACAGGCGGATATTCCAGGTAAGTGCAAATATTTACCCGCCTCATAGACGGATAATCCAAGTTATTTTGGAGCTTATGATGTATTATTTTTTCTCCATGACATTTTATTATTTACTTACGTGGCAATTCATTCATGTTTCAATGACATTTCTAAAAGTATTTAAGAGAGATGGAATGTGTTTATAAATGCATAAGTAGGACATGTCTATTTTTTTTCTTTTTTAGTGCCATTTTTGGTTCATTTTATTGTGTCTACTTTCTCCTTCAGATTTTTGTCTCTTAGATTTTCATTTTCTCTCAATAGCAAGGTAGGTAGGTATGTATTTACTGTGCAGTGTAGTTGAATGTTGTTCTATTTGCATATCTAAATGTTTGTGTTGGTTGCTAATTCAGATTGTTCGTTTTACAGAGTGCAATGGCAGACAAATTACCAAGTACAATCTCCGAAAGAACCAGAAGAATCATGCAAATGACGAAGGAGATGTTTTCTGATGACTCAGATTCTGAAGTTCTATAAGAATCCATCGCATTTTTCCCAAATTTATCAATTTAGAGGCGTCATAAAGTTGGTTCATTGTTACCTATTAGGTACATCAGCCAGAGCACGTCTCCAATACTAATGAATGTAGGAGCCTGAATTGGTATCCATTCTACTCAGAGTTGGAAATTCTATAAGAATCCATCGCATTTTTCCCAAATTTATCAATTTAGAGGCGTCAAGACTGTTCAAGACTGATGAAACATCTTTGAGACTGTAAGATGTTGAATCAATTATTTCTGTAATAAAACTGTTCTATCATTCGTGTTAATATTTATTACGGTTCCAAAAACACTGCCTATTAAAGAAATAAACAATTAAAAATTATAATAAACACAAAGACAAGATGTATTTGAAAAAAATGGTGATGTCCGCCTCACAGACGGATGTTCCAACCCCTCATCCGCCTGTCAGGCGGATGTTCCCCAGAACGCACCAAAAAAGGATGTTCCGTTCTAAGTATTAATAGTTTTAGGTAAGTTTTATAGGCAAATCCCTACAGTTAGTGAATAAACGGGTTTTTCCATTATTGTCCGATTTTGATGATTCCAGCGGCAATCTTTTAATTTTCCAATACCCTAGGCTGCTGCATTAATGAAGTTACAACTTTCAAACTTTGAGCGCCGGTTGTTGGAAGAAATACTACGAGGAACGAATGGCTACTGGCCGATACTGCCTTAACCCTTCATTTTCCACTTGTTCAAAAAATTTGTTTTTCCGGATGTTTAGGACGTCCCACAGTAAGACTTGGACGTCCTTACGTGATTGATCTGGGATAACGTTGGACAACACTCAACAGAAAAGAAATAACCACACACTAATCCGTTTTAGACCATTCCGAATCCAAATCCGTGAGAAAAAAAACCATAGGTGTATGTCCGTGTGTGTGTGACAAAATCTTGTGTAGGCCTACTCTGCCCAGGCCTTAATTTTCAGATTCTCGTGGTCCTTTTTTTTTTTGTTTGACGCGGAAAACTATCTAGTTGTGCACCACGTCGCCGGAATTTCGAATTTTGCCTTTGAAGGGGGCGAAAGGGGGGGGTTAATGCTGAAAACCCGTGAGTTTTCGGGCATAATCTTGTAAACTCTACCCAGGCCTCAATTTTCAACCGATTTGCGTGTTTCTTTATTGTTCGACTCAGAAACCACCCGAATTGTACACCATTTCACCAGAGTATCAAAATTAGCACGGGGAGGGGGAGAGTGGGGGGATAATGTTCACAACATATACGATTTTTTCAATATTTCGGTTCCTTTATAGCTTTCTAATTGAACCCAAGCTTTGAAATTGTGGACAAATTCTCATTATACCTCCGAATTTTCATGAATTATTCTCTGTACCACCATGGAACTAATAGTGGTGCCACCATGGTGCCAGGACACTATCAACCGCATAATACGTGTTTTTTTTTTCTTTTTTTTTTACTTTCGCCTTGAATACGAGTGAACTTTTACAGACTGCCTACCAAAACAAACAGATGAAAGTTCAACTTTACGACGTACTACGGGGGGTGTGAACTCGAATTCGTGTGTTGGGTAGGACCACTAGTTGTAGCCTAAAATACTAAATAAATTACATTGGGTGAAACATTTTTATCGCTTACCAGCTGGTTTAAATTGACCTAATGCTTATCTAAAGGGACATTCCCTGGAAATCATGAATTACTCAACAATATGTTTTAAATTAAATTTCGGTGTACCATGACAAATGTACACAATATTTGGGCAGAAGGATCTTTTCAAGGGCCACACTAGTGCTATCAGCGTTAGCAGAATCAGTCTGTAAACCCAAGTTGGAGTAGAAGAAGAAAACTTGGAAAAATCCTTGGTGGGATGTTGGGGTCCGTTATATCTCATAAACTAAAGAACGGAGGAATTAGGTGGAGAAAGTTCACTTCAAAGAGGGATCTGTGCTGCCTTAGACAGTGGCGCCATCTCTGACGAGGAAACCTAACTAATACCCTACAAGGCGAGAAATGAAGGCAGAAGGTACCTCAAAATCTAGACATTACAATCTGTCAATTCGAGAATTATTTTGTTTTTTCTTTGAGTTGTTATGTTTTTATTATTACTCTTTTTTTACACAATTGATATTTAAAGATTGAAGATAGCCAATGGCTATCAGTTTTGGTTTAAAAGTGGATAAACTGTTGTAGGTAAATATCGGACTTCCAAAAAGATACCTCAGGTTATTATTAAGGGTCTCTTCATTTACCTACACCCTTGATCAACGATAAAAATTCACGTTAGAGTTTGAGTTGAAGTTAATTAAGATGAAACTGACGGGAAAATCTACATAACAGCTATTTTTCTAGTAAACAAATACATTATAAATACCTCCCTTCGACATAGTTTGTTGTCAGTATAACAAGTCAAGTCAAACAAGAAGTAGCCAGAAAATTTACCTCGGACTTTGCCACGATTGGACTTACCTCCGATGCGATCCAAAAACGGTGCCCTTTTTTCGATGAATATGTAGTAGACTGGAATCCCCGAAATGATGATCAGCAGACCAATGCCCACCTCCATGGGACGAACGTAGCACGGAAGAGTGACGAGGAAGATGCAAATGACGAAGAACAGAATCGGCAGAATTATGTTTACCTGCAACAAAAATAGAAAGTGCTAGTGAGGATCTACGAAGGTATTCGCGATTCATGATTTGATAGGAACCGCAATGAGGAATTTCACCATGTCGGAATTCCCTATTTTTGACCCCAAAATCGGATTCAGCACCTCGAAAAACCTCCTAAGGCAAACTTTCAGCCCGAACTTCCTAATTTACGAATAATCAAAACAGTGTAGAAAATACGAATGTTTAAAAAAACCGGGAAAATGACGTCATCCTGGAATAGTTCATTTATGGCCGCTTGAAGCGCTGAGATCGAGAAATCTATAGTCCCCAGATGCAAAATTTCACGAAACAGTAAAGTTCGAAATCGAAAAACTTAAGAAAAAACGTCTGCCAAGTGGGTGTGGCACATAGCTTCCTCGTATCCATAACCCGATTATATAGATGATCCGATGCATAGTAGTTAATCTGAAAACACCAATCTCTAAGTACCTTTCACTACTCTCATAGGGGACCATCTGCACGCTAATCTGGACAATCCTAGAAATTTTCATCAAATTCGGACGAAAAATGTAAGTGCGGTAGTGATTGGATCAAAAATTTTTAAGCTTGACTGGGAGTTGAACCTGGGACTCCTGGGTTGGAGTCCAGAGCATTGCTCACTGTCCTATAAAGGGGTTGAATGAACGGAGTTTGAGATCCTCACGTCACACGCGACTGTTACGGCTGTTACAAGGATTTTACGTTTGCGCATGCGCAGAGGCAATTGTAAGATTTTAAGGCCTTGATTTTCATTGGTGACCATCTACAACCTAATCCTCTTAATCCCTGAAAATGTCATCAAAATCAGGTAGAAATTGTGGAAGTTATGGCCATTACAAGCAATTCACGTTCGCGCATGCGCATCGGCTACTATCAATCCGGGGGTGATGATTTTCATAGGAGACCATCTAAACACTAGTCTGTAACATTCCTGAAAATTTCATAGAAATCGGATGGAAAATGTAGAAGTTATGTCCGTTACAAGGAAATTCACGTTTGCGCATGCGCAGTCGCTTTTATCAGTCCGAGGATGATGATTTTCATAGGAGACCATTTAAACACTAATTTGTAACATCCCTGAAAATTTCATCGAAATCGGATGGAAAATGTAGAAGTTATGGCCATTACAAGGAATTCACGTTTGCGCATGCGCAGTCGCTTCTATCAGTCCAAGGATGATGAATTTCATAGGGGACCGTCTACACACCAACTCGCACAATCCCTGAAAATTTCATCGAAATCGGACAATAACTTCGTATAGTTATGCGCGTTACAAGGAATTCATGACAGACACACAGACACACAGACAGACAGACACGGAACCATAATTGTTCAGAAAGGTCTAAAACGCAAAACGCGAGTGAAAATTTTGATTTTGGAGAACTTTTTTTTTCGTCCTTGAAAAGTGAAAACAAAGCTTCCGCTACCTTGGTAGACTCGGAAGCAAAAATAGAAAAAGCAAGATGGGGAAAATTAGGTTTCCCCTGTTTTTGTTTGATAACTTTCCTCTTAGAAAACACGATTTCGTCGTCCCATCGGGCAACACTGGGAGGAGACAGCGATCCGAACAGCCCAATCAGCGAGCGTTCCCGCTTCACGTCCGTTTTCCCGGTTAGTTTTGAAATCAAAAATTTTGATTGTCTCCCAAAAATAACAGGAGACTTATTTTCCGAAATCAGCCCGATTTTCATCTATCCCACACCATTAACTATTCAGGAAAAATGCAAACAGAATTCGGTGAAATTCCTCATTGATAGGCAGCGTCTGGGAAACACACATCGCAACATATTAAATACAAATCAGAACAAATTCTGATCTTCCCTTTGGAAGTCAGCTGATGACGTCCGCGACGCCAGGAATGGCAGTCGACGAAAATCCAACCTGAAATGGCTCTTTACTTTACTCTACTTTTGCCATGCCAAATTCATTGATGTAGCTCTTTGGTCAGCAGAAAATGCCTTCATTGTAATGACACCGATCTCCTAATCCACTTCCTCAGAGGCGGACTTGAGGTGTCGTCACCAGTATTTTGTCATGCAGACATTTGGCATTTTGGGCTCCAGCGACACTTAAATTCGTCGTAACAATAACTGTACTCGTATTAACTCAATGGTAGAGTACAAATATGGACTACTGTCATCCTCAAACATACAAAATGTATTTGCAGTGATTTACAGAAATTCGTAAAAATCGACAATTTACGTGTGGGTACTCTATGTATGCAGGGAGACGAGTAGAAAATTTTTTAAAGCCAAAAATGGAAACTTGAAAATTCGCTCATTCACTCATGAGACACGAATGGGATTTTTTTTCAATTCAACAGGTTACAATTGTTCATTTTGGTTTATTATTTTCAATAATGAACCTTTGGAATCGACCAAGAAAATTTTTTTTAACCCCCCCTCAAAATTTGTTGGTTTACGTTTCAAGGTACGTAGAATCCAAAAATCGAATACAAATTTGGCCGTCCGCCCGCCGTACGCGGCACTCTTCTTAGCAACACTGGACCGAAGTGGTTCAAATTTGGTATGTGGGCTCCATTTGGGATCTAGTTAAGCCCCGAAGCTTTTGGTTGATGTAGGTCACTTCAAAGGGTTGAAATTTTGAAAACGCCCTAACTCAAAAAATGTTTATATAAAGCTATTGTCTTTCCATTAATTTAAGATAGTACAGAATTTTTAGAATTTTTTGAGACCACGCGGAGCCCTGTAGGACAAACCGTTCGCTTCCTACGAGAATTTAAGGCTTTAAGGCGATCTATATATAAAAATAATAAACCTTTGTGTAATAATTTGCAGCATTTTAGACAAGTTGTCGACGTCAATTCAACCCTAATTAAACCATGGTATCACTAGTGTCACCAAAAACCTGTCAGGAACTCCAAAGATGTCCGAAAGTGCCACCGGAGTAGTAACCAAAATTAAATTGCAATTTTAAATTTAATGGACTGAAGAATTTTTGTGGGCTGTTGGAAGTCTCAGAATAGAGTTATGACAAGAATTTCAAAGAAATCGATGAAAAATTTTCAAAATTTTTGTCTTAACACCAGTTTTGGACTTTTAAAACTAACAAAAAATTGTTCAATAATTGAATTATTCAGCTCTGTCGAATAATTTTTGAATTGCAATAAATCTAGTTATTTTGGTGACACCTTGAAACTGCAGTGGAATTCCAAAAATGTTTCCGGTGACACTAGTGACACCATGGTCTAATTAGGGCTAACAATTGACAGTTGTAAAACTTGAGTGTTCTACTCCAAGTTTTATCTACCTAATTAGCTGCATACTTTGCAAACTAGTTAACTTATTTGTATTCACGAGGTTGGTAGTAAACAATCGCTCAGTTAATTACAAGAATGAACTGAACTTATGGCATACAAATAAACAACTCACCGCCAAGTAACAGCACGTTGACGTGACCACGTTATTAATAAGTACCATCTTAAATATTTGAAAACTCCATTCATCCAGCCTGAGTTAACGAGCGAATTTTAAAAAAAATCTCCAAAGCTATGGTTAAGGAAATCGAAATACTAGCTATATGAGAGAGTAGTCGGTCTTGTGGGTGCCTAATCTCTTCCCAGTGGGTAGATTGGGCTTCGGAGGGCATTGGGGCCCGCGACTACCGCCACTTCCACGCCGTCCGTGTGGCATCTCTGCCAACTGCGGTGAGGTGTACGAGAGGTAGTCGTGGGGCAACCCTACCCCTTTGCCGCGCCTGTCGGAGTCGAAGTGAACATCTGTATCATGTGGTGCAGCAGTGTCCACGAACTCATGGGGGCCGCATTCTACGTCATGATGCGGTCGCCAAGCAGATAGCAGGTGCCTTGTCATCTAGCGGCTGGGATGTTGAGAGGGAGAGGTTATACCACATGCCGAGTGACCAGGGTAAGAAGCCCGACATCGTTGCCGTCAAGCCTGACCAGTCTTGCATTATCCTGGATGTCCAAGTTGTCAATGGCAGCTTGGACATGGAGCAGACTTGGCGGGCTAAGATAAGGAAATATGACACGAATGATTTACGGCAAGCGGTGTCGGAGCTAAAAGGAGTGGCACCCAACAACATCAGGGTGATGGCTGCAACATTGTCATGGCGCGGAGTGTGGTGCGGGAAAAGCGCCACGGAGTTACGCGAGTTGGGCATCTCGGTAGGCGTACTCCGTGGTATCACCACCCGCGTCCTGCTCGGCTCATATTTGAACTGGTGGTCGTTCTATAGAGGCACTTCCCTTCATCCCTCTCTCCCACCCCCACCATCCTCATCTTCCCTAATCCCGAGGGCCGGCGTCGGGTGAGTCCTGGGCGTCCTCCCCATTATATTTGATTTATTTATTTATTTTGTATTAATGGCGTGCCCCCTGGGTCTTTCAGGGGAGTTTCTTTAAAAAAAAAAAATATTAAAATACTATAATTGTAATAGTAACATAAAAAACCTTGAAAAAAGTTTTTGACGGTCTTTGACCTATTCCTTGAAATTTGGATGTTGCGAAACGGATTTCGGTGGGGAAAAAACCGTTTCAAAAAGTCGGCTGAAAAGTTTGAGACTGTTGCAAAAGCTTCATTTTCTCTGAAGACAGAGAAAAGATTCAGAATAAGTGATTCTCTATCCTATTACAGTATAATAATGTTAGCAATATTTTGTCCAAGACTCAACTTTTGAACTGTTGAGTCATCAAAAATTAACTTCCCTCTACCAGGGATCGATCTCCTATTGCTCCGACTAAACTAGGTTTACACTTCTGAGTCGGAGCTCACTACCACTGAGCTAAGGAAGCGAATGGACAGAAATGCGAAGAGGTCGCTGATCACAACATCTCTCCCCCGTTAGGAAATCTTAGGTACTCCGTTACAGTCAGGGAGGCTGCTTTGGCCGGCGTTTTATAACCCAGTGAGGACGCTCTATTTTTGACTGGCTCAGGAGTTTTGTTGTTATTCCTTATTCAATGGCGGTTGATCTGCTGATCTCAACGTCTGTCCTTTATTGGCAGTGGCTCGACTCGTGTCTTCGGGGGAGTTGTTTTGGAGACATAGCACTAATTAACTATTGTTCTCAGAGAATGCTAAGGAGACCATTCGGGTACGCACGACTGCGCCACTTTCTTGAATCATCCAAAAAATTAACTTCCCTCGACCGGGGATCGATCTCGTATTTCTCCGACTAAACTATATTTACACTTCTGAGTCGGAGCTCGCTACCACTGAGCTAAGGAAGTGAATGAACAGAAATGCGAAGAAGTAGCTGATCACAACAGAACCGTATTGATAAAAAACAATGCTTCCGTTACCTTCGGTACGCTCGGAAGCAATAGTTCATCGAACCTTGAGGTCTTTCTACTACCTCTTAGGAAGGAATGGGAGACAATTTTTTTTAAATCGTTTCTAAGTTAAAATTTGAATTACTGAAATCAGATCTTTAATCTGATTTCAGTAATTCAAATTTTAACTTTCGATAAAGAAAAATATATTTTAAATCTCAAGAATTAAAACAGGTACACGGGATGAGAAACAGCGGTGAGAAATCATGAATGTTTGATAGTTGAGTGCAAATTGTTTCCTCTTTGGATGGCTACTTATTTCAATGTTATTTGCTAACCTACTCGTTAATGTTTGATGTACTTATTTAGTAAGTTGTGTAATTCTGAGTTTTTTACATGCCTATTTTCAGTATGAGCGGGCATGTTCTACTTCCAGATCGGTCTACTTTCTACCACCCAAATCCACGATAACTAGATAGGTACTAAAGGAATGGTAATGAATAGATATGCACAAATTAAGATTGATAAACCCGAAATAAGAACCATCTATATTTACATAGGATGTTCATTTTGTAAATACAGCTATTCAAAATGAAAAATGATTTTTCAACACTATTTTCATATTCATAGATTACTACGGTCTGATTAATAGATTTAAAAAGTCTGTCAAGTGGGCGTGGCACGTAGCTTTCTCGTATACACATCCCGGTTGTATGTATACGTCATACGATCATCTGATGACCCGGTGCATTGTGGATAATCTCAAATCTCCAAGTAACTACCAATAGCATCCAAATTTGATCTCATGACGTCCGTCACAATCGAAGTTGGGCTGATTATCGACCCGGGGGCAATGGATTTCGTAGGGTTTCTCTTGAGGGAATCAATTCAAAACGATGATTTCAACTGTCTACCTCAACATTTTGAGTCAATTCAGCGAAAAGAATAATGCAAATTATTTTTCTATATAGATCACTCGTCTGCAAAGAACACATATTTGCCTTTGCCAAACATAGGTACTACCTACCTACTACATTCCTACTTCACAATCAAGTGTATTTGGAAGAAATGAACGCTTCACCCTCGATTCTAAGAAATAGGGAGTTTGATATGATAAACTTGAATACTGTTGCTAAGGACGCAAATCTGAATTCAACTCAAAGAAACGAAATTGAACGGAGATTGGGCCTTTTTCGCGACTCACACTCGTGTTTCTGATTTGTCGTAAGTTCAACCCTCAAGTTCTCGTAGGGAGCGAACAGTTTGTCCTACAGGTCTCAGGGTTTGTCCGCGTGGTCTCTAAACATTCCATACTATTTAAAATTAGTGATAAAACCTTTATTTTCAGTTTTCGAGCTAGGGCGCTTTTGAAAATGTCAACCATTATTTTTGGGGGGTACTACCCTTAGAAGTGACTGACATCAACCAAATCTTCGCGGCACAACTAAACCCCGAATGGAGCACATATACCAAAACTCAACCAAATCGGTCCATGGTTGCTAAGGAAAGTGCCGCGTATGGCTGACGGACGGAACATTTTTAATTCCATTTTCGGATTCTACGTACCTTGAAACGTAAACCAACAAATTTTGAGGGGGATTGAATTTTTTCTTGGTCGATTCCAATGGTTATTTTTTGAAAATAATAAATCTAAGTTTTCCTTCCGTCCGGCGGCACTTTCCTTAGTTCCCGTGGACCGATTCGGTTGAAATTTGGGGTCTAGTTGTGCCCCGAAGCTTTTGGTTGACGTCAATCACTTCTAAGAGTTGAAAAATAAGGGCTGAAATTTTCAAAACTCCCTAGCTCAAAAACTTTTAATATAATGGTATTGTTCTTTATCAATTTAAAGTGGTATTGAATTTTTAGAACTGAATGGGACCACCCAGAGCTCCGAACAACCAACCGTTCGCACCTCATGTGCACTCAAGGGTTGGACTTACGACAAATCGGACACATGAGTGTGAATTTTAAATGACCAAAATGCGAGTGCGCAAAACTGAGTACAACTCACCGCAGTGAGTTGTACTCAGTTTTGCGCACTCAGCAACAGTATTAAAATTTCCTAATGAAGGCACCAACATCTCTCTTCCAAATAAACTTGATTGTGAAGTTAATATGTTGTTGGTAGGTAGTGGCAATGCAAAGATATTATGCTCTTTGCATGCGAGTGATCTATATAGAAAAACCTTTGAGTAATAATTTGCAGCGTTTTTCAAAAATGTTTTTAATATAGTGTTTTAACCATTTTATTTAAATGATTGTTTAAAACAGTACCACCCCTGTTCAGTGCTGACCCAGCCTTGATTACAAGGATTTGCGGGCACAAGACCGACTGACAGACACGAAACCAAAATTATTCAAGGTCTAAAATGTAAAACGCGAGTCGAAAATTTTCATTTTTGCAGGACATCCTTTGTAGTACCTACATAAGTTAAAACAGTGCTTGCGCCACCTTGGTAAACTTTTTGGTTGAGTTTTTTCATAACGATTCCTCATCCGACGAAATACACGAAACCCAACTCACTGATTCACTTCGTGTTTACCTTGATTGGTCGGTTTGCTTGAGGATTCTTGTATCTCAACCACAGAAGTCCACAAACTGACATCAGCGTGAAGAGCGCCTCGACGAAACTAACGTAGTCTATGAGAATGTACACATCTTCGATCAACAAGTAGACTATCGACATCACACACTGGAACACAAGAAAACAGGTGAAACAGTAGAACTATTGTATTGGTGGAAATTAAAAGCTACCAGCATACTAAATTAATAAAAAAAATTCGAGCTGTCCAAACATAGATGTGATAGCTTAACCTATTACATGATTCTTTTAATGTTGTTAGGACCCTTAAGAGTCCTAATTCCATGGGTTTAATTCCAAATCTGTGCTACTGATGTAGTGCGCTAAAAACCATAAAATTTTTGCACTTTTATCATTTAATAATGATTAACAGGACGTTTCCATTTGTTTTCTGAACGATAGGAGCGTCACGACACGATAGGGGTTGTGTAAAGAGGCTATAAAAAAAACTCTCTGTTCAATTTCTCCCTTGCGAGGGAAAAACATTAAATCATGTTTAAGGGGGCGCGGGACTCAGTGGTTTCCCTTATCTTCACGTTTTCTCTGTGAGTGTTCATTTTTTCCTCTCAAAAAAAAATTTCTAAATTCATTAAATAATTAATACTTTATACATACGGGCCGAAATGTCAAAAAAATTGAAATTTGAAAAAAATAGAGAATTTATTTTTTAAATAAAATTTGTTTTTGATAAAAACTCTTCGTACGGAACTTTTTGGGAGACTAAAACCTCCGAAAATTCAAAGAGGACAATTCTAACTTGTAAAATAACGGAGATTACGTGAAGACAAAGTACCGTTATTTCGGAAGAACCGCTCAAAAAAGGGGCCCTGGTCACATGCGCTACCAGTGGGCGGGAGCTGAACTACGATCCATCTCTGACCCTCCGAAAAAGGGAGCCAAAGGGGATGTTGTCTTTTCACCCCACAGGGATGTTGTCAATCTCAAGGCCCCACAGAGCACCGGAGTAGTGCAGCGTTGCCACTGGCGTGGATCTGGCAACGTCGTACGAAATTGTCACTGGGTCCCTGTCCTCCTCCTGAAAGGATGATGCTGTGGGAAGTGCTTGATTAAAATTTCAACCTTCAAGTATCTATCTCATCACTTCAACCATAACCATGTAAAAAAATGTATTTTATCATTCGAAATTATTTATTTTTTATTTTTATTTCTTTGTACTTACATGTATCTTTTCATTATTTTAATATTATTAAATTAATAGGTAAATATACAAAATAATTTGAATTAAAAATTTATCTATATAATATCAAATTAGTACTTTTCGGGATCAGGGCGATATGGAAATTCATAATCAGGTACTATTACGTATTTTACCCCCAAAACCGACCATACCAACAATACCTGTTGGGTATGCCTACAATTTAACCTCAACCTTCATAGTTGTGTGAGAACTTTTCGAAAACAGGGGGATGTGGAAATTCATATATTACATAATATTTTACCCCCACCCTGACCATACAGTATGTTTTGTAGGTATGCTGAAAATATAACCTTAACCTACGGAGTTGAGTGCATAATTTTGGTTTATTATTTTCAATAGTGAACCTTAGGAATCGACCAAGAAAAAAAAAAGTTTACCAACCCCCTCTCAAAATTTGTTGGTTTACGTTTCAAGATGGAATCCGAAAATCGAATGAAAATTTTGCCGTCTGTCTGCGGCACTTTTCTAGTCATTAGTTCCCATGGACCGATTTTGATGAAATTTGGTATATGGGCTCCATTTGGGGTCTAGTTCTGACCCGAAGCTTCTGGTTGACGTCAGTCACTTCTAAGGGTTGAAAAATAAGGGCTGACATTTTCAAAACGCCCTAGCTCAAAAAAATTGTAAATAAAGATGTTGCTTTTCCATCAATGTAAAATACTTAGTTTCGAATTTTTAGAATCGAATTAGACCACCCAGAGTACGAAAAACTGTTCTCTCCCAATGAGATATTATGGGTTGGACTTATGATAAATCAGAAACACAAGTGTGAATCGTTAAAGAGGCCTAAACTTCAATTTTACCTGACCAAAATACGATGGTTGTTCATTTCTTCGAGTTGTCCTCCGTTTTGCGTCCTTAGCAACCAGTAATCAAATTTCCTAATGAAGGGACCCACAACTCTTTATTTCTTGGAAATGAGTGTGAAGCATTAAATGCTGAAAATATGCTGAAAAATGCTTATTGAAAATAAATTTTATTTCTTCCTAATAAACATGATTGTGTAGTAGGTAAGTAAAATAAGTGATAATGGCAAAGCCGAGTTCTTTGCAGATGAGTGATCTACATAGAAATAATAATTCTTTGTGTAATAATTTGCAGCGTGGATATTCAAATAAGGTAGAACTTACATTTAATACTTTACCTTCAGTAGGTGTGCTGGCAATAAACCTTCAACGTACCTACAGTTTTTGGAAAGAGGGCGACGTGGTGATTCAAAATATTCAATTTAATTTTGTTCACCTCCACTCTAACCATTCCTACAGTATGTTAGGTAGACTGAAAATAAAACTTCAACCTAAATAGTTGGTGAATACTTTTTGGAAAGAGGGAGACGTAGAGATTCCACATCTGGTAGAAATCAATTTTTAACTCACCCTTACCATACAAGGTGTTAGGTGAACTTAAAATGAGTAATTTTTGGAATTTCAAATTTAAACTGTACGCCATTATTTAGTGAAGTTTAAAGGAAGTATTATTATAGAAACAAATCGATTTGTAGTACAAATGATTTATTGACCATTAGGTAACCTCAAACTGCAAAAAAACAATAATCATATTTATTACCAACTATTTGAATAGAAACAAAACTTCAGTTAAATTTTACATCTGGAGGTGAGGATGCTGGCTAGACAGAGCAGCTTTTCACTGTCTTATCAATGTGATGGACAAGTTGCTTTCAAACGTTCCTGGGTGCTGGTTCAATGAGATTTGTTCCAGAAAAGTCTCCAGCAAAATATACAATTCTGAGTAAAATCTCTCCTGGGGGAAAAAAAAACAGAACAAATTTAGGTTTCTATTGATAATTTTACTATAAACATGTAAGAAGAGATACAAACAACAAACAATAATTAAGAATGTGGGTCCACGGTTGGTTATAAACCAGAACAAAATACTTGAATAAAATTACGAGTAATCAGGATTTTTATCAGCGAGTTCAAAATACTAATGATAGAACAATGTTTCTGTATTTTTAGCCAAGTAGGCAGCTGCAGGATTCAATCCAACACTAACGTCAACGAAGAATAACTCGTGTCCCTGATAATTGAAATTTAAATAAATTCGACCCCATCAGTCATGATGTTTGGAGGGAGTGTGATAGTTTCGAGTATTTAGTACCTACAAACATTGTTTGGTATTATATGCATTCCGGAGGACTTCTCATTGGAATCGAATATTCAATTCCAACCAGAAAGCGTTAGATAAAAAAGGTTTTTATTAAAAACTTTGTTCTACACAAATCTGTTTCACCCTACGTACAATTTTATCTGGTATGGTATGTTAAGCCAGTATCATCTTTTTTTTTAAAGTAGATTTCATAAATGCATGGAACTAGGCAGTATTTTGAAACTCGTATATTCGACCTCCCCTTCACCCTGGGCCAGAGATGGGCATGGATACAAAATCAAAACAAATACAAATGAAGAAAGAAAACAAATTTAAAAAAATTAATACAAATCATATCTTCGATTTTATGATTATGAATACGAATACAATCGTATTCCCACTTAGAATACCATTTTCCCCCGTATTCGTATTTTGAATACAATTTTTGAATTTGTTATATGATTTCCCTAAAAATCGATTTTTTAAAAACGATTTTCCCTGAAAATTATACTTTTTTAAAATGATTTTCTCCCGAACTCTGGACATATTTATGGCCTAACATTGTCAAAATAATCAATCAAAATTCGAAACGCTGACAAATTCTTATAGGATTTTTCACGACGAATCGAGCGAGACCCCTCCAAACTCGCTACGACCATTCGTATAGAAACTTCGACGAAATTTTCGATGAAAATCGTAGGTATTTTATTTTTTGCAAAAATATGTCCAGAGTTCATCCAGACATCATAAATAAAAGTATACTTTTCAGGAAAAATCGTTAAAAAATTCAATTTTCAGGGAAATTATAGATAAATCATAAAATCTTATTCAAAATACTAATACGCGGGAAATATAAATACGATGGTATTCATAATCATAAAATCGCAGACATGATTTGTATTCTTAATCGTGTTCATGAATAAAAATTCGCCCATCTCTGCACAGGCCACCAAAATAATCCTAACATTATGAAAGGTCCTAATTTGAATGGGATTCAGAAATCCATCATCTAGGTACGTTACCCGTAAAATAACTAATTTAGAGCCATTTATAAAATTTATAGTGATTTTGGTAAGGTTTCTAGAAGAAATGGTTTGATTCTCAACTCTATGTAGGTACCTATTCATAATCTTTCCACTATCATCACTACCGTAATAATTGATAGGTATTTTAATTTCCACTACAAACTGACAATCTTTGTTGGGGGAGCATGACCATTTTGTGGGACTATCCCGCAAAATGGTCATGCCCTTTCAAAAAAAAAATATCTTGCAAAAAGCATGACGAATTAGGTAAATCTTTCTACTTATTAACCAACGATTGTTTTATGTAATCTTATAATTACGGATTTCATAAATACGGCTATGTAAGGTAGCTCAAAAATGTACTTAAAGGTGTAACAGAAGAAAGTTTCAGATAGAAGGTTCTGTTCGAATATCATTGACGACTACTCAATTAGTAGGTGCCTAGCTTCGAAAATACACTCAAGTACTAGAAAGAAGTAGATATCACATACCTACTTACCAACAAACGTTTTACTTTCCAAGGGCGTTTTGTTCTCCTGTAACTGCTTCCGTCCATGTGTATTCATTCGAACTCCTGTCCTTCCTTCGTGGAGCAATGCTGAACAAATCAACTATTCAAACTCGGAACAACACGGAGAGAGAACATAAACGGATGGTAGTCCAGGCACTTGATATTAACTTCACCAAAACGTCTTTTTGCGAAATCAAAATCTGGCTTCCGTAACGGAAGTTCCGTTATCAAGTTGGACAAGACGCGGGAGGGGGAGGTTACAGACACAAAAGAAAGCAGGAAAGAAAACTCCGAGAGAACGAGAGTAAACAAGCGATGCTAGCGCTCTTGCGGATAGTTTCTTCCTGATAGCCTTTTCTTCCCACGAGCGTCAGCGCTATCTCTTGGTTGGCGCTGATCTGAGCTTTGAGTCCCGCGCCCCCTTAATGTTTTTCCCTCGCAAGGGAGAAATTAGATTGCCGATCACTCAGCTGATCAGTGACCACTCAGGCGCCTTCAGCATTCTCCATTGACCCTGCTTCTCAAATTTCAGCTTCCTGCGTTCAACAGGAGAGAAAATGGCCTTGGAGCTCACTCAGCTGATCAGTGACCATCTTGGTACAACTAGACCCCAAATGGAGCCGATATAACGTGGTAACTAAGAAATCGGTCCGTGGTAACTAAGAAATCGGTCCGTGGTAACTAAGAAAAAAAACGTTGCAGATTTGCGTGTCGGAATTCACAGAACGACCCCCAGCCCTAAAACATTAAACATGTTAATAGTTTCATTACGCCTACGGACAAAAGTAAAGTGCGAGAAAACTCAAAAACCAACAAAAACTTGGGCATTTCAGGAGCAGATGACGAAGATTGTTCTCTGACGTAAATAAACTCAATTTCCACTCAAATTTCAGCTGTCCAATAGATTATTTTCTTCAAACATTCAGCCATTTTTCCATTTTGAGAAATTGAAAAATTCAAATATTATCACCCCTTGATTATTTTTCTCCTCAACGTCTTCCTACTCTTTATAGTGAGTGGGCTTTCAACCTGTCCCTGACAGAACTGAGTCGCTCTTTTAAAATCACTCACCGACGACTCACAGACGAGAGGCTCTGAATCTGTGAGTTGAAAGAGCTAGCAGGAGAGAGGGATCTAAGAAAACGGGTTTTCCTCTCTCTAAATCTTCCTTTAATTTTGTCCCTTTATCAAAACAACTCAATCTTACACACACTATTCCACTCACTTTAACATCAACTAGGTAGGTACACACCGAAACGAGTTTAGGGAGTCTCCGCTATAGAATAGTGAAACTGGTATTTATAGACTCACTAGTCACTCCCTATTTCGTATTACCTATAATACCGTCAACTGGGGTGATACTGATATGCTGGGGTGATACTGATCAACACGCCTTTTTTCATTTGCATGCGATTGCAGAACTCCACACAGTCCTAAATTGGAAAGTTAGGTCGTGTTATGTGTTCGTAACAATGTCTTCTCTGGGGAGATATCGTTCCCGCCCGATAGTCTAGGTTACCATGGTAGCTGATAAGGAAATAAACAAATCTCAAAATCGGGCCCAGCTGACATTGTGATTGTAACTTCTGTTGTGCCGGTGTCGGGTGTTGTGTGGTGAAGTTCTAGCGAAAAGATTTTGTTTCTACTAGAGGTAAGCATGAAATATCTGCAATTAGTTTGTTCTTTCCGTGTTACTACAGTTGGTTATCTGTTAAAAACAAAAACAACTCATTTCCAGGGGGTGATAGTGATCACGGCCGAAATGCCCCGAAACTATCAAAACGTGATTGGTCCATCATTATTTTTGGCAACAAGTGCTTTAAAATAAGTTGTTTCTTGTTAGAGATGGGCAAAACGGTTCACCAAAAAGAATGGCTCTGAGCGCTCCGCTCATTCAAAAGATCCGGATCTTTTCGACGGATCAGTGGCTCTTTTTGGCTCTTTTGAGCTCGTATTTATTGTAGAGATGAAAATACGATGAAAAACGCTACAAATTGTTACACAACGGTTTATTTTAGTTCTGCCCGGAAATGTTTATTCGATTTCCTACACTACCTTGAATCCTAAGCCATGAAATTTTGAGGGCGAGAGGGAATAATTTCTCTGTTGCTCGATTCCAATGGTTCATTATTGAAAATAATAACCCAAAAAGCGCTGTTGTTCAATAAAGATGCTCAACAAATCCTTCAAAAATCAACGAAAATTAATAAATGAACACGATTAAAGCAATGAATAAGTAAGACTTGAAAATACAGTTTTTTGGTAAAATATTTATTTATATGAAATCTGCATTTTTTTATGCCTCTAATGACAAACCACAATTTAAAAAAAATTTCTTAGTAGGTAAGTATAACATTTTTATAATATAACAATTTGATGTTATATCGTGATATTCAACAAAGAAAATTAAGGTAACCAAGGTGAAAGAGAATAAACGAACCAATAAGTACGTAAGCTTCAATATTGATAATATTGGTAAGATAAGGCTGTGATTTTGCATGCCTTTTGAACTTGTATCAGAAAGCTCCTCACAAAAAATCATGATGTAAAAATCAAACAGGGAGAAAAAACAACGGAAAGAATCAGAAAGTGGGTCACAGAAAACACTGGAAAAATACGGTAAAGTTTACGACCGAAAATACAATAATGCATGTGGTGGTACGATACAATTCCGCAAAATTGTATTGTTTGATCGACTTATATCGTATTTTCCCTCGGAATTATCGTACGGGTTGGCAACAGTGAGCTGACGAAAAGGAGGTCCTAATTTTCCCGAACACTGCCGATCTCAAAACAACCGAAGATCGAAGAGCCGCCGTTCATTTATTTTACTGGATCTCAAGAGATCCAAAGATCGAAGAACCGCGATTCATTTGTCATTTTTACTGATCCGCAGTTCACTCGCTCTTTTGAAGAACCGATCTTCACCGAACACTACCAGCACTGAGCTCAAAAGATCCGAAGAGCCGCGGTTCTTTTTTACTGACCCGTGGTTCACTCGCTCTTCTGAAAGACCCGGCTCAAAGAGCCGGATCTTTAATGAGCGACCCATCTCTATTTCTTGTCAGTTACCAAACATGTGCCACAAATTGTCTTATTATAATAAAAAATACTGAAGAGGATATTACGAGTCTTGAATTTCGGCTTGATTCTGATTTTTATAAGTAAAGAGTTGGTTTTCATTAGTTTTTCAACAAAAATTGTTCTGAAATGAGTTGCTAGTGGTTTTTTTTTACCTCAGGGTACTAAAAAACAATTTTTAATAGTTTAAGTTCGATTTTTAATTGTTTTTAATACGTTTAAGTTCGATTTTAAATTAGTGATCACTATCACCCCCTATGTGGGGGGTGATACTGATCTTTTTTTTTTTTTAACGAGCTTAATTCAACGAAATTTTAAAGTTCGATATAGGATACTGTTCGTAAGATGTGGGAGAGTATAAATTATTTTTTTCAGATTTTTTTGAATTATTACACTGGTAGTTTTCAAGGAAAAACTGTAGAAATTGATCACTATCACCCCAGTTGACGGTATAAGTAATACGAAATAGGGAGTACATATTATAATACATATTATGTAACACATATTATGTATTAGTAGAGGTGTACCATCTGTGTAGGGGTCGCGCTATACCTTCCAACTGCGGTACGGTGTTCGAGAGGTAGTCGCGGGACAACCTTACCCCTTTGCCGTGCCTGTCGGAGTGGAAATGAACATCTTTATCATGTAGTGCAGCAGTGTCCTCGGACTCATGGGGGCCGCATTCTACGTCATGATGCGGTCGCCAAGCAGATAGCAGGTGCTTTGTCATCTAGCGGCTGGGATGTTGAGAGGGAGAGATTGTATCACATGCCAAGTGACCAGGGTAAGAAGCCCGACATCGTTGCCGTCAAGCCCGACCAGTCTTGCATTATCCTGGATGTCCAAGTTGTCAATGGCAGCTTGGACATGGAGCAGACTTGGCGGGCTAAGATAAGAAAGTATGATAGAGATGATTTACAGCAAGCGGTGTCGGAGCTAAAAGGAGTGGCACCCAACAACATCAGGGTGATGGCTGCAACCTTGTCATGGCGCGGGGTGTGGTGCGGGAAAAGTGCCACGGAGTTGCGCGAGTTGGGCATCTCGGTAGGCGTACTCCGTGGTATCACCACCCGTGTCCTGCTCGGCTCGTATTTGAACTGGTGGTCGTTTTACAGAGGCACTTCCCTTCATCCATCTCTCCCACCCCCACCTTCCTCATCTTCCCTCATCCCTAGGGCCGGCGTCGGGTGAGTCCTGGGCGTCCTCCCCATTATATTTGATTTAGTTATTTATTTTCGTTTCTGGCGTGCCCCCTCCGTCAAAAAAGACATTTTGTCTTTGAGGGGTTTATTAAAAAAAAAAAAAAAAAAAAAAAAAAAAATCTACCTCACAGCCCTATCCAGGATTGTCCATGAGCGCTTAAACGAAAAAATACAAGCAGGTATGAAACCTTAAGGCTCGATTACACAGGGCGAGTTTACTAGCTACTAGCCAGCGAATTCACTAGCCGCTAGTGAACTCTCCCCGTGTCATCGGCTCACTAGCTGACTAGCAGAGTTGACGACCCGGCTACTTTACAAGCTACTCGCTAGCTAGTGAGATTGTGGGCCAGTAAACTAGCCCTGTGTAATCGAGCCTTTAGTTACAGCTGCCGAGCGAGCCAAACGATATCGAGAAAACAAGAAAAATCCTGCAACTCCCGATACGAGCGCTCTAGGACGACAGAGCTAAGAAAAAGGCTCAACTCGAAGTGTTGTAATCATCTTCGTCCGATAATTTAGTGGAAAAAAATGGCGTAAAATTAATCATAATGAAATGATCTGACTGTAGCACCGTAGGTCTACCATTCGTACTATTTTCTAGTTTTGGTTTATATTTTTAATAATAAACCTTCAGGATGCACCTTTTTGAGCATGAAAAAAATTGTCGTCTAGGACGAACACGATTGAATAGCAAAGCATTCATAGCATAGCACGAATGAAATGCGCGAAGGACAGCACAGCTCTGCTTTTAAGTAGGTGAATCCCCTAAGAATCCCTTATCTCTGCACAAAAGAGACACGAAACTCTCTTCTGTGCTCTGTATTAATAAAGAAAAAAGTAAAGTAAAAAACCATCTCAGGTTGAGTGTTTGCCCAACTGCCATTCTTAGCGCTGCGGCATCATCAGCTGCCTTCAAAAGGGCAGATCAGAATTGGTTCTGATGATTTCGTTCATCACTACTTACTGCCTCACCTCCTCAAGTAGAGGAGTTTTCATCAACGCCCTAACTCGATAAATTATCAGGTCGTGCGACTTAGCCGTTGATTTAGTACTATGCACGTACGACTGTAACAGGCTTGCTTAAAATTAGGGAAAAAAGTGAAATGTCTAACATGATCAAAGGTACCTGTAGTTATCTATTCCCCCAAGAGAGCAGAAGTGATTTTTTTGAGGGTTTTTTTTTACAAATTTTAAGTTAATGTTTTCACTTTTTTGGGGCATTTTTAAGAATTTTTTTAAATGATTGACTAATCCAAATAAAATTTTTTCGGTAATTGAATTTAGTAATCAAGATGGCTGTAAAAAGCATGATTAAAATCAGGGAAAAAGTGAAATTTCTAAAATGATCAAAGTACAGTATATTTATTCTCGCAGAGTTAACACTGAGTGCTAATACGAATAAAATCACTCGCGATGAGATTGTGGAAAACCATTTTAACATTAAATTTCCCACATGTTCAAAAAATGTGTTTTTTTCGGATTTTTAAATTAAATTTAGAAGTATTTTTACTCATTTACAGAAGTGATTTGTTTTTTCTTTGGGTCATTATGTTTTTACATTACGTTTTCTTACACAATCGATACTTGGGAGTGTCAGGATAGCCAACGGCTGTCGGTTTTGGCTTAAAAGTGGATTAACTAGTTTAGGTAAAAATCGGACATCCAGAAAGATACCTCAGGATACTAAGAGTTAATAAAAACGGAGATGAGTAGAACGTTGTCTATTTCCACGAAAATAATGATTTAGTGTTACTGATGATGACCTAACAGTCGAAATCGATTCAACTTGTAACTCATTATTTTCCAGGAAATAGACAAGGTTCTACTCAACTCCGTTTTTACTGAGTGCTAAAGTGATTTTTTGTGGGTTTTTGTACAATTGTGAGTCAATTTTCAGTTTTTTGGCATTTTTTAAGAAAAATCGTTTGAATGGATGAATTAATTTAAATAATTTTTTTTTTCTGTAATTCAATTTCGCAATTAGATACACTTTTCAAAAATCCAAAACCCCACTTAATTCTATATCATAATATAAATTATACTATGGAATATATTTAATGCGAATAATATAAATCAAAGGACATAATCAATGGCAGAATACCTCGGGATTCTCCGTCTCAACCCGTCGCATTCACTTACCAGGAAGATCAAAGATGGGACAGGAGTGTAGTAATTGACGTTGATGAGTGCGATGGCTTGAGGCAGATGTCCTTGACGAGCTCCGACAAAAAACAGGCGGGAAGAAGCGAATATGGCACCGTTCAGAGCACCAAACGTGGAGCAGACGACGAAGAAAGGTATCGTCCAGGCCATACTCCCGAACACTTTATCCCCGAAGGTCTGAAACCCAA
This sequence comes from Apolygus lucorum, assembly GCA_009739505.2. Taxonomy (NCBI): domain Eukaryota; kingdom Metazoa; phylum Arthropoda; class Insecta; order Hemiptera; family Miridae; genus Apolygus; species Apolygus lucorum. The sequence goes on from CM019176.2 coordinate 31,906,414, forward strand.
AGGTCCTCAGATATTCTACTTGGTAGAAGTAAACAGTAAATGTTACGTCCGCAGCAAAAATTATGTATTCAAACTTCAATTAATTTTTTCTGGTTAAAAAGGCAGCAGGTAACCAAGAATAGAAATAAATCACAACCACTAAGTTTACACAGAGATGAAACCCAAATTTTCAACTCCAGGAGGGGCGTCTGGTGAGAATATTCGTCAGGCAAACCGCTTGGCCAGTCATAGAAGAATGAACAATAATGAAAATCACTGCAAATTATTACACAAAGGTTTATTATTTTTCTGTATAGATCAAGCGCCAGCAAAGAACACAGTTTTGCCATTGCCACTACCTACCAACCACGTTTTCGCTTCATAATCGAGTTTATTTAGGTGAAAAAAACATTTCTCACTCCATTTTGGTTTATTATTTTCTGTAATGAACTTTTGGAATCGACCAAGAAAACCAAAGAAATGCTTGCATACGAGTCTGCAACACATTGGGACATTTTCATGTCAACCACTACACAACAAGGTAGTGAAGTAAGTTGTTAGTTCAACCCAAGCATCAAAGTTTTCGTGACGATTTTTCAGTTCATGTGCCAAAGCAAAATGTAAGGTTGTTGTGTTTGATTGTTCTCTACGCAACACAGTGAGTCTATTTTATTTATTGGTCGCGTGAGCAAGATTTGCTTAGTTTTCGTGACGATTTTTCAGTTCATGTGCCAAAGCAAAGACATGAAAATGTCAAAAAAATTCATACCCCCTCGAAATTTGATGGTTTACGTTTCAAGGTACGTAGAATCCAAAAATCGAATAAAAATTTGGCCATCCGTCCGCCGTACGTCGTACGCGGCACTTAGCATTGACCGATTTTGATGAAATTTGGTATGTAGGCTCCATTTGGGGTCTAGTTGTGCCCCGAATTTTGGTTGATGTAGGTCACTTCTAGGGGTTCCAAAATGAATTTTGAAATTTTGAAAACGCCCTAACTCAAAAAATTTTGTTATAAAGGTATTGTTTTTCCTTCAATTTAAGATTCTATAGAATTTTTAGAATTTTTTGAGACCACGCGGAGCTTTGAAGGACAAACCGTTCGCTCCCTACGAGAATTTAAGGGTTTTACGTACGATAAATCAGAAACACGAGTGTGAATCGCAAAAGAGGCCTTATCTCCGTTCAAATTATAGCTGACCGAAATGCGATCGATGTTTTTCTTCATGTTGGATGATTGGTGGTTTTGCAGACGAGTGATCAATATAGAAAAATAATAAACCATTTGTAATAATTTGCAGCGTTTTTCCTCATGCGATTCACACTAAGTTTCTGATTTATCGTAAATCCAACCCTCAGTTCACATAGGGAGCGAACGGTTTGTCCTACAAAGCTCTGGGTGGTCTCATTCGATCCAAAAAATTCAATGGCACCCATCTTAAATTGGTGAAAAAACAATATCTTCATAACGAGAGTGTACGAGACAGGCCCTTGGAAGTGACAGCCCTTATGTTTCAACCCTTAGAAGTGACTGACAACCAAAAGCTTCGGAGCACAACTAGACTCCAAATACAGCCCATATACCAAATTTAATCAAAATTGGTCCATGATAACTAAGAAAAGTTCCACGGACGGACTGATTTTTGTATAGTCGATTTCAGAATCTACAAACCTACCTCTAACGTAAACCATCAAATTTTGAGGGGGGTCAAAATTTTTTTCTTGAAAATAACCAAAAAAGGGAGACTTTGAATTGAGACCTAATGTGATGTGAAACCTCCGTACTCAATAAGCAATTATTTCCAAGTTTCAACGAGAAAAACGATTATGTACATTGAAATACAGTAAAATCGGGAACGGGAAACCAGTCAGTGCCAGAAAAAATCGACTAAATATTAATGAGGAATTTCACCATGTCAGAATTTCCTATATTTGACCCCAAAATCGGATTCAGCACCTCTAAAAACCCCCTAAGGCAAACTTTCAGCCCGAACTTCCTAATTTACGAATAAACAAAACAGTGTAGAAAATACGAATGTTAAAAAACCCGGGAAAATGACGTCATGCTGGAATAGTTCATTTATGGCCGCTTGAAGCGCTGAGATCGAGAAATCCATAGTCCCCAGATGCAAAATTTCATGAAACAGTAAAGTTTGAAATCGAAAAACCGAAGAAAAAAATAGAAAAAGCAAGATGGGGAAAATTAGGTTTCCTCTGCTTTTGTTTGATAACTTTTCTCTTAGAAAACACGATTTTGTCGTCCCAATGGGCAACACTGGGAGGAGCTGGCGATCCGAACAGCCCAATCAGCAAGCGTTCCCGCTGCACGTCTGTTTCCCCGGTTAGTTTTGAAATTAAAAATTTTGATTGTCTCCCAAAAATAACAGGAGACTTATTTTCCGAAATCAGCCCGATTTTCATCTATCCCACATCATTAACTATTCAGGAAAAATGCAAACAGAAATCGGTGAAATTCCTCATTGCAAAAATGGAAATAGAGGAGAATCTCGACAAAAATTAATTCATTAAATTTGCTAAATTTCAGTAAGGCAAACAGTGTTTGCTATGTTTGCTGGAGGAGACGCCACCTCCAGGGTGAAGTAAAGATGTGTATCTAATTCTTCCTCTTCTATGCTAGGTGTTACATTTCCTAACGGTCACAGGCCAATAATCGATTTTACAGCTCATTTCCAGCAACAAATGTCTTAAGTATTCAATTTTTTTAGGAGCTTCGTTTTCGAGTTATTTCACTTTTCAGACCTTACCTCAGTTAATACGGCTATAACTTCCCAAATTTTCATAAAAATTCAAATCTGATTACGCTGTTGGAAAGAGCGTAAATTTTCTCATCTCCTTACGAGGAACCCAAAGAAGAATAAGAGGGAACCCAAAACTCACTGATAACGAAGTTTTGCTGGTACAGATCTTTTCTGTTTTAAAATAATCTTGGTAGTGACAATGGCAAAGCTGTAGTCTTTGCAGACGAGTTTTTCTTTAAATCGATTCAGAATGTTCCAAACCGGATTTCAGTGAAAACATTTTTCGAAAAAGTCCATTCTAAAACTTTTGAGACCATTGCAGTAGCTTCATTTGCCTTCAAAATTTGCTAACTAACAGCTGAAAGATCAACGTTACGAAATTAAAACAAAAAAGCATAGATAAGTATACATAAATTGTGAATCCCTTACTCACAATGGCCACAGCGGGAGACTTCAGCACTTCTTCTTTCGTGAGCACAACATAGTATGCCAAATTAGTAAGTACGTAGATCACAGTCACAAGTGGAAGAGAAATAATTATAGCTCTGGGTAAGTTCCTGAAATGACAGAGAAAGTAAGTTCATGCGGTTCACACGTAATATTGCTCGAAATAATATGGTCTATTTTTCTTGGTGTTTTGACTGAACCAGCAAAACCACGAAGGTCCGAAAGTTGTGAGTTATACGAATAAATTGGGAGAGCGTAGACCTATTAGGTGGCCAGTGCCATATTTGACGCAAGATTCCACACAAGTTTACTGTTGGAACAAAGAACTATACAGAAACTAACAAAATAATATTCTGGAAGAATAGGCACCAAAACGGGATTGTAGAAAAAAGTTAATTAGATACCTAATTTAGTTCAATAAACATAGGTAGGTAATGAAGAAACTTTACACCTTTGAGGCATCATTAAAAAGGTACAAGATTATGTGAACTGGTTTTAGAGCTGTTCTTGTGTTCCAATTTTTTTAGTTTGTTTGATGGATCCAAAGGAGGAGCATACAACTGCGTGAAATTGAACGAATCGTTCATGCTAACTTTTGAAATGTTTCAGAGAGCTCATAGAGATGATGTGATGAGTCGTTCACAGTGTCATGAGTGGTTCAAAATGTTCAAGGAAGGCAGAACATCGACTCAAGATGACCCTCATTCAGGAAAGTCCTCAACCTTCAATTGAAGACTCTGTGGTGGCCAAAGTGAAGTGTGTGTTCCAACTTGAAGACTCGTGAGATTGCAGAGGACTGTCACATCTCATTTGAAGGTTTCGACCAAGAAATTGGAGACTGGCAGGTTTACAGCCAAGTTCATTCCATAACTGATATCAGAGGATCCAAAGACGCGTCACGTGAAGGGTTTTTATTGGGAATCTGAGAAATTACATCTTCTCAAAAAATTGTTGATTGGCTTAGGGAGATGGAAATTTTAACGTGCTTCCCAACGGTGCCCTTATTTTTACATTGACACAGCAAATTAAGATAGTTGTGGTCGTTTTAGTAATATGAAGACAAAAACAAAGATGTTTATAATGAAAAAATAAAAAACTAGGAAATATAAGGGGTTGAAACAAATTTGCTAAGAGACATTTTTTGTTGGAAATACCTTCTAGAATCTAAGAGTGTTAATCCTCTATAGGTTAGATTAAAGTGATTTAATAAAGCAATTTATAGGCGGATTTGTTAGTTACCTGTATGGATCTTTGAGCTCTTCAGTCACGAAGTTGAGGTAGTTCCTGAAAAATGTCAAAATATAGTTAATTAATTCTTTGGAAATTCAGACATACAATGATCAATATTCAAACCTTCAACTAAAATGTGTAATCTGTACGACGAGGGTTGTTCTAAAAGTAAGTTCCGATTCCGACATGCTAGGAAAAATTGGGAAAAAAAGAAAAGTTACAAAAAAATATATATTTGAATTCAGCAACATCTAAAATTTTTTCTACATAATCGCCTATTTTTTCCAAGCATTTGCTATAACGGTATTCCAGTTTTTGGTTTATTATTTTCAATAATGAACCATTGGAATCGAGCAAGAAAAAAATTGTAACCCCTTCAATCAGATCTATCAGATTCAGTAATAGGTCTACCACAGAAAGCCCATATACAGGTGGCGCCCCATAGGTGGCGGATCCCACGAACTAACAACGAGTCTACCTCCCATTGTGAAACCTAGGGGCTACACTGCAAACGAAGTGTTCACATTAGGAGGAAAAATTACAGCAGGGAAATTATGTAATTTTGAAAGGAGAAATTCCCGAAAAAAATATTGTATGCATTAAATACTGTGGGCGCAGAGTATGTACTATTGCCAAACAATAATAAGAAAATAAAATTTAAAATGTAGTTCTATCATCTCCAGAAGAATGCGCTTAACACGTTGGACGCGGAACGCGTCTATGTCACGCAAATCCCAGGGTCCCTGTGGCTGGCCGCGTCTATGTCACGCAAACACCTCTCGCAAAACAGGTTCAAGAATATCTGCTTCTGTTCTTTCGTTCTCAGTTTCCGCTCTTTTCTAGCTTTTTTTCGTGATAGATGACCATATTATGAGTCAATTGGTTCAATCCAGAGCTGAATCGGTCGAGGTTGAAGGTAATTGAGCAGTCATCAAAGTGACACCTATCTTTGTGCGCTCCTCCGGTAATTTCGTTATGTTTTCACATTTTTCATTCATTTTTACGGAATGATTCACTCTTATTAAGGTTGATCGACATTGTTTAATTGTTGGTTGTATCAATAATCAGCTCAATCCTCTCATAAGGTTCATATTTTCAGTTCGTTATCGTAAAAAAGACCCAGTGGTTCGACTACGATTTTTTTTTTTGTTTGACTCGGTTTTTTCTGTTTTAATCTTTGCCAGACAACTCTACAAAGCTCTCAAAAAAGAGAAGACTCGTTCTCTTTCCAGCTATGGAATAACTAGGTATTATATTGTCGTACATGATTGATTCCTACCTATTTCTATGCACCATATTTTTCCTGCGTTCCGTTAAGGGAAGCAGAATTTCCGTGGTAGACATATAATGATATTACTGTATAATTATTACAAGCAGGGGGCCAAACTTCGTGTGGAATCGTAAAAACAAGATGAAAACATAGCACTACATTGCTCCTAGTTACAGCTGGGTGTTATGTCAGCGTGTTGTCATGTGAAGGCGATTGTCTTCACGTCGGCTTGTCGATTTCTATTGGTCCCTACTCAACGAAGGTGAAGGATGGGACAGCACTTTCTGCCTGGCGTGGGTTACTGCCTACTGCATGCAGGAGTGTTACCTTTCACTTACAGTACCTATGCTAGGTAGTTTCTCAGTCTCTTCAAAATCGTTTGCCCTACTGAAGTATACTCACCACGAATACTCACCATCCTGAGTACGAGAACAGCCCCGAGTAGAAGGCAAGAGCTACGTAGCCGGGCTCAGTTCGAGTTCCTTCCATCGCTTTCTCGCTGAAGACGTTGAATCCGGTGGTGAACATCATGTAAATGCCAGACGCTATAATCATGACCAGCGCCAATATTTTGGTTCCAGTGAAGATATCTTGCACTCTGGTAGCCCATTTCACGTTGTAGCAATTGATGAAAGTGAGCAAACCTGAAATTGAAATGGTTCAGTCATCAGAGTTAGGGAATTGAGGTTTCCAATTTATTTAAATTTACCATTGTGGCTACATGCCGGTTCAGTACCGTCCTCTGAAAGGCTATTTGCCGGTACACATGAAAATTCAATTTTTCTCATCTTTCTGCTCATCTCATTTTTCACTATGTCGTTTATAGGGAGGTTTTAGTAGGGATAGAACATCGATTTCGACAATATCGAAACATCGATTTTTTGCTTGTAACATTTATATTTTTGATACATCGACGATTTGTTCCGATGTTTTCTATATGTTGAGGAGTTGGTCTGATAACATCGTTTGATAAATTTGAGCTACCATGTACTGCATGGAAACCAGAAAACTCGGCCTCGCCGGGGGGCAAGCTCCCTGGACCCTCGGATGGTTACTGCTTACAGCTTTCGGCTAAAATTCAAGAAACATGAAACATGCTTTAGTCGTGTTTAATTTGTTTCCTGTTTCCTTTTACTAGGAATTTGTTGTAGATGCATTATTACAGTGAACGCAACATTTACCTGTAGAAGTTGTAGGAGGGCAATCAGGAATCAGGGCAAACCGGGACACATCACCATTTTGAAGCGTGGTATTCTTATTTTCATATTTTCTTATTATTAAGAAATTGAAAACATCTAAAGCGTCGAAGACCACATCACAACTAAAAGCCCACATTCATAACAAAATCTCGCCTAGGTTTTAAGATCCTTTGATTACATTTGTAAAAACCAAGCCAGAGGTATATCTCAGCTTCCTCCATATTTACAGCTGTTTTGACAGTATATAATTTACGCATAAATTGAGGGTTTTTCAACGAGTGGCAAAACTAACGGCGATACATTTCCCTAGAAACGGGTCGGTTGTTAGTGAAAATCATTACAAAATCCTGCGCTACTTTCGTTCCAGGGTTGCGTCACGTTTTTGCCCATTTAGGTGATGGCTAAAGCATGTTCCATGCTAAAATTCAATTTTCTTGGGATTAGAAGAACACCTACCTATCATTCATCATTTTACGTATATAACAGGATAATTACTGTAAAAACTAGGAAAACTCTTTATCCTTGAAAGAGTAATTGAAATGTTAAAAGTATGGTAGATAGAAACAAAAAAAGAAGAACACAAAAAAACGGAAAACTATATCTCGGATGAAAAAAAAATTATATTGGAGTTGGTTATCCACTTAAAAGAAAATCATGTTAGAAGAAAGCATCCTCTTAATGAAGAGCAGGATCTTTAGGTTTTATCCATTGATTTCATTTCTTTGACAAGTGAAAATTTTAATTTTTCGCTTGCGAAAAATATCGGTTTTACCTTACGATGTTACCGAAATCGATGGTTTTTCATACGAAGTTTCATCGATATCGATCTTGCCAAAAAATATGGACATCGACGTCACATCCCTAGTTTTTAGTAGGTATCAAATGACACAATGTGTCACAAAATTAAATACCTATAAACACGTAGTTTATTAAATTAGAAAAATAATTGATGTCTCGGCCTGGAATCGAACATGGAACATGGTCACGGCATGGTCCTATTTTATTTTATTTTATTGCTTTGCAGCAGTGGCTGTTACGTCCGATGAAGCAAATCGTAACTAACGGAGGCAATTAAAGTAGTGTTGTTTCGATACATGCGATATTTAATGGTATCGATACCAAGCTTTCGATATTTGTATTGAATACCGGGGGATCGATATTTTACTAATAGCAATAAACATAATGAGGTATCGAATATAGACAACAAACTACCTTCGGTAGGCAACCTGCCTGCTAATTTATTCTCTGAGTTTATAAAAACGGAATAAAAGGGATGAATAAAAGGAACAAAACGCTGCAAATTATTACACAACGGTTTATTATTTTTATATACAGGGTGGTCCTTAATGAACGTACCACCCTTTCAATTTCGTTGGTTGTGGAGAAATCAAAAAACTTGTCGAAGTAACTCCCCTTATTTTTTTGTAAAGAATTCAGGAAAAATACTTTTGCGCAAAAAAATTGCGAGCAATTGTGCGCAATTGACACTAATTTTGTTTTTTCAAATACGAACCCCCATTTTTTATTGCAGATTCAGATTCTACGTCAAATTTCATGAGAAATTCATAGGTACCTGAATCGATTTTTTTTATTGCGTGCAACTGGTACTTTTCGCGCGCAAAGTGACCAGGGTGCGCAAAACTGAGTTTTTTTTTAACCCCAAGTGTGGCACATTTTTTTTCATTATTTTTGACGCAGAATCACGTGGTGAGGTCCTTTATTCGATTTCATCGTTATTTTTCCAAATTTAGAAGGAAAAATAATGTTTTTGGACTTTATTTTCCCTCACCCTTTCGCGACACGGGCTGGGGACCGGCTATGGCAGGATTAAAAATAAATTGCTCTCCTCTAAATAGGTAGGAACTACTTTACTACTTTAATGTAAAAAAATTCAAAAAGCTAAAAACCTTTAAAAAAAATTAAAAGTTACTTGTTACTTGTCTGCAGGCAAAAAGAGGTGATTTCGAGCAGTTGCTGTGATTTTTTAATTTGATTATTACTATCTTAGTTTTTTATTACTACTTTTTCGGAGATTTTGTAACTTTCAATTTTTTTTTGAAAAGTTTGAGATGAGAAGCTTTTTTTTACATTAAAGTATTTTGTTTTCTAATTTAGAAGTGAGGCATTTATTTTTAATCCTGCCATAGCCGGTCCCCAGCACGTGTCGCGAAAGGGGGAGGGAAAATAAAGTCCAAAAACATTATTTTTCCTTCTAAATTTGGAAAAATAACGATGAAATCGAAGAAAGGGCCTCACCACGTGATTCTGCGTCAAAAATAATGAAAAAAAATGTGCCACACTTGGGGTTAAAAAAATCTCACGTTTGCGCACCCTGGTCACTTTGCGCGCGAAAAGTACCAGTTGCACGCAATGAAAAAAATCGATTCAGGTATGAATTTCTCATGAAATTTGACGTAGAATCTGAATCTGCAATAAAAAATGGGGGTTCGCATTTGAAAAAACAAAGTTAGTGTCTATTGCGCACAATTGCGCGCAACTTTTTTGCGCACAAGTATTTTTCCTGAATTCTTAACAAAAAAATAAGGGGAGTTACTTCGACAAGTTTTTTGATTTCTCCACAACCAACGAAATTGAAAGGGTGGTACGTTCATTAAGGACCACCCTGTAGATCACTCGTCTACAAAATCACCAACCATCCAATATGAAGAGAAAAAGAAAAAAAGAAAAATTAAAAATTAAAAAAAAATAAAAAAATCAATAAAATCAACAACAAAAAAATCAAAATCACCAACCATCGATCGCATTTCGGTCAGCTCTAATTTGAACGGAGATTAGGCCTCTTTTGCGATTCACACTCGTGTTTTGATTTATATATATATATATATTTCAATATATAGCATTTCCGAATTGAGTTAAACCTTTTCCATTTAGATTTAAACCTTTTCCATTTAGGTTTAAACCTTTTCCATTTGGATTTAAACCTTTTCCATTTAGATTTAAACCTTTTCCATTTAGATTTAAACCTTTTCCATTTTGATTTAAACCTTTTCCATTTGGATTTAAACCTTTTCCATTTAGATTTAAACCTTTTCCATTTGGAATCTAAGTGGAAAAGGTTTAAATTTAAATGGAAAAGGTTTAAATCTAAATGGAAAAGGTTTAAATCAAAATGGAAAAGGTTTAAATCAAAATGGAAAAGGTTTAAATCAAAATGGAAAAGGTTTAAACCTAAATGGAAAAGGTTTAAATCTAAATGGAAAAGGTTTAACTCAATTCGGAAATGCTATAAACCCTTAAATTTCCGTAGGGAGCGAACGGTTTGTCCTACAGAGCTCCGCGTGGTCTCAAAAAATTCTAAAAATTCTTAGAATCTTAAATTGAAGGAAAAACAATACCTTTATATCGAAATTTTTTGAGTTAGGGCGTTTTCAAAATTTCAAAATTGATTTTGGATCATCAACCAAAAGCTTCGGGGCACAACTAGACCCCAAATGGAGCCCACATACCAAATTTCATCAAAATCGGTCAATGCTAAGTGGCAAAAGTGCCGCGTACGGCGTACGGCGGACGGACGGCCAAATTTTTATTCGATTTTTGGATTCTACGTACCTTGAAACGTAAACCATCAAATTTTGAGGGGGTGTTAAAATTTTTTTTCTTGGTCGATTCCAAAGGTTCATTATTGAAAATAATAAACCAAAAATAAGAGGGATGATTACAAAATGTCAACATCGATATCAATTGGTGATATCCAATTGATACCCAATTAATATCCTATCTATCGTGCTATCATTATCATTTTATCAGTCGTTTAACTTCGTCACTAATCACTTATTCATCAGTCGAATTTTTTTAACCTACCTACCTGATTCTTTGTGCTTTTATTGAGTACCTACCCGCATGTTAATGCTGTCAGACCAAAAAACAAAGCGTAGAAAGCATAGAAGTCACCTAGTTACTAGAATGATCAAAGGCATTTGGTCGAGTGTGTGCTCGGTATTGGGGACAACTTCATTGACAAATACGAGTATTATCATTCTATTAACTGGTTTATTATTTTCAATAATGAACCTTTGGAATCGACCAACAAAGAAAATTTTTTTTTTATCACCCCCTCAAAATTTGATGGTTTATGTTTCAAGGTACGTAGAATCCAAAAATCGATTAAAAACGCTGCAAATTATTACACAATGGATTATTATTTTTCTATATAGATCACTCGTTTGAAAAGTCACCAACCATCCAACATGAAGAAAAACATATATCGCATTTCGGTCAGCTTTAATTTGAACGGAGATTAGGCCTCTTTTGTGATTCACTCTCGAGTTTCTGTTTTATCGTACGTCCAAGCCTTAAATGCCCGTAGGGAACGAACGGTTTGTCCTACAGGCGTACAGGGCTCAGAAACACGAGTGTGAATCGCAAAAGAGGCCTAATCTCCGTTCATATTATAGCTGAACGAAATACGATCGATGTTTTTCTTCATGTTGGATGGTTGGTGGCTTTGCAAACGAGTAATCTATATAGAAAAATAATAAACCATTGTGTAATAATTTGCAGCTTTTTTTTGTATGGAAAAACCCTACCCTTACCCCTCCTCTCCCCCTTCCTGCTTAGTAGGAAGTATCGAATGCTACTCGTGGTATCGAGTACTTACTTTTCGATTTCGTATCGATATCAGTAACAAGACTTCGATACTCATTCGATACCAAGTATCGAGTATGTGGGAGTATCAAACAACACTAAACTAGAGACTTTAGAATGAGGCGAACTAGCAGAAAACTCCAAAAAATGGCATTTGGAAGGGATGGATAGAATATCTTTGTCATGTTGCACGGAGTAGGTATTTCCTGAAACACCAGGTTTTTCCGCCTTCAATGAGTGCGGAGGCGGCACGAAGTAGGTATTCACGACTTGAGCGGTGGGAGGGGGGGGCATACGTACCTACGGTAGGGGTTTTATGTGTTAGGATACAATATTAATTTGTCGGAACGTCATTAATGGGGCCTGGAGGTTAAAATGCTAAAATCGTCGCGTTTGAGCGGGAGTCGATAATATCAATCTTCATAGTCGAACACGAGATACGAGCTTACAGTAATATCTATTTAAATTGTCATGAACCAAGTAGGTTATCTAGTTAACAGTTTTCTTCTGCGTAATTGTTACGTAATTCCGACGAGATGTTGTGATTTAAATGCAAGTTTGAAATGCGTAGTTATGTAGTAGTCTTCGCGACAACTGGGGGGCACCCGGAACCAGTTTTCAAGTTCCAATAACCAAAGGAGAGCGTAGTGCGCCAAGTTTTTTCGCAGTAGGTTCCAAGAAACCACTTATGCGTCTTTCGACGCAAAAACATCGTTGGCCACGTGGGAAGATACCTACCCAGAGTAGCTTCCACTCAATACATATGGTTAAGTTATTTGTCTACTGTCCATTTATTTACATTTCAAAGTAAAAAAACCCCCTGTGTTGTTGCCTGTAAAGTCGGTATACGGGCGAAAGTTTTACGTGACAACGACTTTGAGTGGTAAAATAATTTTAATGTTAATATTCATTCGTATAGTAGGAAGAAGAATAAAATAAAATTCTTTGTCAAGTTGCACAGAGTAGGTATTTCCCGTAGGTAGTAGGTATTTCCCATGGGTGGGGGGGGGGAGTGAGTGCCAGGGAAGGGGGGCGGGGCGCTCCCGCTTCTGTGAGCGCCGGGGAAGGGGAGGACGCGGGGGGGGGGGGGGTGCGCGGGGGGGGGGGCGCTTTAGGGAGCGCGGAGCTGCACCCCCTCCATGAGCGGAGCGTAACGCAGTTTCTTGAAGTGTCCCCGGTAAACCAATTTATAAGACGTTATCACGTCAAAAAATAGCATTTTAAGCGGGATTTAAAAAAAATGAAGAAGTTATGGCTGTTACAAGGGTTTCACGTTAGCGCTTGCCCACAAAATACTTTCAATTTGGGGGCCATGATTTTCATAGGAGACCATCTCCACCCCAACTCGCATGACTCCTGAAAATTTCATCGAAATCAGATGGGAAATATAGAAGTTATGGCAGTAGGAAATACACGTTTGCGCAGCGCAGTGACAACTATCAATCTGGAGGCAATGATTTTCATAGAGGACCATCTACACACCACCCCGCTTTTTTGCGGACATGTAATTGCGGAAATTCGGATTGACCCTAGCAATAAAACTGATTCATCTCAAAACAAACAAGGACAAATTTTCACGTTTGAGGTAGAAATACCATCCAAGTGTACCTACAGTTTTTCTGAACCGGACAAGTTCATCAAACGGGAAATTGAACGCTCCTTCCAACTGAATTTGATGCTTGAATTTGCATGCAAAACTTGTGCCATTTTAGTGCTGCAAGGTGGAAAACACGAGAAAAAAACTGAAATTGAAAATGTGGCATTTTGAGCGGGGTAAGAAACCTAATAAGAGGGAGTAATAAGAGCAAATAATTAAAGAATCGATTCCTGAAGTAATGTTAAGTGTTTTTGGGGCACCCTGTATACTCGTAGTGCCTAGGACGTCTAGGTATGTCACTATTCGAAGCAGCATAAAAAATAACGCAAATCCGCCTTAAAATTCCTTTAGACATGCAGGCTTTTCTTAAACCTCAAAAATGTGTTTATAGCACACTCTTTTTGCAAAAAAAAACTCAATTTTCTCAACAAAGAAGTTTTTTCTAAAAATCCAAATGTAGAATTATGGGGACTAATGACCGTTTGGAATTCAGGCAGTTTTACAGTTCAGACAAAATTAACTTTAAGGGCTCATTTTTCACCCTCAAGTTCCCTTATTTTACCTCCAAAAATTATTGTTGAGAGGCTGAGAAGACGGAAAATTTAACGCTCTTTCCAAAAATGAACTCAGATTTAGATTTTCTCTTCAAATTGAGGCAGTTATACGCATTTCAGTGATCAAAGGTAGAAAACACGAAAACATCTCAAGCGCGAAAACTCAGGTTTTTAAAAGCTTTATAGGGCACATGCTGATGGAAATTAATTGTAGTTGGCCAAGTAAAGTTTTGCGCATATAACGAGGGACAAAATGTGGTTTTTGGTTTATTATTTTCAATAATGAACCTTTGGAATCGACCAAGAAAAAAAATGTTCAACACCCCCTCAAAATTTGATGGTTTTCGTTTCAAGGTACGTAGAATCCAAAAATCGAATAAAAATTTGGCCGTCCGTCCGCCGTACGCGGCACTTTTGCCACTTAGCATTGACCGATTTTGATGAAATTTGGTATGTAGGCTCCTTCTGAGGTCTAGTTGTGCCCCGAAGATTTTGGTTGATGTAGGTCAGTTCTAAGGGTTCCAAAATGAATTTTGAAATTTTGAAAACGCCCTAACTCAAAACATTTTGATATAAAGGTATTGTTTTTCCTTCAATTTAAGATTCTATAGAATTTTTAGAATTTTTTGAGACCACCCGGAGCTCTGTAGGACAAACCGTTCGCTCACTACGAGAATTCAAAGTTTGAACGTACAATTAATCAGAAACACGAGTCTGAATCGCAAAAGAGGCCTAATCTCCGTTCAAAGTAAAGCTGACCGAAATGCGATCGATGTTTTTCTTCATGTTGGATGGTTGGTGGCTTTGCAGACGAGTGATCTATATAGAAAAATAATAAACCATTGCGTAATAATTTGCAGCGTTTTAAGAATTGTAGCATGTAAAAATGTCGTTCCGAGCTTGGAGGAAAACCGATTGCGTGGAAAACCTTTGAGCTTCGGCATTGTTAGAAGATCACTAGACCGATAATGATTCGTGCGTGCCAGGATTTTACAACCAAAACTGGAGTCTCGAATACTTAGTAGGAGGCGGCTGAAGGAGTAAATCAATAAAGCGTCTCTGATTGCTTTCTTCACGCGACGCAGCTAGAGAGAGCATTGTGTTCGCGATTAGGAGGTGAAAAATGTCTTCCACAAAAAATAGCATTTTAATTTTGTTTCCGTGTATCATCCCTATCAGAGTAGGCGAGTTATTTACCCTACCAAAAAGGTACATTTGATATTTTGTTATCTCACAATCGAAGATAGAAAAGCAGTGTATTTGTGCAAAATGTCAGAAAAACGTCTGTCAAATGTATAGGTAATATAAAATTCCTCCATTTCAGGACTTTTGGAACAACTCCGGTATAATGTATGTTCATAGTCAAGAATCAAACATGTCAGAATCATTAAAAACCTTAGTCCAACTACTATGTAATTCACAGGTTTTAAGCTACTGAAGACAATGAAAAAAGTATGTCAAGTGGGTATGGCACATAGCTTCCACGTATTCATAGTAGCCACCAAGCATCCCCCACTCCAATCCGTATAATCCCTGAAATTTTCATCGAAATCAGATGGGAAATGTAGAAATAAAGGCTGTTACGAGGAATTCACGTTTGCTCATGCGCACTGACTACTATCAGTTCCGGGGCAATAATTTTCATGAGGGACCATCTACACGCCAACTCGCACAATCCCCAAAAATTTCATCAAAATCGGATGAAAAATGTAGATGTTATGGGTGTTACAATGATTTGGGGTTACTGTCAATTTGGGTGCCATGATTTTCATAGGGGACCATCTGCACCCCAACCCGTACAATCCCTCAAAATTGCATCGAAATTGGAAAATGACTTCGGATATTTTTGCCCGTTACTTACAAGGATTTCATGACAGACACACATACAGACAATCACGGAACCAAAATTGTTCAAGAAGGTCTGAAACGTAAAACTCGAGTTGAAATTTTGATTTAGGAGAACTTGTTTTTTTCACTTGAAAGTGAAAACAGAGGTTCTGTTACCTTGGTAGACTTGGAAACAAAATTCTCACTATAAACTTGATAATTGGCTGAAAAGGTTACGAACAATAAATCATTCACTTTGGAGCCCCCGTACGTTCTGTCTTGAATGTTATTTCTTTATTCGCAAATAAGAGTACGAATTACGATCACAAAAGATTATTACTGGGATCGGGATGTTAATCCAGCGGGAGTTGGTTATAGGATTTGAGAAGGAACTGGATCAATGATGATCACGAGGGTGTCAGACAGAGAGACGACCCCAACAGTGGGAGACGTAAACAACACCCTTCATGTCGCCAAATTAAGTGACAGCCGAGAAGAAAGCATCTCACCTGTTGGAGGATTTGCTTGTGAGTGTCGCACAAAGGGAGAAATATGATCTGCTCCCGCCCTCCACACCTCTCGTGTCTCTTCAAGATTGTTATGATTAATGTTTATCTGTTCCTTGGAGTACCTGGAATTAATTCATTTTGCTTCCCAAATATCAAAGATAAGAGAGTTTTGAATCCGTGGAGAAAATGTTAAAAAATGTGGGTCCTCCAAAATCAAAAATTTTACCCGCAAATCACGTTTCAGAACAAATTTAACGACAAATTTAATTTTTTATCTTTCTGGGGCATAACTACTCAAAATGATGATCCTAATTTTATGAAATTTTTCAGGGTTGATGCGGGGTTGCTTCGAGTAGGATTGATGCATTTTAAGTGGGGATTTTTATTTTTTATTTATATTTTTTTATCCGGGGATTTTATGAATTTTGTCAACTTCTGACTGGCATTAAAGCCGGCTCAAACGTGATTTAATACTCGTCACTAACTCACGATCTGATAGCTCGATTTTGCTGAAAAATGCACATTAATTTAGTATTGATTTGATTAGTAGGAACCAAGGCAAATATTGAAAAATTGGAAAGTCGTCAACAAAACCAACTATATTATTTGTTTACGTAAAAACGCCAACAATGGTGGCGTCTACAGAGTTAAAATAATTAACTACAACCTTCAAGAGATCGATTCTACAACTGATTTCCAAGAAAAGTTACTCTTACAGTCTTTTTTAACACCTTTTTTTCTTGATTATTTTTATCGTTAAGATTTTACTCATGTTTTCGGCTTTATATCACTAAAATGACCACAACTACATTAATGTACCGTATATAATGAAAGAATAAGGGCACCGTCGGAAAGAACGTCGAATTTCCCGTCTCCCTACTGTCAAACAAAAAGCCAGCAAAGAAAACGGCTTTGTCATTGTCACTACCTACCAACTAAGTTTTCGCTTCATAATCGAGTTTATGAAGTTTATAAAAGGTGATTTGACGAGTTTGGTATCATTTCCTATGTAATTTTTCTCATAGGATCCATTGATGATACTTCTTAATAATTCAAACCGCTAGAAAGTGGAAATAACGAAAAAAGTAACAAGATGATCAATGAAAAGAACTTCCAAACTCAAGGTACCTATGAACTCTACTATGTTTTATCTACTGAAACTGTCATGTGAGTCTCATAAGATTGAACTTTAACATGACACAAATAAGATGATTTTGTGAAAAATGAAGGGTTTTTCCTCGAAAAATCCACTTTTCAAGTGTCACCGTTGGATTCAGCGTGAACAATTACTACATAGAAAATTATACCAAACTCGTCAAGTCATCCTAAGATCGAGGGTGACCATAAAACATTCGATTTTCTTGTAAAAGCAATTTTTGGCATTCAAACGTGGTTTACTCTTTCAATTTGAATTTTAAAATGAAAAATTGATAGACCGTTCAAAGCTGACAATTTGAACGTGTTTTTCCGAAGAGAGCCCGCCGAAATAAGCAGGGATTCAGATTTGAAACGTTGATCAAAAAAAGTCAAGTTTGCTTTTTGATTTGGTTTTTAAAAATGTTTTATTGTTACAAGATTCTGGCTTTCAGTGGCATCTCCTCCAGGCAAACATAGCAAACACTCTTTGCCTTACTACAAATAGGTATGCAAAATAAGTGAATAAATTTTTGTTGAGATTATTCTATTCTTCTTCTTTTGCAAGTAATATTTAGCCGATTTTGGAAAACTTTTATAATATTTAGTAACTATTTCATTATTATCAAGGAAGTTAGATTAAAAAGGAGAATGGAATAAGTACATATTTTTTTAGATACTAGCCTGCAACACGCCAGAGTGGTGAAAAGTAGAGGTGTGTCGGTACAGCTGTACCGGGACTGTGGAACCGAGTATCAGGTTGGAACGGTTCCACGCAGTGACAAAAACTCGACCCTTACCGGTCCAGTTCCACGGACTGATAAGATATCTTAAGATGGCTCTGGACCGGGAAGAGAATCTTTTCTATCGGTCCAGTCCCATCCTCACCAATCAGAATGATCTGATCAATCATCTCATCAATCTGATCATTCTGATTGGTGAGGATGGAACTGGACCGGTAAGGATGTAACCGGACCGATAAGATATCACAGAGAATGGTTCAATGGCTCTAAGCATGGATCTTGTTCTCAGTTCTGTTCCATGTTGTACCTGGAAGCGCCCTTACTACTTCCATGGACTGAGAATGGTTCATGGAATGGCTCTTGAGCGGGAAGTTATCTTCTGGACAGGTTAGCATGGAAGTTGTCTCCAGTTTTATTAATTTATTATTGTCATGTTAAGTTCTTAAACTGCAACGTCATAATTCTTTCCTTGAATTGTTTGGTAACTATTATTTATAATAAATTGCCTCTTTTGTAACACTTGTTCAAATTCCTTCCTTTTAGCGAATTGTCAAGGAAAATGATCATAAGCATGGAAGAAGGACGATAGGGATTTGACTGCCTGCTTCATCCATGCCATGTGAGTGGGATTTGATCGCCTGTATCGGTAATGGAACTGTACCGGTAATTTGGAACGGTTACATCTTTGTCACCGTAACCGTTGGAACCGTTCCAGGGAAATACCTGGACCGACTAACCCCTAGTGAAAAGGTCGGTAACTACAACGGATTGTGGATGATACGAGAACTAGTGCAGAGACTGGCGGGGCAAGGCAAAAAAATTCAGTAGTTCAAAAAATTCAGCAGTTCAAAAAAATGAATTTTTTGGGACTGTTTAGAGTGAGAGGCGAAGATTGGCGGGGTGGCAGGGGGTCATCGCAGTGTCAAGCATTACCATACCCCCACTACCTCACCATCAGCCATGGCAAACAGTCAAGGAACTATTTCGTGACCTTGAATGCAGAGAAACTCGGAAGATGAGTCATGGATAATAATTAACCCACGCATGACAAGACATAACATATCCATCCACCCACATTATCTCAAGGGAGGAAAGCACTTCGTTTTTTCGCCACCGCAAATAGCAGCTGTTTGACGTTGACTGGTGTCTCGTTCCCGATTTTATTGTATTTCACTGACTTAATCGTTTTTCTAGTTGATAGACACTTGGAAATAATTGCATAACATTGTAGAATGAAGATTTCACATCTTATTAGGTCTAAATTCAGAGTCTCCTTTTTTGTTTTATTATTTTCAAGAAAAAAAGTTTGACCAGCTCAAAATTAGGTGGTGTACGTTTGAGGTAGGTACCTACGTGTAGATTTTGAAAATCGAATATAAAAAAATCCGTCCGTCTGCGGAACTTTCCTTAATTATCATGGACCGACTTTGATGAAAAGGAATTAGGAATGAAGAGGAATTCTTCATTTCTTCGAATGGAGTGTGGAGTGTTTATTTCATCTAAATAAACTCAATTATGAAGCAAAAACATGGTTGGTAGGTGGTGACAATGGCAAAGCTGAGTTCTCTGCTGGCGCGTGATCAATACAGAAATATAATGAACCTTTGCGTAATAATTTGCAGCGTTTTTCATTATTGTTCATTCCTTTATGACTGGCCAAGCTGTTTGTCTGACGAATATTATCACCTGACGCCCCTGCTGGCTTTGATTTGAATTTACTTGAATTTAAGTTTGTTTACTTGAATCCTTGAATTTACTGTAAATAACAGGAGTTATGGCAGTTTTAATGACGTAAGGTCAAAACACGAAAAAATCTTTCAATTGATAAAAAACTAGAAGAAACAAGGGGTCAAAACTAAATTGCTAAGATACATTTTTTGTTGGAAATACTTTGTAGAATAAAACTCTGAAGTTACGCCCAACTGGAGTGTAGACAACCGGTATACCCTGAAGAAGTCGACGGGATTGTCGATGAAACTCAAATTGGACTTTCGAAATATTTCCTTTCGCCCAATAGCACCCTACAGATTCGCCATCGACCAACCAAAAGTTTCATTGGAAAAGAACCAGAATTTTGAGCGAAATATAATTTATACAGGTGGTTTGGTTCCTGGTTTCGGCGGATTTTGGACTTGATTAGCCTCCTACGCCCACTCATTCTCATACTCACAAGTGACGAGAGCGGCTAGTAGACGTACCGCTCCATACTGTAGTGCCGGCGTGCAGGTCCACATCTCTTGAAGGATGTACTGAGCGAATGTGAGGGCAGTGATGGCATTTCCCGTAGGCACCAGGATGAGTAGGCCGACCCAGAGGTACAGGAATGCTGGCAGCGGACCAAACGACTCGTTTATGTACGCGTAGTC
Source organism: Apolygus lucorum (assembly GCA_009739505.2). Taxonomy (NCBI): domain Eukaryota; kingdom Metazoa; phylum Arthropoda; class Insecta; order Hemiptera; family Miridae; genus Apolygus; species Apolygus lucorum. The sequence goes on from CM019176.2 coordinate 31,926,633, forward strand.
TCCTCCACTCTTCGGGATCATAGTTCCTGAAAATAATATTATAATTATTTTTAATGAGATTCATCATTGCAAGTTAAAGTGAGACATTCTTACCAATCATTCTCAGGTATCATCTTACAAATCTTACTGACCGTCTGCCATGCGGGAGGGTCAGTAAAGTTTCCTCTCAAAGAATTTCACTGCTAATTGGCTCGCTACGAGATTCATCAGCAACTAAGAGTATTTTAGAGTAACTCTTGTAGTATTCTTCTAACTGCCCTCCGAATTGTAGCAAAATCAGGTGATCACATTATGAGAAACAGGTGATTCGCGAAAATCAAGTTTGTAATGTTTGACCATGTGCAGACCGTATAATATTGATGATGACATTTATATGGGACCATCTCCGTCTATTACATTCGTAGTCTGAAAATTTCTTATTATACTTATCATTTTATATACAATTTTTTTTTAATTTCACGAACGTTGAGGCGCCTCCAAACATCAATGCAATGAAATTTACAGGCGATCATTACAGAGAACTATCCGAATTTGTGCGATTTTGGATTATTATTAGGAACTGAGAAATTGTATTTTTAAGGAAGTCAAGTTTATACATGGGCACTCGCTGCTGTTATTCTAACAATTTACTAATTTTTAAGCATTCCTATGGATTTTCTTTAAAATTCAGAAAAACCAACCAATACCTAATTTTTCCCAAAAAGTGAAAAATTTGATTTTGGAAGACATAGGTAAATTTGTCCTAGCAGCTCGATTACAAAGCTTCCTTATCTTCAATAGTGACAACCCAGAACAAAACACTTCCAAAACGAGTACTGCGCCTGAGTAATCAAGTTTTAATTAAACAAATTTTCAACAAACTTGTCCGCTGTTGCAAATTTTAATTCTAAGTATGATTTCACGCATAAACAAATTCAAGAACTTTTGATGAATTGCATGAAAATGATAGGTAACATTTCATAGGATGTGAGATTTTTCCAAACAAAATATCAACAATGTTTGATCTACCTTTCAGGATTTGTAAAGAATCTCTTCGAATTTTGTTGCTTTGGGGCTGACGCTCTCAGGCCCACCCACTAGGCAGTCGTTTTTCAGTGGATCGAAGTAGTATTTTGGGGTCATTCCCATCAATATGATTGATTTCCTTCGACCAACTACGTTCATCGTACATTAAAATACGAACCCAAAAATGGCTCAAAACAATAGTTTTCATCGTTATCACACCATCGTTATCCCTGAGGCCGAAACAATTTCGATTCCAAACCTACCAAGGAAGCGGAAACCTCCAGCGATAACAGTTTTGAGAGGTGCGTATACAAATCCTTTGGTCACATATAAAACTATCAGACTTCGTTCAGCACGTAAGCAGTGGACATATTGTGTTCCTTGCCAAACTGGAGAGTTCAGGCTTCGTGTTCTACGAGTATAATCGTGTTCTCGTATAATGCTGTAGTTCTCATGATGAATGTATCATAAACCGAGTGGTATTCATGTTTCATTCCTACTAATGCCTAGTAGAATACAAACAGCTTGCTGTTTTTTGGCATGGTCTTACCTCTGGGGGTCATGGAAAATGTTGTTAAAGCGTTTATACCGGTAACCAACAGTGATGATTACTCTTTGTTAACGTATAGAAGTCAAAGGCTTATACAGAGTGTCTACCATTTGGATGGACCAAACTTCAAGGATCGATTCTACAACTCATTTGCAACAAAAAATGTCTCGTAGCAATATTTTCTTAACCCACTCAAAATTCTTTTTTTTCCACTTTAAAGTTTTAACATGTTTAATGTTTTAGGGCTGGGGGTCATTCTGTGAATTCCGACACGCAAATCTGCAACGCTTTTTTTTCTTAGTTACCACGGACCGATTTCTTAGTTACCACGTTATATCGGCTCCATTTGGGGTCTAGTTGTACCAAGATGGTCACTGATCAGCTGAGTGAGCTCCAAGGCCATTTTCTCTCCTGTTGAACGCAGGAAGCTGAAATTTGAGAAGCAGGGTCAATGGAGAATGCTGAAGGCGCCTGAGTGGTCACTGATCAGCTGAGTGATCGGCAATCTAATTTCTCCCTTGCGAGGGAAAAACATTAAACATGATTTAATGTTTTTCCCTCGCAAGGGAGAAATTGAACAGTTAAATTTGGATTTTTATTCGTATTTTCGACCTTGCAGCACTAAATTGGTCATAACTCCCTTAGTTCTCATGCTACTTCAAATCTGAGTACACCGTTGGACAGAGCGTTAAATTTCCTATCCATTTAGTGGGAAACCCAGTTTCTTAAAGCCATTTGTAAAAGTAAAAAAATAAATCAAAGTCAACATTTATAATTTTTTTCGAAAATCGCCATTTTTTAGGCTAACGATTTCCCCGTAAAAAATACCGCTATCGTGGTGCACCCAACGGGAAAAACTACCCCAAGATCTCAGTTTTAAGGTTTAAGAGGAAAGTTTTGAAAATTTAATGCTTTGACTTTGATTTACATGGAGAACATCGCCGAAAATTACATCGAAATCGGATAGTATCTTCGTATTGCTTTTGCCATCCACAAAGGACTTTCATTCAGACAGATAGACCGACTGTTAGATGGACAGACACCGTACCAAAATTGTTCAAGAAGGTCCAAAACGTAAAATACGAGTAGAAATGTAATTTGGTGAACTTTTTATTGCAATCCTTGAAAAGTGAGGGCAATAATACTTGGTCGACTCTCTAGCGGAATATGCCTAAAGAAGCACGTTTTTTTCGCATAAAACTCAATTTTTTCAAAGAAACTTTCCTCTTAAACCTTAAAACTGGCATACCGTTGGAAAGGTGAGATCTTGGGGTAGTTTTTCCCGTTGAGTGCACCACGATAGCGGTATTCTTTACGGGGGAATCGTTAGCCTGAAAAATTGTCGATTTTCGAACAAAATTATAAATGTTGACTTTGATTTATCTTTATACTTTTACAAATGGCTTTAAGAAACTGGGTTTCCCATTAAACGGATAGGAAATTTAACACTCTGTCCAACGGTGTACTCAGATTTGAAGTAGCATGAGAAATAAGAGAGTTATGACCAATTTAGTGCTGCAAGGTCGAAAATACGAATAAAAACTTTAAAGTGGAAAAAAACTTTTGAGTGGGTTAAGAAAAAATTGTTAGGAGACATTTTTTGTTGTAAATGAGTTGTAGAATCGATCCTTGAAGTTTGGTCCATCCAAATGGTAGACACTCTGTAGAGTAGATAGTTTCGATTTTGTTGACCAATCTAGACTTGGTGTTTTTAAACTTCTTTATTAGCCACGATGTTTCAACCCAGGAAGTGGGGTTTAATCTTGTGGAGCACCTACAGAAAATAAGACAAAAACGTCTACCAAGTGGGTGTGGCACATAGCTTCCTCGTATCCATAACCCGATTGTATAGATAATCCGATGCATAGTAATTGATCTCAAAACATCAATCTCTAAATAGCTTGCACTGCCCCCATACGGGGCTACTATCAGTCCGGGGGTAATGATTTTCATAGGGGACCATCTAACGTTATCCAGCACAATCCCTGAAAATGTCATCGATATCGGATGAGAATTGTAGAAGTTATGGCTGTGGCAAGGATTTCATGACAGACACGGAACCAAAATTGTTTAGAAAGGTCTGAAACGTAAAACGCGGGTGGAATTTTCGATTTTGGAGAACTTTTTTTTTCAACCTTGAAAAGTGAAAACAAAGCTTCCGCTACCTTGATAGGCGCGGAAGCAAAATGATAGGTGCTCCACAAAAATGTTAGCAACCAGTCCCTGGGTAAACTTAGCGTAAGAACAGTAAGTCAAGATTGGTCAACGAAAACTCGACAATTCTTACTCGCATTCTTGTAATACCTACTCATATTACATCTTATTATAAGTAGGTAATGGTAATATTGACATCCCTTCAATTTTAACTTGCGATTGAATGGCACAACGCACTCATACAGTTTTCGTTGTCTCAACATGTCACAAATTCATTCAATTTAACCAATCAAACTCTTTTTTGTGATTCAACAAAGTTGTATCTAGTGCAATAGAATAGAAAATGGTCAACGGATAGAATTACCCGACTTCTGGGTTAATGCTATCCCGGCAGTACGGTATTCTCATGTTATAGAAGCTATGTACCACAACCATTTGGCAAATGTTTTTCAATTATAGATCCTAACTGCTAACCCGCCTAATATTATACCAAAATCGGACAATGATTTCATAGGTGTACTGCAGGACGTGGTCGTTCAAAAAAGCTCTGACTGATAGGGCATTTTAACGAAATTCCCTGGACTTATCAACTCATTTCGTTTTTATACCTTGATTACAATATCATTTTTACTACCTGTTAGCTTTATGATTTGCCAGTTCTTTTTTACATTCCTGTTTTATAAGGTGTATTGAGAACAAAAGCATGCAAATGGGAAATTGTCGTGCCTCTTTTTTATTTCTCCTTTTAATAGTTCAATCGGAGAGTTTCCAAACGGTGCAACATGATGGGTCATAATTGGGTGAAACGGAGGGAGGAAAAAGCGAATTTAATCGAATTGACGTCAGAGCTGGACAATCTCCATCTCCCTCCCGCACGTGGGAAACGAGTGAGAGGGAGATTGTTCAGTTGTGACGGTATTTCGCTTTTTCGCATGATTCGTTTTTGTTTCTTCCGAACTACTCGGAGTCCTGAGTTGAAAATTGGGGGACAGGCCTTTTCAGGGGATTCTGACGGTTATAAGTTCAGAAATGACAATGATTGTCTATTGCATGATCAGACAGTTACTTGATTTTATTATTTACTACTAACGAATACAAGGCATCCAACTCAAGATAGAAGTCGTATAAAGATCGGAGCGATGAATGCTGAATCCGCTCAATATTTCTTCTCTTTGTGTGTCAATTTCCGCTTGACGCCTTTACAGCAGAGAATAGCCTGCCTTCATTTGCGAGGGATTTCTCTATCTCATCCTTTCTCAGACTGGATCTGAGCAATGAAGGAACTGGATGGTTAAGGCTAAGGAGTGGAAGGGAACATTCCAGTAGTTTTAAACAATTATCTCGGCTGTAATAATGATATAAGAGGATGGACCTGACCTACGAGTACCTCAAAAAACTTATTGATAAAAAGCCACAGAAAATTGATGGAAATAGAAGTGAAATCTCAACAAACTAAAATTAGAGCTACATTATTACAGTAATTCTGAGCACATTCACATTCGTTTTCAGATTGAAAACAAGTTCAATACAATTGGAGGAAATGGATTAAAACTTTCAACCCTAGTCGGGTGATCTGGTCGGTCCGTTTAAAAACGTTAGGGCTGTCTACCTAATATTAGGAGGCAGCCCCGAGAGCCGCCATGGTGGGTGGGTCCGGGTAAACGGCTGGACTAGCGCTGTTACCGCACCCGCATGTTGACGATCCTCGTCCACATCTACACCACACTATCAGAGATGTGTAAATATACCGACACCACACCATATCAGATATCGACACCACACTATCAGATGTATGTGGTAAATATACCAAACACTTACTACTGCTACCAAACATGAAAAAAGATGAAATATAATTGACGCATGCATGGACATGCATGATGTATGAAGAATAAATACTGATTGAATTGAATTGACCTGCCACCAACTCTTTTGGTTTATTATTTTCAATAATAGGCCTTTGGAATCGAGCAAGAAAGAAAAATTTTTAACCCCCCCTCAAAATTTGATGTTTTACGTGTCAAGGTACGTAGAATAAAAAAATTTCCGTCCGTCCGCCGTACGCGGCACTTTCCTTAGCAACACTGGACCGATTTGGTTCAAATTTGGTATATGGGCTCCATTTGGGGTCTAGTTGTGCCACGAAGCTTTTGGTTGATGTCAGTCACTTCTAAAGGGTGAAAATTAAGGGTTGAAATTTTCAAGAGTGCCCTAGCTCGAAAACTCTCGAAATAAAGGTATCGTTTTCTCACCAATTTTAAATAGTATTGAATTTTTAAAAATTTTTGAGACCACCCGGAGCTCTGGAGGACAAACCGTTCGGTCCCTACGAGTACTTGAAGGTTTTCCTTCGAAAAAAACAGAATTATGAGTGTGAATCGCAAAAGATGGTGTGGTAGGTAGTATGGTGTGGTAGGTAGTACCTACCAATAGTTGGTAGGTAAAAAACGCTGCAAATCATTGCCCAAAGGTTTATTATTTTCTGTATAGATCACCCTTCTGTATAGATCACTGGTTCTCCATCAATAGCACCTACCACCATCTGTATTCTCCCTTGACCTTCCCTCTCAAATTTCAGCTCCCTGCGTTCAATAGGATTGAAAATGGCTTCGGAGCTCACTCAGGTGATCAGTGATCTGAAGAGTGAAGAAGAGCTTCTCGAATGCTGGAGACGCCTGGAAGAGCACTGATCAGCTGAGTGAGCTCCGAAGCCATTTTCAATCCTATTGAACGCAGGAAGCTAAAATTTGAGAGGGAATTTGAGGGGTCAAGGGAGAATACAGATGGTGGTAGGTGCTATTGATGGAGAACCAGTGATCTATACAGAAGGGTGATCTATACAGAAAATAATAAACCTCTGAGCAAAGATTTGCAGCGTTTTATTTTTGAAAATCACACAAAGGCCTCCAACCTTAAGCACCCGATAAGGCTGTTTGTGGTAGTTTAGGATAACCGACTGTGTGAACTGAATATTTACGAAGATACCCACTGATAGGTGGGGTGATTTGGTTTTTACATGGCGTTAAGCTGGTTCGTCAATCATGAACATACACGAACATTATTATCAATAGAATCTGTAAGGACCCTACCTGAAGGATTGGTCTTACTTTTTAAAACTTTCCCTACATGAATATAATGTATCAGTTATATTGATGAATTTGACCTTAAACCGGTCGATGGAGGACCGGTAGATTTGTAGAGGAATATCAAGTGTTACCAGATACCGTAGTATTCGCCCAGCGAGCATATAAGAAAGGATATAGCAATATAAGAAAGTATATAGGAAATAGGAACAGATATAGCAAGTACCAGATACCGTGGTATCCACCCAGAGAGCTTAGGTGAGGTGGTATAAGAGTTGACAAGTGTTATCAGATGCAAGCAGGTCAATCTTATTCCGAAGGGTAATGTTCCGAGGGTGAGAAGCTAGAATTTAAGCGAATTTATATGCCACGGTTTAAATAACTAGCTCAAGCTTTCGACCAAACCGAAGTCTTGCATGAATCATCGGCTATTTATAAGGGGTCGCCACTATTTTCTGGGCAGCGAAAGACATTAACCCAGATAAGACTGAATTTCTAAAATCGAAATTCATACATCTTAATCACAATTTCCCTCTCTAAGGACCTCTCTGAACTAGAAAAAAATATTCATTTCGATCTTGCATCATTTAGTGACGTCACAGAAGCCCGTCCTTCCAGAAGGACGTCAGTCCATGTGCACACACCAATAGACGGATCACAGAATTAGAACGAAATCGCCGTTTCTTCGCAAAATTTACTTTAGTTTTCAAATAGGACCAGGAAAAATTATACAAAATTACATATAAATATTATATGGATGATTATTAGGATAATAGACAATTTTGGGAGAATGTAATATCCGTTTTTTTGTATAACCATTTTTATCAAATAACAAGATTAATACATTGTATTTCAACTGTTGATACAAACACAATGCATGTTGATGACACGTGCACCGTGTTTTTAGAAACAGTGTATCTATAAATTTTGTAATATTATAATTTCGTGTGATAGTAATAATATACTTAAAACATATTGTTTAGCAATGCATGCATTCCAGGGGACGTCCCATTGGATAAGCATTAGATCAGTTTAACCAGTTGGTAAGCGATAAAACTGTTTCACTTGATGTAATTTATTTATTACTTTAGGCAAGAAATAGTGACCCCCCCCCCTCACCATTATCTACCAAAACATTTCTAGCGGCGTGGGGGCCTCGAATCTGAAGAGCATTTTAAAATCCATGATCTACGATACCCAACATGCGAATTCGAGTTCACCCCCCCCCCCCCACCTCCCCAACGCCAACAATGGTGCCAGTCTGGCACCAAAGCGGAAATACGTCGTAACATTGAACTTCCATCTATTAGTTTTAGTAGGCGGTCCGTCGAGGTTCACATCCGTATTCAAGGTGAAACACACAAAAAAAAAACACGAAATATGCGGTTTATGGTCTCCTGGCACCATGGTGGCACCACTATTAGTTCCATGGTCGTACAGAGAATAATTCATGAAAATCCTGAGGTATAATGAGAATTTTTCCTTAATTTCAAAGCTTGGGGACAGTTAGTAAGCAGTAAAGGAACCGAAATATTGAAAAATCGGATATTTTGTGAATATTATCCCCCCACTCGCCCCCTCCCCTTGCGAATTTTGGTACTCGGATGAAATAATGTACAACTCGGAAGTTATTTGAGTCAAACAAAAAAAGAAACACACAACTCGGTTGGAAATTGAGGCCAGGGCAGAGTTTACAAGATTACGCCCGCAAACGCACGTTTTTTAAGCATTAACCCCCCCTTTCCCCCCCTTAAAAAGCAAAATTCAAAATTCCGGCGCCGTAGTGCACAACTAGATAGTTTTCCGCGTCGATGAAAAAAAGAACCACAAAAATCGGTTGAGAACTAAGGGCTGTGCAGAGTACACAAGATTATGCCCAAAAACGCACGGTTTTTGAGCATTAACCCCCCCTTTCCCCCCCTTAAAAGGCAAAATTCGAAATTCCGGCGACGAAGTGCACAACTAGATAGTTTTCCGCGACGAACAAAAAAAAAGAACCAGGAAAATCGGTTGAGAACTAAGGCCTGTGCAGAGTACACAAGATTTTGTTACACACACACACACACAAGGTTTTTTTTCGCGGATTTGGATTCAGAATGGTCTAAAACGGATTACTGTGTGGTTATTTTTTTTCTTCTGTTGAGTGTTGTCCAACTTTACCCCAGATCGATCGCATAAGGACGCCCAAGTCTTACTGTGGGACGTCCTAAAAAATAGACACGTGAAGAGGGATCTCACAATTCAAACATTTTGTGGTTCCTTTTCTATTGTAATTTCTGCAGCTAGTTGTCTGCCTTCTCCAGTGTTTTGATCAACTTCGAGTTCGGCAACGTAGTATTAGATTTTATCAAATCTGCTGTCAATCTTCTCAAATTTGGATGGACGGCCTTTGGACTCCATTATAGTTGATGAGTTCCTTTTGCGAAAAGCTAGGAGGTCCATTGTTCTTCCATTATATCTACATAGCTGCCAAGCATTTTGTACAGCAACGTCAATAACATGAGCTGTAATGGGAAAGTGTCATTTTTTTCCTGTGATTGAGGTCTTGTACAGAGATATGTATTGATCGGCACGATCTATTATAATCTGAGATGAGATGAGATTGTTCAATGGAGATCGTTTTATTTAGCTGGCGTGAAAATCTTGCTGCAGCATTGATAGCTTCCACTGAATCGAAATTCGTTGCAAGGGTAAAGATGCTGTCATTCCAGGACAAAAGCATGTTTTGAGTCTTATCACCGCAGAAGACATACGTTCCCCTGTCTTCCTTCTTTAGAGCATGTCTATCTTGCAGAGGTCAAGCCTTGTAAAGTCTATTTATTCTCATTGTCCAGTAGCGCAAATATTTCTTCCAGATCTCTCAGCAAGTCACAACTCGTAAAAAAAGTTGTCCAAATACAGCTTATAGGGAAAATCCTCAGGCAGCTGATCTGCATAGGTCATGACAACTCCGTAACCCGATCCAAAGAAAGCATATTTTTCTGGCAAGGTTCGTACCATGTATGTAGTATGTATGTAACCAGGTGATGAACCTCCACACCAAAATTTATATTTATTTAAAATACAAGCAATTGGTAGTACGAAATAATAATCAATATCCGGTAGCAATTCATAAACATCCGAAAGAAGACCGTAGGAACCGAAGTGAGTACACATAGGACTGACGTCCTCCCAGAAGGATCGCCTGTTTCCTGAACCGTTGAAGTCTCATGAGCACAGGTAAACGATTAAATTGGATATATTAAGTTACTAGAACCTTCTAACAATGAATTTCAGTGGTTTTTGAGAAGTAAAATTGAAGCGGTACTTGCCCATCAACATAAAAATCAGGAGTCTTATCACTCATTCACTCATCTTCATCGTCTTATTCACTCATCGTGCATGGGTCGGATCTTTTAACCGCAAAAACATCTGATGAGAATGAAAAACAGAAACCAAATGACCTTTGCTCCCTTAGTTTAGATGTCAACATTTATGATACTATGCTACAATTTATGGGAATTAACATGAACAACGCCCACGAGTGAAAATCTGCGGCAATGGTCGCCGTCCTTCCAGAAGGACGTCAGTTCAGACTGGGCTTATTGGGCGTATCCTAGGCATTATTAACCTCTTGGGCTGAGGGAATCCCCGACAGAGTCCACTAGTCTGGTGAGAGGATTGTGGTAAGTGTGCCTTATTGAGATAATATTAACATTAGAATAAGAATCTGGTTTCCCACGGAATCGTATTCTATTCTTCAATAGAATCATTAGTAGGTATTTTGTACATAGTGTGAGTATGGAGACGTATTCTTATGTCTTGTGCAGGCTACCCACAATTCTCAACCGATTCGCATGTATTTTCATTTTTTTACACATCTTCATGTGCATCACTTCGACGGAGTATAGAAATTTGGACTGAGAGAGGTTGACATGGGGAATTACACACTGGCACTGTGTTGGGAGTGAAATCGTTTTGAAATATTAACTAGGTATTCTGTTACGATGCTGCGGATGTTACGGTGCTTCTCTGGCAATTAATGGGAGTAAACATTCAAGATTGTCTTCTAGAGCAGTAACCGATTAACAATCAGGGACTTGTTCACGATCGTGTTGACGGTTTTCCTAGTTGACAAACATCAACACGATTGTTAAGTGATTCGGGAGTTTGATAATTACCTTACTTTATCACATGACCGAGGCTCCTACTGATCGGATCGTGATGGAATCCATGCGGCATTTTGCTTTTCATTTGAGCAAAATCGAGGTTTCTTGTATTTCGGGTCTCCCTTAATCACAAACCGAATACTGACAAACAAGAGTATGTACACATAAACGGTATAAAAATAATCCACTCGGTAGATTTACAACAATTTCCCGCGCGTACCTGTCTTGAGTTATCAGTGCTTATCTCTATTGACGATTCGATACTTTCGATATTTATTGGTATCGATATTTTGTTCCGATATTTCCGATACTTGTATCGATATTTTTCTTGCGATATTATCGAATATCGAAAGGAAAACATTGATATCGAAAGAAAATAATTATCGGTTGTGATGGTTAAATTCCTTCCTACTGTAATATATCAATTTCTCCTAATCGATAAATTTATGCAAAAACATATTCGACATAAGTGAAATCGATATTCTTCTTTCGATAATTTATGGTAATCACTGATATTGATTTAAAAAAAAGATGACAAAACATGTTCGATATCAGTGAAATCAGTATTTTTCTTTCGATATTCTATCGATATCACTGATATTGATTTTTAAAAAAACATTCGATGTCAGTGACAATGTCATATCGATATTTTCGTTAAAAAAAAGATGCAAAAACATATTCGATATCAGTGAAATCAGTATTTTTCTTTCGATATTCTATCAATATCACTGATATTGATGAAAAAAAGATTTAAAAAAAAAAATCAGTGACAATGATACATCAATATTTTTGTTTCGATATTCTATCAATATTAGTGATATCGATATTTTTCTTCCGATATTTTATCAATATCGATACTGTCTTCCGATATTATTTCGATGTTAAATATCGCATCGAATGGTACATCGAATCGTCACTACTTATCTCTCGTACATGGATGCTATACAAAACTCCATGGCATATTGACGTAAAGCTCACAAGCTGCTGTTTGTTCTTATGTTGATTGAACTCATTGGGAACCGTCGCGAGGCTAAAGTAATGGGGAATCAAATTGTTCAAAAAGATTTGAAGTGCGAAATGTGAGGAAAGTTGGAGCCTGGGCTCCAATTTCATCATGATCCGATCAGGAGCCGAAGTTTGGTAAGTCCTACAAATCAGCACACATAATCACGAACAATTTTACAATTTTGTTGCTGTCTGTTGACATAAGATACCAAAAACATGATTGTAAAAATCATATTTCATAAGGGGGAATTTATCGATAATGAGCATATTTTTACTCACATTTCCATGTGACTCTTTAAGGAAGCTTTAATCAATCCCAACTGGTCAGACTTTTAACGACAGCATGTAAACGACGCTTCTTCATCTCCGATTCTATTAAACTCTCCATTTCACAAATTTTGTCGCATACAGTTGTTTTCATGAGCGTTCGAGAAGAAATTGATTCATCATAATAACTGCCCGATGCCCAGTGAAAAGATTGCGAGGAATCGGTTCCAACCAGCGCGCTGAGATGACTCCAGATTGACAGACGAGATTTCATCGGCTGTGGCTTCTAATGATGTAGAGCGGTAGGTGATGATTAGGGGGCTGAGTCAATGACAGGCGATACATGCCGGAACCAGCTTGTCAACTCGACGCCTTCAACCGCGCCGCGGGTCCTACTGCCTAAATTTAGATTATGCTCGACTGTTTACGTCTCTTAAAAACCCTAATTTATGAGCAATGCAAAAACGACTCGCACCGGAACGAGCGGCGATGTTTCTCAGCTTGACCGTATCAATTATGCTAGGATATTTTCGAAAGCAAACAAGAGCAGGATAACTTCTTCGGACGGGAATTCTGGAACTTTGCCAAGCCGATGATACCGACATAAAATCAAACGAGATAAATCTTAAGCCACAATAAGTGGAATGAATCAAATGAAGGAAATCATAGGAAAAAAATATTAGCAAAGGAAATACTTGAAGACCAATATTAGGAAAATAGCAATAACAACTATCATTATAACTATCGTCGATATTTAGCCATATTCTATAGTTTAGAGAAAATGAAATATTTGAAATATTTAGTTTTTGGTGAGACATATTTTGCTGGGAACAATTCGGACTAGATAGAGGGTTGACACTTGGTATCCAGCTGTGTCCTGATATACTCGTAGCTACTAAATCACATGCGACCCTCAAGTATAATGCTTATCTTGAAATAACTTTATGACCTGACTTAGTGAATTTTACTTAATGTAATGACTCAACGATTTTCACTTCACGAAGAACACTAAATTAGATGACTGATAGATACATTCTCACTCACCTAGCGGGATACGAATAAAATCACTCGAACTGAGATGACCTAACCGTCGAAATCGATTTAACTTGTAACTCATTATTTTTGTGGAAATAGACAACGTTCTTCTCAACTCCGTTTTTAGGACGTCCCACAGTAGGACTTGGGCGTCCTTATGCGATCGATCTGGGGTGAAGTTGGACAACACTCAACAGAAAAAAAATAACCACACAGTAATCCGTTTTAGACCATTCTGAATCCAAATCCGCGAAAAAACCATAGGTGTATGTCTGTGTGTGTGTGTGTGCGTGTGGTGTGTGTGTGTGTAACAAAATCTTGTGTCGTCAGCCCAGGCCTTAGTTCTCAACCGATTTTCCTGGTTCTTTTTTTGTTCGACGCGGAAAACTATCTAGTTGTGCACTACGTCGCCGGAATTTCGAATTTTGCCTTTTAAGGGGGGGGAAAGGGGGGGGTTAATGCTCAAAAAACGTGCGTTTGCGGGCATAATCTTGTAAACTCTGCCCAGGCCTCAATTTCCAACCGATTTGTGTGTTTCTTTTTTTGTTTGACTAAAATAACTTCCCCGTTGTACATGATTTTACCAGAGTACCAAAATTCGCAAGAGGAGGGGATAAGTGGGGGGTTAATATTCACAAGATATCCAATTTTTCAATATTTCGGTTCCTTTACAGCTTACTAATTGTACCCAAACTTTGAAATTGAGGAAAAATTCTCATTATACCTCGGGATTTTCATGAATTATTTTCTGTCCCACCATGGAACTAATAGTGGTGCCACAATGGTGCCAGGACACCATAAACCGCATATTTCGTGTTTTTTTTTTTTTTTGTGTGTTTCACCTTGAATACGGATGTGAACCTAAACGGACCGCCTACTAAAACTAATAGATGAAAGTTCAATGCTGCGACGTATTTCCGCATTGGTGCCAGACCGGCACCACTGGATGAGGGGGGGGGGGGGGTTAACTCGAATTCGCATGTTGGGTATCGTAGATCATGGATTTTGAAATGCTCTTCAGATTCGAGGCTCCCACGCCGCTAGAGATGTTGTGGTGGATAATGGTGAGGGGTGGGGGGTCACTATTTCTTGCCTAAAGTAATAAATAAATTACATCGAGTGAAACAGTTTTATCACTTAACAACTGGTTAAACTGATCTAATGCTTATCCAATGGGACGTCCCCTGGAATGCATGCATTACTAAACAATATGTTTAACCTAGCGGGACATTATTTTAGCCTAAATGAAACGCCGTGAAAATCCTTGATTCTTTATAGCAATAAAGGGAGAGAGGTACCTACAGGTTTTATAAAAATAGAATAAAAAATAATCTTAGAGGACTGTGGTTGGAAGACAGAACACTTTTTTATTCTCCTCACGCCCTGTTATCCTAGAGGAAAATGAGGGATGATAAATTAACTATGCTTTTCAAGTGAGATTTTCAGGTTCAGTGGGATCGAACCCACCAGGAATGCCATTACAAACATCTTCTGCTAAATTTTACGAGCAGTTTAGCGTCCTCTCGTAGTTGAATCACGTAAATCCTTGCTACCTACTCCTATTCATCCTAGTGAGTAAAACAAAACTACCTACTACAGTCGAAACCGAAGTATCTTTGATGACAAAAACACAATATTCAGTGATTCATTGGTTAGATCCTTGATTCCTTAATTCGGGGGTGTCCCCCACATTTCATTCTGCAATTTAAAAAAAGTCTGCCAAGTGGTTGTGGCACATAGCTTCCTCGTATCCATAACCCGATTATATAGATGATCCGATGCATAGTAGTTAATCTCAAAACACCAATCTCTAAGTACCTTTCACTACCCTCATAGGGAACCATCTACACGCTAATCTGGACAATCCTAGAAAATTTCATCAAATTCGGATGAAAAATGTAAGTTCGGATGGAAAATGTAGAAGTTATGGCCGTTACAAGGAAATTCACGTTTGCGCATGCACAATGGCTACTATCAGTCCGAAGTTAGCGATTTTCATAGGGGACCATCTAAATACTAATCTGTAACATTCCTGAAAATTTCATTGAAATCGGATGGAAAATGTAGAAGTTATGGACAATAACTTCGTATAGTTATGCCCGTTACAAGGATTTCATGACAGACACGGAGCCAAAATTGTTCAGGAAGGTCTTAAACGCAAAACGCGAGTGGAATTTTGATTTTGGAGAACTTTTTTTTCATCCTTGAAAAAGAAAAAAAAACAAAGCTTCCGCTACCTTGGTAGACTCGGAAGCAAAATGCACCTTCATTAATTTTTGTCAGTATTTCGCGAACCTCCGAGCAGTTAACATCGGTCGGAGCTCCCGTGAAAAGTAAACATTTAGTGACCTAATTCTTCGCCGTGCCTGCAATGGTATAGTGATGGACGAGGAAAGCGACGGCGAATCACTCGCCGCGATAGCTGACAAAGCAAAGCTAGAGGTTATGCAACACCGAACCTCTACCGCGGCGTTCCGAATCCAGGATGAGCATGTCAACAAAGCATTTGGTGAGCTGTACAACCTAATTATTTCGCTTTGTGATCACTTGAAACTAGCTGATCTTAAAATCAACGCTATGCAAACAGGAAATAACGAACCTCGTAGTGTTAAGCCTAATGAATATTCTACGGACGAGGAGGTCATCGAACGAGAAACAAATTGGATCCTCAAGAGAAATAAAAAGAAGCGTAAAGCAACCTCCTCTCCGGAAATAATAATTGGTTCAACCAAACCAAGTAAAAGTAATGCTGGACCTTCCCTAGTCCAGCCAAAAATAGTTAAAAAAGACTCAACGCCGCCTCCCATAACAGTTACTGGTGTTGCTGCTTACGATACCATTCAAAATGTAATCAAAAGTGCGGAAACCACCAAAGAGTGCACCATTAAGGCACTCTCAAACAATGTTTGGAAAATTTTTGCCAAAGATAGTGACTCGTACCGTGCACTCACGAAAGGTCTGAATGAACAGAGCCTCCAGTGGTACACTTACGAGAATAAAAATGAAAGGCCCTTTAGAGTAATTGCTAGAGGGTTGCACCACTCATGTCTAACAGAGGACATTGTATCTGACCTTCAAGGAAAAGGATACAAAATTATCGAGGCAGTTAATCTCATTAAAAAAACCAGGGAGCTTGATGATAAAGGTGATTCCGTTTTGGTCAAACGGAATCTTCCCCTCTTTATTCTCAGCTTCGAAAATACTGAAGAGATTGGTAAGTTATACGGGATCCAATCTATTCTTAACATCAGAGTTAAGATCGAGCCACTGAGGAAGACCTCAAACCTTATTCCTCAGTGCAAAAAATGTCAGGGGTACAACCACACAAAAACCTACTGTCAGAGAGAGGCAAGGTGCGTGAAGTGTGCAGGAAAGCATGAAGCCACGAGCTGCTCCCACAATGAAGGACCGGCAAAATGCGTCAATTGTGGAGATGCGCATCCAGCGAACTATCGTGGGTGTGAGGTAGCCAGGGAGCTACAGAAAATGAAAGATAAGACAAAAGGCCCCAAGATTGGGAAGCCTGAAGCGAGTCAATTATCAAAAAAATATCAAGAAAATAGTAACTTGAAAAAATTTGGTACTAGTAAAAAATCAACGGTATCTTATGCCGATGCGGTGCGCAGTCAACATATCAGTTCACCGGTTGACAAGATGCTCACCTTGCTATTCGAAATGGTTAACGAACAAAAAGTAACCAATAAACTCCTGATTGAGAGAGTCAACGTACTCGAAAAGAGTATGAAAATTAAGCCAACATTAAGAAAGTCATGAAAATGCAGAATACATTCAGAATAGCAACATGGGCAACATGGTGCGCAACGACGACCTCCATCGTGATCTTAAAATGGAAACCGTCAGCGAAGCGATCAAGCAACATGCTATTAAACACGAACATCGGCTTCATGGTCATACAAACCCCGAAGTTCTCCGTCTCCTAGACAATACAAATGCCGTCCGGCGACTGGATAGAAAAAAACCCTACGAACTTGTGACTGACACAGTGTAGTGCGTGGGGTGTTCTCTTCTAGAGCAACAGCCATTGGGCTGCTAACTCTAAAAAGTGTAAATATTGTATGCATAGAAATTAGCTTGATGGGCACAAATGCTCAGTTGTTATGTTACTGATATTTTAATAAAATATATCGATTTGAAAAAAAAAAAAAAAAAAAAAAAAAATTAATTTTTGTAGTGGAGACTTAGTGAAAAACGATTTTGTAATAATTACAATTAGAAATTAATTAATTAGAAATTATTTCTAAGGAAGCCATTCCTCGGATCACAAAACCAATCTCACCTATCGATCGGGCGTTTAGTAAAGGTGCACGTAAAGGTGCGTTTACACCAAACGCGCACCTTGCGCCGCGCTGTGCAATGCGCGCGTGCAATGCACGCGAGCAATGCGCGCGAGCAATGCACGCCGCGAATTGGAAGAGCCGTTTACACCGGCCGCGCACGGCCAAACTGTTGTTTTTTTTTTTTTTTTTTTTTATTTAATACGGGCAAGCCCAATTACATTTTAAAAATAAAATAGTACGTCATTCTACATAAGGGAACGTGAATCTAACTGATATAAATATAAATGCGGGAATAAATGATGAAAGATTTAAAGAGAAAAGAAAAACAAAAGGGGAGTTTCCTAGTATTTCATCAATCCAGTTCCTTTTGAGGCTTCCTCCTTGATCTTCTCTCTTCTGAACGACGATAATATGGAAGTCATTTTTGTTTTTACACATTCCATTTCCATTTCCATTTCGCGGGCAATTGACTCCCAACAGTCATTTTTTTTAATTTTATTAAAATAAAATTTATTGTTTTGTTGCCACAATTCTGGTTTCTCTTCGTAAAGAGAAACCAGCCGAAGAACTTGATCGTTCGACCACTCCATTGAAAATTACTGGACGAAGAGCTGGGCTGGTACCTACCTACTCAAAGTTTGAAAGGAGACTGGAAGAGTGCGCGTGGGATATGCACGCCGGAAATGCACGAATCGAATCCACAGCCGGCGGATCCACTTTGCGCCGCGCCGCGCACTCTTCGCGTGCATTGTTCGGCACGGCGCAGCGCGTTGTAAGTGTTTACACCGGACGCGCATCTGCACGCGAACCATGCGCGCGTGCAATGCGCGTTTGGTGTAAACGCACCTTAAGAGTGGCAAATAAACCGAAAAACGCTGCAAATTATTACACAATAGTTTATTATTTAGTAGTTTATTATATTGATCACTCGTCTGCAAAGCCACCAACCATCCAACATGAAGAAATCATCAATCGCATTTCGGTCAACTAAAATTTGAACGGATATTAGGCCTCTTTTGCGATTCACACTCGTGTTTCTGATTTATCGTACGTCCAACCCTTAAATTCTCGTAGGGAGCGAACGGTTTGTCCTACAAAACTCCGCGTGGTCTCAAAAAATTCTAAAAATTCTATACTATCTTAAATTGAAGGAAAAACAATACCTTTATATCGAAATTTTTTGAGTTAGGGCGTTTTTCAAAATTTCAAAATTTATTATTGAACCCTTAGATGTGACTTAAGTACATCAAACAAAATCTTCGGGGCACAGCTAGACCCCAAATGGAGCCTACTTACCAAATTTCATCAAAATCGGTCAATGCTAAGTGGCTAAGTGGGGGTGTTGAAAATTTTTTTTCTTGGTCGATTCCAAAGGTTCATTATTTTTAATAATAAACCAAAATGGAAAAAAAAAGCTAAACGTTTTTCTCTTGCAAGAAAAGTCTTTCTCTGAAAGACCTCAGATAGCTTTTCAACAAGGTGCGCCATTAGAGTAGAGTAAAATTTAGAAACTGTAATTGATTTTTAAGTAAAATTGTCATTAAGCGAGAATGACTGTACGATTTTGATGAAATTCACAGGGGACCGGTTTCATACTCACAACCCTGAAAATTCCATAAAAATGGAACCAAAATTGTTTCAAAAAAGGTTTTAAACGCAAAATTCTATAGAAAATTTTGATCTGAAGGCCCACATTTTTTCGACTTGCACAATGTGCAATTAATGAAAAGCTGTCACTTAAATGTCATACAAAGCTTTCCTGTCTTCGATAGTGAGGAAGCAAAAGACGCGCTGTAACGTGGAGACAGTCGTGAGGATTTGTTCGAACCAACAGCAGTTAGGACGTCTTAATCAATTTCTGTCCATTCAACTCAGCCTGTCCTCAAAGACAAATTGCCTAACAGGATAAGAGTGGCAACTAAATAAGACACGAGTACACGTGTAGAAGATCGAATGCAAGAAATTGTGTTGGAAATGTCAGAATCTTATCTACAATCTCAAAACTTTAGGAATTGATTTTGCAAACGAATTTTAGTGGAGAATGAGAGAGAAGCAATAGTGGAGAAAATGGGATAATATCGATACCGGAAAGCAAAAATTCGCTGTATCCAAAAACGGAGTTTTGAGAAAAACGCAAAAGAAGTTTTCACCAGTACACAATTCCTAAAATAATGACTTATTTCACTAAACTCTTTAATTTCTTCAAGAAACGTTCAAGCTATAATCGTCAAAAAGGTCAATAATAGTTTTGTTGTATAATAATAATTTTTTGTTGTAGTTGGAATCGGATTCTCCTCCCCCCTTTCCTCACCACGATGTAGATACCAGTAAAAAGGCGTGGAATTGGTACCATGGCTCCTACTGATCGTATCATGATGAAATCAACGTGCTTGTTCACCGCCTCATCTCCAAACTACCCTCCAAATTTGAGCAAAATCAAGCAAACAGATCGAGGGAAATTAATGTTGTACAATCACGTCAATACTGACTAAACAACGTTCATTCCAAATTAGGATTGGCTTAGGTAAGTATTTCTCAATTAAATATTTATACTTGGTTTTGGTCAGAATGTAGTGAACGTGAGCCGATAAAATCAGGCAACCTTTGTAGGGTAGCAATACGGTAGGGTAATACAGATCGCAGTACCTAGGGTGCCTGAGCGCAAACGTGATTTTCTACAAACTTCCTTTCCTAGGTTCTATCAGTTACATCCTTAGTTCAGATGCAGATGAACTGATTTTGGGGAGATTTGAACTAGTTTTGGATTGATAGATAATAGGATGAGTACTCACAAAAAAGTCTGCCAAGTGGGTGTGGCACATAGCTTCCTAGTATCCATAACCCGATTGTATAGATGATCCGATATAGTTAATCTCGAAACATCAATCTCTAAGTAGCTACCTTCCAATATCCTCATAGGGGACCATTTATGCGCCAATCTGACCAATCCTAGAAAATTTCATCAAATTCGGATGAGAAATGTAAGTGTTATGGCTGTTACAAGGATTTTACGTTTGCGCATGTGCAGAGGCTACTGTCAATTTTAAGGCCTTGATTTTCATTAGGGACCATCTACAACATTATGATTATCCCTGAAAATTTCATCGAAATCGGATGGAAAATGTAGAAGTAATGGCCGTTTCAAGGAAATTCACGTTTGCGCATGCGCAGTGGCTACTATCAGTCCGAAGATGGCGGTTTTCATAGGGGACCGTTTACAACCTAATCCGCATAATCCCTGAATTTAATCGAAAACGGACAATATCTTCATATAGTTATGCCGGTTACAAGGATTTCATGACAGACACACAGACAGACAGACAAGGAGCCAAAATTGTTCAGAAAGGTCTGAAACGTAAAACGCGAGTGGAAATTTCGATTTTGGAGAACTTTTTTTTCAGCCTTGAAAAGTGAAAACAAAGCTTCCGCTACCTTGGTAGGCTCGGAAGCAATAATTGAATGGCGAATCCTGAATCGTGTTGATGTCTGCCCTTTGATACTTGTACTTTCCGCTGCAACCTTTCAGACGGATAACCTTTCTCTTGAACGAGACTGTCGCTCTCGGAAGGATGAGGTTTCTGTGCCAAGGTCTACTTAGATCTCAAGGAACCACCGAATCACCTCACTTCAAAGCACTGTGCAGGATGGTACCCACCACCGGATCGCGATTCCAATCGGAGAAAGGAATGTGAATGCAAATTGGACCGGCTCCATTCAAGCTTCGCCACTTGTTCATGTTGACATCCAAGAGGCCCAGATGCGGGTCTGCATCGGCTACCGCTCATCTCGGATCATTCTGAATGCGTTGGGCATTTATGTTAGCAGGGTTTACTATCATTATGATGAGTTTTCCACTTTCCAGCCGATCCTCTACATCCCATCAAAGATGATCAGCGTATGGGGGTTCCTTATCACACTTCATACTCAACAGTGGTCATAGAGTATACAATTATTTCCCGAGACCACCGATAAATAAAAGCGGAACGAAGCTACTCGTACAACTATTGTTAGTCTTCCTAATGACTACATTGAAAATAAAAAATATTGCAAATTATTACACAATGGTTTATTATTTTATTGTATAGATCACCTGTCGGCACAAAACGTGACTTTTCTATTAATTCTATCTACAAGCAATAAGATCGCTATCCAAGAGTTGGGTGTGCTTTCATTACGAAATTTGGTTCTTGGATTATATTTGATCAGCTGAAATTTGAACGGATAATAGGCCTATAATTTGAGACAGTGAACATTCTTTTGCGATCCACATGCGTGTTTGTGATTTATTACAAGACCAACCCTTAAGTCCTCATAAGGAGCGAACGGATGGTCCTACAGAGCTCTGGGTGGTCTCACTAATTCTACAAACTCAATTCTATTTTGAATTGGTGGACAAACAATACTTTTATACCGAGAGTTTTCTAGCTTTGAAATTACGACCCCTGTTCGCGAGTGATGACACTCGAATAATTATAGGGCGATGCGAGATGGGAAGACGTGGCTTGATTTGACGTATATTTTGTTTTCTGGAAAAAATTCATTCTCTGTTTTGATTGTAAAGGAGGTTTTCGTGTCCCATTATTTCCTATTTTATATTATTATTTAATAAAAAGCTTCTTAGCTTTTCAACCCCTATTTTTTGGTCCATGGTACCTAAGGAAAGTGCCGCAGACGGCGGATGGACAGAAAATTTTTTATTCGATTTTGATTTATTATTTTCAATTTGGAATCGAGCAGGAAAAAAAGTTGCCGTAGTGTGTGTAAACCATCAAATTTTGAGGGGAGGTTTAAAACAAAATTTCTTGCTAGGTTCCATAGGTTCTTCATTAAATTAGGTATCCACCTGGCCTTTGTTCAAGTTATAAGAATAATGCCCGGAACATGGAGGTCAGATGTCGATCAGGTCCGTGGTAAGATGATTTTAAGAAGAAATCAGTTGCCTGAAGGTATCAATACATTCCTTTTGACGGATTGAGGAAAGTTAACATTGTCCAACAATTGAGACATACACTATTAAATTTAGATACCTATCAAGAGGTATTGTAATTTAGGAATGTGATGAAAATGGGGTGATGGCTTCGGGGAGAAACGTCCCCCTTGAGTTGCTCACAAGGTCCCCTCTCTTTTTTTTCGACAGAAGAAGCACGACTTCGTGAGGACCACACAGAGCCGACGGCTTTGACATACAGCCGACCTTCGACAAGGGTGGATACTCAAAACCCTTCGGTCTGACAAATCTTCCGGTACAAGAGACATCATCTGGTACAATACTCTTACAACAGACGAATAAGAACTATCATTCAGTCTCCTGAAGGGTCTGGACTTAGATTGACTATCCATTGATGTATCCAGTCAAAAACGAGTACGTTCCCTACTATTATTTCAATTTCTTGAAGGTAGGAAAAACAATTTTGTTTTCTCACCAAGGAGAAAAGGAAGGATTGTAATCGTGCACCTGGTAAGCAAATTTGGTCCTCCAGAATTGAAAATTGTACTCGCATTTTACATTTCCCGAAATGTGAGTTTTCTGAGAAAAAAATTGGTTTCGAGTCTGTTAGGCAATTCGTTCTCTCAGGCATAACAACCCGCAATCATGGCCCGATTTCGATGAAATTTTCAGAGTTGGTGCAGGTTACCCTCAGACTTGCATCTTAATTTCACACACAAAAAAATTGTGATCTGTCAGCTCGATTTTACTCAAATTCGAGGGTAGTTTGGGGGTAGGCCCAGAGTAGCTAATTCCATCACGATCAGTCCAGAATGAGCCATGTGCGAAAAAGCTGAAAATTATTACACAACGGTTTATTATTTCTATATAGATCACTCATCTGCAAAGAACACGGCTTTGCCATTGTCACTACCTACCAACCATAGGTAATACTTATGTACTACATACCTACTTCACAATCTAGTTTATTTCGAAGAAACCACTCGATCGAAGAAATGAAGAGTTGTTGGTGCCTTCAATAGGAAATTTGATTAGTGGTTGCTAAGGACGCAAAACGTAACACAACTCGAAAATACGAGCAACGGGCGCATTTTGTCAGCTAAAATTTCAACGGAGTCCTCTTTTGCGATTGCGTACGTCGGACGGACGGCCAAATTTTTATTCGATTTTTGGATTCTATGTACCTCGAAACGTAAATCAACAATTTTTGAGGGTTAAAAAAAATTTTTCTTGGTCGATTCCAAAGGTTTATTATTGAAAATAACAAACCAAAATTGCAACCGCCTCAAAATTCGATGGTTCTTGTTTCAAGGTGCGTAGAATCTGAAAATAGAGTTTAAAAAATCCGTACACGGCATTTTACTTAGTTACCAAGGACCGATTTTGATGAAATTGGGTATATTTACATTTGGGGTTTCGTTGAGCAGGCAAAGCTTTTGGTTAGCTCCAGCGATTTAAGGCGTGAAAAATAGTTGTTATTTTCAAAATCTTAGCTCAAAATTACTCGAAATGGAAGTTATTGTTTTTTCATCAATTTACAATAGAATTAAATTTTTTGAATCGAAGGACACACCGTTTGCTCTTTATGCGGGCTTGAATAATTCAGAAACACGAGTGTGAATTGCAAACGAATGTTCACTGACGGATTTAGACCCAATACCTACCTATCCGTTCAAATTTCGGCTGATCAAACGCGGTCAATATCCGTGTGTTTAATGTTGTACTCTGTCGTGCTTCCACCAAGAACCAAAAGTCGTAATGAAGGCACCTTCAACTCTCGGATAGCGATGTCATTACTGGTAGGTACTATTAACCCTTAATTTGGCAAGGAAAATGCAGGTCAACCAATCGCTTCAATATTTCTTTTATTGGTCAAATACGCTAACAAGGGAAAATTCGTTTTAAAAAAAACGCTGCAAATCATTGCTCAAAGGTTTATTATTTTCTGTATAGATCACCCTTCTGTATAGATCACTGGTTCTCCATCAATAGCACCTACCACCATCTGTATTCTCCCTTGACCTTCCCTCTCAAATTTCAGCTTCCTGCGTTCAATAGGATTGAAAATGGCATCGGAGCTCACTCAGCTGATCTGTGATCTGAAGAGTGAAGAAGATCTCCCCGAATGCTGGAGACGCCTGGAAGTGCACTTCCATTCAATAGGATTGAAAATGGCTTCGGAGCTCACTCAGCTGATCAGTGATCTGAAGAGTGAAGAAGATCTTCTCGAATGCTGGAGACGCCTGGAAGAGCACTTCCATTCAATAAGATTGAAAATGGCTTCGGAGCTCACTCAGCTGATCAGTGATCTGAGGAGTGAAGAAGATCTCCTCGAATGCTGGAGACGCCTGGAAGAGCACTTCCATTCAATAGGAGTAAAAATGGCTTTGGAGCTCACTCAGCTGATCAGTGATCTGAAGAGTGAAGAAGATCTTCTCGAATGCTGGAGACGCCTGGAAGGGCACTTCCATTCAATAGGAGTAAAAATGGCTTCGGAGCTCACTCAGCTGATCAGTGATCTGAAGAGTGAAGAAGCCTTTGAGCAATGATTTTCAGCGTTTTTTACCCACCAACATTTTTTTTACCTACCAGCTAGGTACTCCTACCACACCATACTGGCTTCACACCTTCACAATCAAGTTTATTAGAAAGAACTAAACGCTTCACACTCGATTGGAAAAATAGAAAGCTTCATATGGAAATTTGATTACTGGTTACGCAGAAGGCAAAACTGTATACAAATCGAAGAAATGAACAGCGATCGCATTTTAGTCCGATAAAATTTGAATGGAGATTAGACCTCTTTTGCGATTCACACTCATGATTCTGTTTTATCGAAGGAAAACCTTCAAGTACTCGTAGGGACCGAACGGTTTGTCCAACAGAGCTCCGGGTGGTCTCAAAAATTTTTAAAAATTCAATACTATTTAAAATTGGTGAAAAAACGATACCTTTATTTCGAGAGTTTTCGAGCTAGGGCACTCTTGAAAATTTCAACCCTTAATTTTCACCCCTTAGAAGTGACCTACATCAACCAAAAGCTTCGCGGCACAACTAGACCCCAACCCAAATGGAGCCCATATACCAAATTTGAACCAAATCGGTCCAGTGTTGCTAAGAAAAGTGCCGCGTACGGCGGACGGACGGAAATTTTAACACAGAATGTGTTTTTGCGATGACCTACCGAAAAAAAAAATCGTCACGAAAAAGCGACAGAAAAAACATCTGGTGATATGTTTATTGGTTGTCATGTTAATGTCAACTCCACATTTATTATTGTTGTTTTTTATTTAACGGATGACTAGTATCGCAAAAACACATTCCGTGTTCCTATGATTTCATACAGAGTATGGAAAAAGAAATATACCGGGGGGTGCAGGGGGGCGGAGCCCCCCGCCGAGGCGCAAAGCGCCGAGTTTTTATTCGATTTTCGTATTCTACGTACTTCGAAACGTAAAACATCAAATTTTGAGGGGGGGTTAAAATTTTTTTTTCTTGCTCGATTCCAAAGGCTTATTATTGAAAATAATAAACCAGTATGGCCTTAGGTGGTTAGGTCATCGCAATCGTAAATTTTACAGATATAGCTTCAAAGCTACATTGCCTAGATTCCAAGAGTTTGGGACATTTTATGGATGTTGCTTGAAAGATAAAGTCCTAAGATACAGATGCTCATGTTGCATTTAACTAGAACCTTCATCAAACTCGATATTAAGATAAATTCTAGGTTTAAAAAACCCGTTCTCCTGAACTCATTATCCTGAACGACCTACAAAATATGGATTCATAATAACCGAGAAACATATCTACCAGGTGGGCGTCGGTGGTCTAGTGGACAGTGTACCCGACTGCGGTGATAAGATAAGTACCGTCTTGCGGGGATGCGAGTTCGAGTCTGGTCGCTAGCAGAAAGTTTTCTGTCTATTAGACGATCGGCAATCTCTCGTTCCAACCCAGGGCGGTGATGTTTGGGAAGCCATGAGCGAAATCATCAGAACAAATTCTGATCTCCCCTTAGGGAGACAGCTGATGACGTCCACGACGCCAAGAATGGCAGTCGGACGAAAATTCAACCTGAAATGGTTGCTTACTTTACTTCACTTTTTTACTTTACATATCTACCAGAGTAGCTGATCAGGGCACCTGATTTTTCGTTTTAGAAAAACCACAACACCTACACTGGAGCATTTTTGGCTGGTTTTCATATTCTCCCATATTCTCCAGGGTTGCCACTTGGCAGAGGAAAAGGAATAAACGAAAAATCCCGTTTCGGGAGTTATTGCCGAAGTGGGAAGATTGATGTTGCTGTAACCACGTTCTGAGGTTGGAAAACCACGTTCTTTGCAGATTGAGGATCTATAAAGTACAATAACAAACCATTGTGTATATAATAATTTGCAGCGTTTTTGACCTATTGCAGTTCCTAGCTTGAATTTTCTCGGAAATCCGCGAGACGTTTTGAGGAATAAAAGGTGATAAGTGATCTTGGTCTGATACCTTCATGTCTATTATAATAATTATCTGCGAGGAGGCAATAATACCTACCAACTTGACAGACATTTTACAGATTACTCCAGTCAATTTTCTATCAACCTTAGTGGAGTTGTTCGTCGTCTTCATAACGCAAATGGGTAGTAATCTTTTAGGGGCCATCTTGACGTGAAATCCGATCCTAGGACGTAAGTTCCCTCACTCCACTTTCCATCACAAAGTTTCCCGTACAGTCGCGACGGCTCGCAGAGAACAATATTCCTATTTTGCGTCATCTTGGGTCAATTCACTTAAAAACTCGTAATTCAGTTTAACATGTCGGATATGATAGATCGACACACAGTGGGGTGGGTAGCTGGTCAAAAATGAGGGCACGAAACAAAACTCGGAAAAAATTGTCAGGACAGTTTTTTTATGGCTTGGCAGGACAAACAACTTTTTTGATGATTTTATAACAACCTTTAAAAACGCTGCAAATTATTACACAATGGTTTATTATTTTGGTTTATTATTTTCAATAATGAACCTTTGGAATCGACCAAGAAAAAAAAAATTTTAACACCCCCTCAAAATTTGATGGTTTACTACGTTTCAAGGTACGTAGAATCCAAAAATCGAATAAAAACGCTGCAAATTATTACACAATGGTTTATTATTTTTCTATGGATCACTCGTCTGCAAAGCCACCAACCATCCAACTTGAAGAAAAACATCGATCGTATTTCGGTCAGCTAAAATTTGAACGGAAATTAGGCCTCTATTGCGATTCACACTCGTGTTTCTGATTTATCGTGCGTAAAACACTTAAATTCTCGTAGCGAGCGAACGGTTTGTCCTACAGAGCTCCGCATGGTCTCAAAAAATTCTAAAAATTCTATAGAATCCTAAATTGAAGGAAAAACAATACCTTTATATCAAAATTTTTTGAGTTAGGGCGTTTTCAAAATTTCAAAATTGATTTTGGAACCCTTAGAAGTGACCTACATCAACCAAAATCTTCGGGGCACAACTAGACCCCAAATGGAGCCTACATACCAAATTTCATCAAAATCGGTCAATGCTAAGTGGCAAAAGTGCCGCGTACGGCGGACGGCGTACGGCGGACGGCGGACGGACGGCCAAATTTTTATTCGATTTTTGGATTCTGCGTACCTTGAAACGTAAACCATCAAATTTTGAGGGGGTGTTAAATTTTTTTTTTCTTGGTCGATTCCAAAGGTTCATTATTGAAAATAATAAACCAAAATTTGGCCGTCCGTCCGCCGTACGCGGCACTTTTGCCACTTGGCATTGACCTATTTTGATGAAATTTGGTATGTAGGCTCCATTTGGGGTCTAGTTGTGCCCCGAAGCTTTTGGGTGATGTCGGTCACTTCTAAGGGTTCCAAAATCAATTTTGAAATTTTGAAAACGCCCTAACTCAAAAAATGTTGATATAAAGGTATTGTTTTTCCTTCAATTTAAGATTCTATTGAATTTTTAGAATTTTTTGAGACCACGCCGAGCTTTGTAGGACAAACCGTTCGCTCCCTACGGAAATTTAAGGGTTTATATTGAAATATATATATATATATGTATACAGGGTGTCCAAGTAACTACGCTCCCCCCACTTATTTTCTCTAATAGTGTAAGAAAAAAAATCGGATTAACGCTATTCTTCATAATTTTCTGCGTAGAATTCAAAAATGACAAAATTGCGCAGTGCGCAATCGCGCAACCATGCGCAATCATGATAAACTTTGTTATTTCAAATGAGAACCCCCATTTTTTATTGCAGATTCGGATTCTACGTCAAATTTTATGAACATTTTACTTCGACAACTTTTTTTTTTGAACGCGCGCAGTCCGCTCAGCGAGCGCTCAAAGATGCGCAGCCCAGAGATTGCGCCAAAGTTGAGATGAAGGTAAACCTCAAGTGTGGCACATCACTCAGCACTGTTTTTCTACGCTGAATCGCGTGGTGATATCCTTTTCTTGATTTGATTTCATTTTACCGTATCTACAGCCGAAAAAGTCACTTTTTGAGGTGGAAATCATCGATTTTCCGTGGAATCTTTTCCGAGTATTGTTTTCTTCTCGAATTATTACTCCTTTGTGCAGGTAGACAATACAGTTTACATTAAGAGTTATTATTTATTAAGAATTTATTTAAGAGTTCTTAATTTATTAAGTGTTTTATTAAGAGTTATTATTAAGAGTTTATCGCTTAATTGTTTCAATCATTGTTCATCCAATCATGTTTTTAGAAGACTGAAAATTATTTTGCTACATTTTGTGATAATTATGTAGAAGTTTCCAGTTATTTTACGATTCTAAAAATTTAATATTTTTACATTTTATTAGGATGACCCTTTGTAAGAAAATCGATGATTTCCTCCTCAAAAAGTGACTTTTTCGGCTGTAGATACGGTAAAATGAAATCAAATCAAGAAATGGATATCACCACGCGATTCAGCGTAGAAAAACAGTGCTAAGTGATGTGCCGCACTTGAGGTTTACCTTCATCTCAACTTTGGCGCAATCTCTGGGCTGCGCATCTTTGAGCGCTCGCTGAGCGGGCTGCGCGCGTCCAAAAAAAAAGTTGTCGAAGTAAAATGTTTATACAATTTGACGTAGAATCCGAATCTGCAATAAAAATGGGGGTTCTCATTTGAAATAACAAAGTTGATCATGATTTCGCATGGTTGCGCGATTGCGCACTGCGCAATTTTGTCATTTTTGAATTCTACGCAAAAAATTATGAAGAATAGCGTTAATCCGATTTTTTTTCTTACACTATTAGAGAAAATAAGTGGGGGGAGCGTAGTTACTTGGACACCCTGTATAAATCAAAACACGAGTGTGAATCGCAAAAGAGGCCTAATCTCCTTTCAAATTGGAGCTGACCAAAATGCGATCGATGGTTGGTGATTTTGATTTTTTTTTTTTTTTTTTTTATTTTGGATGGTTGGTGATTTTGTAGACAAGTGATCTACATAGAAAAATAATAAACCATTGTGTAATAATTTGCAGCGTTTTCTACAGGGTGTCACCCTAACTCGAGGACCAAACTTCAAGGATCGATTCTACAACTAATTTGCAAACTTTTTTGTCTCATGACATTTTTTTTTTAACGCTTTAAAATTATACTTTTTTCACTTTTAAGATTTTGTTCGTGTTTTCGACCTTGAGCCATTAAAACGGCCATAACTCCCTCAATTTACTGGATAAACTCAAATATGAGTATACCGTTGGAAAGAACGTTAAATTTCCTATCAGTTCATTAGGACACAAAAGCTTTTAAGCCTTTCGTATAAGTGAATAAATTGGTCAAAGTGAGAAATTTAAAACTTTCTCGAAAATCACCATTTTTCAGGCTGACTTATCTTATGTAATAAACAGCCGTATCGGCGGGCACTCAACGGAAAAAACTTGCCCAGAATCTCAGCTTTCCAACGGTTTATCAGTTTTTCTTTTTAACATTCAAATTAGAAGAGTAAATGAAGTTTGAATGCCCGAAAACGTGTGTTTTACAAGCAAATCCAGTGTTTTAAGCGGTTTCTGGTCCCCCTCGACCTCAAGATGGCTTGACGATTTTGGTATCATTTTCTATGTAATTTTCTACGCTGAATCAAATAGTGATACTTCCGAATGGTTCCGACTGCTAGAAAGTGGATTTTTTGAAGAAAACCTTCGTTTTTCGTACATAGAATACGCATTATTCTTAAATGTAACACCTTTTAGTGAAGTAACACCTTTTAACTCAACAAAATCTTCAATTCAACTAGAAATTCGGTGTTTTTATTGAGTTAAAAGGTGTTACTTCATGCTCACTACCACATTTAAGAATAATGCGTATTTTATGTACGAAAAACGAAGGTTTTCTTGCTAAGAAAAGGTTGCTAAGAAAAGTGCCGCTTACGGAGTACGGCGGACGGACGGAAAATTTTTTATTTTCGGATACTACGTACCTTGAAACGTAAAACATCAAATTTTGAGGGGGTTAAAATTTTTTTCTTCTTCGATTCCAATAGCTCATTAATGATTTTTGATCGATTTAAAATTAAAATTAAAATTTTAATCGATTTTTGACGATTTAAAGAATAACTATTTATTATGAGACACCCAGTATTTCTTTTAGATACATCATAGATATATAATCTCTCCGGTTTTTGTTGATTTTTCAGTTTTTGTTCTACTCGATCAACAAAAAACACAAAAGTTTTTTAAAAGTCGCAAGACCGCCGTAAAGATAAAGGAGGGGTGCTCCTAGTTTCTAGATGATAAGTTTATCTCTCAATGGTAGAACCGCGGTAACCGCTGCCTTCAAAACTTTCCAACTGCCTCGATAAAATCCCCATCTGAGGAGCCACAACAAACTGACTGAATATATTGGTATAATTGTATACTAATATAGTATCAGCTTGTGCTTGTGCAACTTTGTGTACACAGCTGTAAACTAGGTATTTGACTTCGTTACGTATTTTGGTTATCACTTCGAATATCGTCACCACTCTCACTGGCATAAATCCCTTTCGTTGGAGTTTTTTATCCACCATTGATAACGCTACGGTTGGAACTTGTTACTATTTCCAGGGGTTGTATGCGATTCATTGCGGAAGAAAATTTCAAATGTTGGTGGGTTATTGTGGCCTCTTTCTTAAGCATTGAAATACCAAATAATTCTTTGATCCCTGATAATTTCATCGAAATCAGAGGGAAAATGTACAAGTTGTGGCTGAGGAAATAGACGTTTGCGCATGGGCAGTGGCTACTATCAGTCTGGGGGCAATTATTTCCATAGGGGACCATCTACACTCCATTCAGTATGATCCCTGCAAATTCCATCGAAATCGGGTGGAAAATTTGGAAGTTAAGGCTGTTACAAGGAATCCACGATTAAGCATTCGCAGCAGCCTACATGACCGCCTACACGCTACCCCGCACAATCTGAAAATTTCATCGAAATCGGACTATAACTTCGTATAGTGGAGCCCTGTAGGACAAAACGTTCGCTCCCTACGACAATTTAAGGGTTGGACTTACGATAAATCAGAAACACGAGTGTGAATCGCAAAAGAGGCCGAATCTCCGTTCAAATGTTAGCTGACCGAAATGCGATCGATGTTTTTCTTCATGTTGGTTGGTGGTGACTAAGGCAAAGCCGTGCTCTTTGCAGACGAGTGATCAATATAGAAAAATAATAAACCTTTGTGTAATAATTTGCAGCGTTTTTTTTTTTTTTTTTTTTTACTTTTCCGAGGTAAAAAGACCATTCAACGTCGAAATTTCCACACACATTTCACGTTTTTGAACTTCCTGAAAAAATTTGGTTTCGTTTCGACTTTTTACGTCTGTAAATTTATGTAACTGGCGAAACTAAAACTGTACTGGCAAAGTTATTATCCGATTTCGATGATATTTTCGGGATATTAGAGGGTAAGGGGGAAGTGGTTCCCTGTGAATTTCATCGTGAATGGATCGTTGGCAGGCAATGCGCATTCGCAAACGTGAAAAACTTGTAACTTTCATCATTTTTAGAGTTTCCATCTAATTTCAAGAAAAGTTTCAGACATTTTTTCTTCATGAGAATGATTTTTTAATAACCCAAGTAACGAGACAGATTATGTCTACGTTAGGATGAGAAATGTACCTATTAGAAGGAGATACACAATCAAAATAATTTATTATTACGGGTGGAGTCTCTTTTTTAACGGTTTATTGCCTCAAATAATTGCCCTTGGTCCCACATTGGTGTAGGTATATGAGGTAGCAATTATTGGAAGGCAGTTGGTTGAGTTGGAAGGTAGAGCTGATGTTAAACAACTGGGTCAAGGAAGGCAGCACGAGGATATTATTATGATGAAGGTCTGATATCGAATCGAGCTCTCGTTGTTTTATGCTGATGATGGTGTTTCAAAGAACCGTGCTCCAGAAGTTGGCGATGATCGGCGTTGCCATCCGTCCTGGTTTCCCGGGACATGATTGTTTTGAAGTTCCTTTTGGGGGGGGGGGGGTTAAGACTTACCTACCTATTCTGGTCCTATTCGTGTGACTTGAAAAGGATTTCTCAGAAACATTCATTATTACTACGTTCATAATGATATCTGTGTTACCTGTGTACATACTACATAAATGTATTCACATTTTAATAGGTAATAACTTTGCATATGGGTAATTCAATTGTTCAACTATTTAGTAACAACCCAAGATTAGGTACTAAACTTAAATGAAATTCATTTTAGACCTAACTACTTATTTCATAGATATCAAGAGAGTGAGCGTTCTTATTTCATACCGGTTTTTGGTTTATTATTTTCAATACCTAATGAACTTTTGGAATCGAACAAGAGATAAAACTGTAACCCCTGTTCTACGTAATTTTATAGTTTACGTTTCAAGGTACTTAGAATCCAAAACTTTGCCTTGTTCCCATGGACAGATTTTAAAAAAATTTGGTACCTATATTCCATTTGGGGTCTAGTTGTGACTCGAAGCATTTTGGTTATTGTCAGTCACTTCTAACAAAAAAAAATTCTTTTCAAAACACCCTAGCTCAAAAATTTGCAAAATACAGGATTTTATCATTAATTTCAGATTTCCAAGATTTTAATTTTTTAAAGAATTTTTCAATACCAATCAGAGCTCTGAGGGACCAACCGTTTCGTTTTAATGTTCGTGACGTTGTTTTCATCAATTTAGGATAGTGTTTAATTTCTAGAAACGAATGATAACACCCAGACGATAAAAAAAAAGGTAAAATGCGCTTTTATTGTGAAATTTATTCGAACACGTGGGTGCCAGCCTATTATGCCCCCTCCTCGCCGCCCAGACCTTGGACCTCAGAAGGGAGTTGTCAGTTCTCTAGTGAGGTTGGTTAAGTTGTCTCAGTTACTCAGTGTTGGACAAATGATGAGTCAGAGTGTGAATTGCACATAAAAAATTGAATTTCAGCAGATCGAATGCGACCTTTTCCCGTTTGTTCGAACAGAATTTCATGTCACTAACTTGTGCTTCTTTAACAACCACGAATAAAATCAATTGAAGCCACCCACAACTTTGGAATAACGATGTTTTGCTGGTAGGAACTTTCTGTCAAAATGAACTTGATTGTTAACCCTGCGCAGGTAGGTACAAATAATGGAAAAGACGTGTTTTTGAATTGGCTGTAATTCTACAATTTCTGGATTGTTTTTCTTCTACCGCTGCTGTGAAAACTAGCCCAAGATCCCAGCTTTTCAAAGGTATAATAAAAAACGCTGCAAATAATTACACAACGGTTTATTATTTTTCTATATAATCGTCTATAAAGCCACCAACCATCCAAACATCGATGGCATTTCGGTCAGCTTTAATTTGAACGGAGATTAGGCCTCACACTCGTGTTTCTCATTTATCGCATGTTTATTATTTTTATGGTTTATTATTTCATTATTATTATTTTAATGGTTTATTATTTTTCTATATAATCGTCTATAAAGCCACCAACCATCCGGAGATTAGACCTCTTTTGCGATTCACACTCGTGTTTCTGATTTATCGTACGTTTATTATTTTAATGGTTTATTATTTTTCTATTTAATCGTCTATAAAGCCACCAACCATCCAACATGAAGAAAAATACTTGGAAAATGTCACCCACGCATATTTAAGCAAAAACCTCTTTTTTGGCCGGTTATTTGCCCATAACTTCTATACGAATTAAGCGATCGGAATAGTTCGACGTTAGGACCAACTAGACCCGAAATGGAGTCTATGTGCGAAAGATCGGGTTTTTTATACCGATTCTAAGGCCTTTTATGGCCCGGACGGCAAACGGCGGACGGCGGACGGCGGACGGACATTGCAAATTTGGATTCTACGCACCTTGAAACGTTAAGTGACAAAGTTTGAGGGGGGGTTATAAAAATTTTTTGCGATACGATCACATAGGCTTATTATTAGAAATAATAAACCAAAAATTGCTGTGCAATTAGGGTGGTAACTGACATTTTAATAATGAAAAAGGTCGATTTCAGGGTAAACAGGACAATGATGAATCATTCAAAATTACTGATTGGTACCTAATGATTGAGAAACATGAAACAAATACACTAAAAATAGTACAGGAATTGAATGTTATTTACCGGTTTTCTCATTTCAATTCTTTTTATTCATAACGGATTGGGGGAGGGAAGAGGGGAATTTTTTCAGGAGTAGTTAAAGCACGGTATTAGGTTTTTGGTGGGCACCAAGGGTTTTTATAATGGGGTGTGCGCCTGGGTAGGAAAAACTGTTTATTGTTATTTTTAATCTAAGGTAGACCTCATTCTGAGAATTTTGGTACCAACCGTGACTTTCTAGCGTGTGTAAATCTTTTCCCATGAATTATTAAAGTTTCGATCGTTTATGACGTCACAGTGGGCTGGGGGGTCCCGCCCAGGCGAGAGGGGCGCGTGACGTCATAAACGGTTGAAACTTTGAAAAATCATAGAAACAGATCTACTCACGCTTGAAGGTCGCGGTTGGTGCCAAAATTATCAGGCTGTAGTCTACTTTTGATTAAAAATCTAAAAAAAATCAAGGCGCACACCCCATTATGCCCAACCCCTCCCCCCACCGGTAGTCTCTTCTCTTTTAAAAATCTTAAATGTGAAAAAAGTGGGATTTTAAGTTGAGTAAAAAATATAATTGTTGTATTTTTGCAAATTAGTTGTAGAATCACCCTCTGAAGTTCGACCACATTATCTGGTACTAAATGAACTGTCAGGAGGTAACCTGACGTGTTTTTAGCGAGGTAGGAGAGGCCTGTGAAAGAGACGCGCATTTCAATGAGAAGTGCGATTGTTCATCGTTCATCGATGCGTGAAGGGAAAACAGCTGTGCAGACGGTGTTTCTCAACCTCACCTTCTCAGACCCCCTCGCCAGCGAACCCACGTGGTCTGCCGGCTTCGCGCGCCGCGTAGGATGATGTAATGGAACTGCACGCTTGCTCAGAGAAGCCCTCAGCAGGCCTGTAGCCAGGACTTGATTTCGAGTGGGGGGGTTGGACTACATTTCCTAATATAAAACTCAAAATCATCGTCAAAAGTACGATAAAAATCGTTATAATGAGGAATTTCACCATGTCGGAATTTCCTATTTTTGACCCCAAAATCGGATTCAGCACCTCTAAAAACCCCCTTAGGCAAACTTTCAGCCCGAACTTCCTCATTTACGAATAAACAAAACAGTGTAAAAAATACAAATGTTTAAAAAAACCGGGAAAATGACGTCATGCTGGAATAGTTCATTTATGGCCGCTTGAAGCGCTGAGATCGAGAAATCCATAGTCCCCAGATGCAAAATTTCATGTAACAGTAAAGTTCGAAATCGAAAAACTGAAGAAAAAAATAGAAAAAGCGAGATGGGGAAAATTAGGTTTCCTATGTTTTTGTTTTATAACTTTTCTCATAGAAAACACGATTTTGTCGTCCAAATGGGCAACACTGGGAGGAGACGGCGATCCGAACAGCCCAATCAGCGAGCATTCCCGCTGCACGTCTGTTTTCCCGGTTAGTTTTGAAATTAAAAATATTGATTGTCTCCCAAAAATAACAGGAGACTTATTTTCCGAAATCAGCCCGATTTTCATCTATCCCACACCATTAACTATTCAGGAAAAATGCAAACAGAATTCGGTGAAATTCCTCATTGTACGTTCTAAACAGCATTATTACTGTTAATTATAGAATAATTACATACACTACAAAGAAGTTTGCCAAGTGGGTGTGGTACATAGCTTCCTCGTATCCATAAACCGATTATATAGATGATCCGATGCATAGTAGTTAATCTCAAAACACCAATCTCTAAGTGTTATGGCTGTTACAAGGATTTTACGTTTGCGCATGCGCAGAGGCTTCTGTAAATTTAAAGGCCTTGATTTTCATTGGGGACCATCTACAACATAATCCGCATAATCCCTGAAAATTTCATCGAAATTGGACTATAGGTATCTTCATATAGTTATGCTGGTTACAAGGATTTCATGACAGACACAGACAGACAGTCCAAAATTGTTCAGAAAGGTCTGAAACGTAAAACGCGAGTGGAAATTTCGATTTTGGAGAACTTTTTTTTCAACCTTGAAAAGTGAAAACAAAGATAATAAATACTGATCTGTAACATCCCTGAAAATTTCATCAAAATCGGATGAAGAAAATGTGGAAGTTATGGCTTACAAGGAATTCACGTTTGCGCATGCGCAGCGGCTACTATCAGTCCGGGGGTGATGATCTTCATTGGGGACCATCTACAACCTAATCCGCATAATCCCTGAAAATTTCATCGAAATCGGGTAGAAAATGTGGATGTCTAGTGGATGTGACCTTCATTTCATTTCTGTGGGGACACGTCCTCCCATCACCAATCCCCCCCCCCCCCCCCCATGGAAGGCGCTGACCGCATTCACCGCAAACAATCTCAGCACTTTCAAAAATGTCAAACGACTTTACAGAACGTTTCTGACATTTTTCTTCGTAGTCTACCGAGTGGGAACATTGTTTTCACAATGTTGGAAGGGAAAAAAATATTTCATCCAAAATCAAAAGTTCCAATCGCACCTTCTTGGACAGTCTCCTGTCTGAGTGTGCGTCAGTATGCGAAAACGTAAAATCCTTGTAACAATCACAACTTCCAAAGTGGTCAGCCAATTTTTATGGAATTTTAATTAACAGTTAGTCCCTTAAGTAACTGGGGTAAAAGACCAACTTAAACAACGCTTAATAGACCAACTATTAAACTGCTGTTGAAACGGAGAAAATAGTTTAGGTTTAAGCTGAAATCTTGTTGAAATTGTCAGTACCCACTGTGCAACTGCGAACGTAAAATCCTAGTAACTTTCACAGCTACCAATGTTTACATCCAATTTTGATGACATTTTCAGAGATTGAGAGTGATCAAGAAGCTCCCATGAGAATTTAGTTTCCTGTTGATGATAGCAACGACTGTCCATGCCATAATTTCCTCAAGTTTCTCCAGATTCGGATGAACTGTTCAAGAGTGGTGTGAGTTGGGACGTGGAAGGTCCCCAATACATTTCACTTTAGTCGGATAAATTACATCGAACATTAATAAACTCAAAAAGAGATTAATTTATTGATCGATTTTTTTAAAGTAGGTAATAATAATTTATTTACGTATAAACTCAACAACCATAACAACAACAGTAACAACTCAACCAAAACAAGTGGGTGAGTCCACTGTCAAATTTTGATGTGGACGTCTGTTGAATTTTGAATTTACTAATTTGAAATCTAAAATGTTGAAGTTTATATGGGCACCAGGGCACCATCCTCTAATCCCTGGCATCTCACTCTCCTTCTGCATCTGCGAAGTCGCATCGACACTGCTCGGATCCAGCTATTCGTTCGAATATCCTCATACTTGGATGGCAAATTGGTAGTTTTGAATCGAATTACCTACCGAATCACGTTTAGAATAAAGAGGCTACGTACCACACCAACATGGTAGAATTTTTTGTTGAGTAGAAGAGTTTAGAAGAGAAAAAACCCTCGTGGACTAGACAAAAATCCTCGGGTAACTTTTTGTTCCCTTTGATTCCAATGAATCATAATATTCCTTGAATGATGCGCACACACTATGTATAAACCGTGAACAGTACAGTTATTCACAATACCAAAATGTATCTGGCCTTGAGCTATCGCAGCAGTAGGTTTAAGACTATAATAACAATTACGGCTGCATCGCATCTCTTTTGAACAGTCCTAAGAATCTGCTTCCACATTATCGAAAATTAGGAAGCTTTGTATTTGAGCAGCAAATCAAAACGCTTTTGGTCCTCCAAAAACAAAATTGTTTTACCAAAAGGTATTCCTACCAAAACGTGAACCCTTACCGAGTTTCTGAGTACCAATCACTTGATTTAATCGAACAAATTGTAATAGAAAAACTCGTAGAAACGAACAGCGATCGAATTTTGGCTAGCTAAAATTTCAACGGAGTTTAGACCTCTTTGGTGATTCACACTCGTGATTTTGTTTTATCATAAGTCCGACCCTTCAGTACTCGTAGGGACCGAACGGTTTGTCCTACAGAGCTCCGGGTGGTCTCTAAAAATTTTAAAAATTCAATACTATTTCAAATTGGTGATAAAACAATACCTTTATATCGATAATTTTCGAGCTAGGGCACTCTTGAAAATCTCAACCCTTAATCTTCACCGCTTAGAAGTGACTAACATCAACCAAAAGCTTCGCGGCACAACTAGACACCAAATGGAGCCCACATACCAAATTTGAACCAAATCGGTCCGTGGTTGCTAAGAAAAGTACCGCGTACGGCGGACGGACGGAAAATTGTTTATTTTATTTTCGGATTCTACGTACCTACCTTGAAAGGTAGGTGAAACATCAAATTTTGAGGGAGGGGTTAAATTTTTTTCTTGCTCGATTCCAAATTCATTATTGATAATAAACCCAAACTGAGATTCATTAACGTGTTTCTGACTACTTAACAGCAATCAATTAGAACATGATAGAGAGTTGCTTCCAATTTGTGTGTACCTACCAAAGTTAACTTCTAGAAAACGGCGGACGAACGGACAATTTTTTATTCGTTTTTATTTTCGTTTTTTATTTTATTTATTTTTGGAATCTTCGTAGGTACTTTGAAACGTAAACAATCAAATTTTGAGTGGGGGTTAACATTTTTTGCTCGATTTTGAAGGTTCATTATTGAAAATTAACTGGTGATGTCCAGTAGTGATACTGATCTGATGAACCCGATTAAATCATCGAAGGTTGATAAGAAGACGTAAACCACTGATTCACTGAACTACTGTTCTCATTAAAATAGGTATAACCTTTCGTCAGCAATCTATCAAGTTTATCTAGTCAACCAGAAGTTCTAGTCTCCAGTCAGATTTTTTTATAAAATGCCTGCAAAATGAAAAATGTTTCACGAAACGTCGGAGTAGAAGTTTTGGATTACCAACCCTCAAGAGGAGCAGTAATTAATTACGATTATTCCAGTTACAAGATCTTTGCATCAAGCGATAAGTAATCTCACTTTGGGTACCTCATCACGATGCTCTACACTATTGCAATAGCGTCCTGATGGTGGATAATACCTGAAACGTTAACCTAAAAAATTCGATTCACTTTCGAATGTTACCTACTCCGTCAAAACCATCAACCATATCCTAATCTTGAGATTGAGTTTCGTGGATCTGACTAGCAACCAATATAAATAATAGATCGACCAACCCAGTGTACCTTCGTCTGAACTTTCCCTCAATGGGGAACCCTTGGCGGGCCGCCAAAAGTCTCTCGACTTCTCGACATCCTCATCAGACTGCTCTCACCCTCTCGAGTCACACCATTCAAGAATCCCCACCGATTCCATTTTCAACTCTTTGTGATAGTGTTTTGAAAATTATTTGATGTGGATTGTGTGAGGATTTTTCTCCAGTTGAAAACTGGAGCAAATATTAGTAGACTGAAAGTTAATAAAAGCACAATCGAACTTCTGTTACGAATATACGAAGATGGAAACCCCTAGCATAGCAGTTACCTACGAAAACATTAATTATTCAGATTTGATGCAAATAAAAGTCGCATTTGATTGAGTTACAAAGTAATTTTCTAACAATGTTTGGCCACATGAATTGGGTAATAGCGTTCTTAGTTTGTTGCGTGGACTTCGCCATAGAATTGAGCAAATTTGGAACAAGATGGATTCACTGTTTGTTTTGTAATGAATTCCCTTGATTCTGTGATATTCATTATTTTGAAATGTTCAAATGTTTTGAAATACAAGCATCGAGAATAGACCAAAAAAACCGTTTTCTTCCAAAATAAAATATTTTACCTACTTTTAATCTAGGTACCTACTTTAACTAAACCTCTCAATCAATTTTGAAAGTTGATTTAAAGCACTTCTAATTGTGGTATGATTGAAATTTTCCTTACAAATTTAAATGAAAAAAGTGCCACAATTTAGTCGAGTACTAGGGTTCTCAAAAGAGTTCGGCTTGAAAACGTTGCAAAACTAATTGCAACTAATTGCTTTTAGTTCCAGGTGGTTTTTAAGATTTACTTGACCTGTCATTTCAGGTTTCTGGTGGTCAAGCAGGTATCTACAAACATAAATTTAATATTTTCAAGAGGTTAGTCTTGAAGCGGCTGACTGAGCACGAGCTACTTCAACCGCTAAAACTAATTGAAACGGCTGAATAGGAGTGTAGTATTGATCTCTTCCGTTGTACCATCGATACTATATCACCGGAACACCGGATGTAAACAGAGGCCGTTCAAAATCAACACCTCCCAAAGAAATTACATAACGAAATATCTTCCTTCCTCAGACAATAACAAAATCTCTCTCCCTACTACCCGTTCTTTTGCATTTGCACCCTCTACAACCCCCATTCATCTACCCTACTTAACGGAAAGATACCTTCTCAGAAAACAGGGGAGTGGCGCCGGTTCTCCTTTTGCAATCACGTCCTCCACAACACTTAAGTCAATCTCCGCAGGTAGGTAGTTTTTATGTATGTTAAAAAACAATATTCATTACGTAACATATCGTGGAAGATTTAAAGCAATTTTGTCACGCTAGAAGAAACTAGAAGAATTTCTGGATTCGAACTAAATTGTAAATTTCTGATAATACTACAAGAGACTCAAATATACTCGCATCAATAAGACATAAAACCCAAGAACTGTCAAGTAGGTGGTTTTTATAGCGACTCAAAGAGCACAAAACCAAAAATCCTTAGGGATCCTCTGTTTTATTGGGTCGTAAAATAAATAGTAAAAATTAGGTAAAAACGCAAGACGTCATTGGTAGATAGTCTCCATTTCATTCGATTTCCCCAAGTGCGAGAGGGGAAAGGCGCCTAATTTCCGAATTGTTCCTAATATGGACATGGAATTATTCGACAAAACACCAGAAATGTATTAGCTAATTTGTGAAATAAGCTCCCTGGACATCTCACCGATAGATTCGGCCAACTTCGGCTGCGATTTGTTTCAAAAATCTCTCCTCAGAGCCACTTTGGATAGGAACTTCCCTAACTCCCTGGTGTCCTCAGATTAACACTTGATTTGGCTTCCGATTTTTTCAAGGAAGAAGAAACATTATTCTCATTTTTCAAGGTTAACAAAAAAATGCCCTCCAAAATCGAAATTCCCACTCGCGTTTTACATTTTTTGATTTATTATTTTCAATAATAAACCTTTGGAATTGATCAAGAAAAAATGTGTTTAACACCCCCTCAAAATTTGTTGGTTTACGTTTCAAGGTACGTAAAATCCAAAAATTGAATAAAAATTTGGCCGTCCGTCCGCCGTACGCGGCACTTTCCCCACTTAGCATTGATCGATTTTGATGAAATTTGGTATGAGGGCTACATTTGGGGTCTAGTTGTGCCCCGAAGATTTTGGTTGATGTAGGTCACTTCTGAGGGTTACAATTTTGAAAACGCCCTAACTCGAGAAATTTTGATAGAAAGGTATTGTTTTTTCATCAATTTAAGATAGTATTGAATTTTGAGAGACCACGCGGAGCCCTGTAGGTCAAACCGTTCGCTCCCTACGCGAACGTCCGGGTTGGACTTACGATAAATCAGAAACACGAGTGTGAATCGCAAAAGAGGCCTAATCTCCGTTCAAATTTTAGCTGACCGAAATGCGATCGATGTTTTTCATGTTGGTTGGTGGTAACAATGGCAAAGCCGTGTTCTTTGCGGACGAGTGATCTATATAGAAAAATAATAAAACTTTGTGTAATAATTTGCAGCGTTTGAACCTTCTTGAACAATTTTGGCTCCTTGTCTCTGTCATAAAATCCTTGTAACGGGCAAAATAATTAGAAGTTGTCCGATTTCTATGACATTTTCAGGGGGGTTGACGTGTGGATGGTCCCTATAAAAATCATCGCCCCAGGAATAATATTATTCGCAAACTTGAAATCCTAGTAATTGCGATAACTTCAACATTTTCCATCCGAATTCGATGAAATTTTCAGGAATCGTGCAGGTTGGCGAGTAGATCGTTCCCTACGAGGGAACTGCAAGGTAGTGCAAGGATTATCCATACAGTCGGGTTATGGATACAATGAAGCAATGTGCCAATCAACTTGGCAGACGTTTTCTATTTATTCCCAGAAACTCGATATTGTTTCTGTTAAATTTACTGATGGTAGAATCCAAGAAAATTCTGAAATA
The DNA here is from genome assembly GCA_009739505.2 of Apolygus lucorum. Taxonomy (NCBI): domain Eukaryota; kingdom Metazoa; phylum Arthropoda; class Insecta; order Hemiptera; family Miridae; genus Apolygus; species Apolygus lucorum. The sequence goes on from CM019176.2 coordinate 31,969,804, forward strand.
TGTGGGGATCGTGGGGTTAGAAAGATGTCACTAATTTCCAAAATCTTTGGTTTTACTTCGGATGATGGGAGTAGAAAATTTATGAGCAGAAGGGGGAAACAAATGGTGGGGCCACGTCAGGTTAGGTCAAGTTATGCAGGTCGGATTTTCCCAGGTATCTCAAAGTAGGCTACCATTTTTCAATGAGCCCGAAATTTCTACAAAATCCATCATACCGTCGTTCAGGACACATTTAAGACGTTATCCAAAAGGGAATAGTTACCTACATCAGGACTGATTTTTTGTAACACTTCGAAAAATGGAACATAATATGATTTTTAAAAAGATGGTATACCAAATATGGCGCCTTTCCACAATACTATTCTCGATCATGGTGCATATTTGTGCTTAGCAGTAGCCAGGTTAACATACCAACACCCTCTACATCAGATGTTGATTATTGTTCGTGGATTTGTCAGAGTCCAGGCGTTTCATTTAGTCAACCTGGTTCAACTGTCTGTGACGTTGAATGCCAAGAGAGGCGAAAGGAGGGGGCGGGCTACTGCAAAACAGCCAGCTCAGCTGTAGCCATAAAAATATCAATATTACCTAGCAACGGAGGGGTTTCAGCTTTCAGGTTAAGAGTGACTGCAGAACGTCCACGTGTGTTTTGCTGCTCTTGGAAAGTCCATCCCTAGTGAGGCGAGATGGTGGGGGGGTTTAAGTGAATTAACATTTGGCTTTTGGGATCCTCTTGGAAGAAATATAATGAGTTCCATCAACTTTTGTGTTGGTGTAAAAATTTAGAATAAAAAGATTTGGATGTTTTCTGAAATCACGTTGTTATGTTGGTTACATCAGAAAAAACATTGAATGTTTTTGTATTCACAATAGTGTAGCAGTCAAGTACTGTGTTTCACCAGGGAATAAATACTGAACAAAGAGCTCGTCATCCACGTCGTATGATTTCTCACAACTGACATCATGAAAATTATACCCTGAAAAGCTTTATAGGAGCTAAAGTGCAAATCATGAGAGCATCTGGAACATTTCAAGTTTGATAGTGTGTGTGTGTGTGTGTGTGTGTGTGTAACACCTGAATGTCAAAACATTCGTTTTAATTTCGCTTGGATCAAACTCGGAAGGGTGTTCCAAATACAAATTTAATGTTTCAGTGCAATTTGAGTATAATAGGTAGTTTATGAATCGATCATTGTTTAATAAGTGCAATCTAATTTTCTACCTGGTTAGTGTGCATGAGAAGAGGAATTTCTTACCTAGTTCTGCGTAGCAGAGGGCACCAATCATTGACAGCAGTCCGGAGAGGATCCAGATAATCAGTCCAAAACCCACCGAACCGGCACTCATGAGCACCCCTTTTGGCGACACGAAAATCCCAGAACCGATGATGACGCCGACGATGATCCCGACGCCATCGATCAAACCTAATTCCTTTTTGAGTTTGATACCGTCCGAAGACCCGGATTTGATGGAAGACATTTCGGCAGGTTCGATCGAAAGAAGAAAAAAAAACGCAGCAGGTTGCAGAGGGAACCGACCCGCGTGGTCTTGGGGAAATGAGAGCAGGTGGTCGACAGCCCCTGCCTCGCTGATCTCAGACTACACACTGCCCGCTCGCCAAGTCTGGTTCAACCGCCCGATTTACCTTAACTCCCTCCTTCCTGTGTCACAGGGCCTCCCCACTACGCTTTGCCGCAACTCAACGATACGGTTCCCGTCTCTGTCACGGGTCTCTGCGAATACGGGGTGACCGGCTTTCAGTCCCGCAGAAACTTCCAGGGTGGATACCCCACTTCCGGCGCTCCCACTCGATGCCTCAAAAGTTGGATGATTATTATCCAACCCCACTAATATTTCTTGTATTGCAGCCACGCCATCCGAATCGTCAGTAGCCATACTTCGTATCCGAGCAGCAGAACAAAATAAGGTCTGCCAAGTGGGTGTGGCACATAGCTTCCTGGTATCCATAACCCGATTGTATAGATGATCCGATGCATAGTAGTTGATCTCAAAACATCAATCTCTAAGTACCTACCACTATCACAACTATCGGTCTACTCGTCAATCTGCACAATCTCTGAATATTGATGGAAATGTAGAAATTATGGCTGTTACAAGGTTTGCGCATGCGCACAAAATACTTTCATATTGGGGGCCACGATTTTCATAGGGGACCATCTCCACCCCAACCCGCACAATTACTGAAAATTTCATCAAAATCGGATGAGAAATGAAGAAGTTATGGCTGTGGCAAGGATTTCACGTTTGCGCAAGCGCAGCGGCTACTATCAATCTGGGGGTGATGATTTTCATAGGGGACCATCTAAACGCCAATTCGCAAAATCCTTAAAAATTTCATCGAAGTCGGATGAGAATTGTAGAGGTTATGGCAGTGGCAAGGATTTCATGACAGACGGAAAGACAGACACGGAACCAAAATGAGGAATTTCACCGAATTCTGTTTGCATTATTCCTGAATAGCTAATGGTGTGGGATAGATGAAAATCGGGTTGTTGGAAAGGTCTGAAACCTAAAATGCGAGTGGCAATTTCTATTTTGGAGAAAATTTTTTTTCAACTTTGAAAAGTGAAAACAAAGCTTCCGCTACCTTGGTAGACTCGGAAGCAAAACAATACCTCTGTATATCGCAAGTTTTCAACCTGGGGCGTTTTGAAAATATTTTTCCTCATTTTTTACCACTTAGAAGTGACTCACAATATCCAAAAGCTTCGGGGCACAAGTAGACCCAAAATGTAACCGATAAACCCAATTTCATCGACCATCTCCACCCCGACCCGCAGAATTACTGAAAATTTCATCAAAATCGGATGAGAAATGAAGAAGTTATGGCTGTGGCAAGGATTTCACGTTTGCGCAAGCGCAGCGGCTACTATCAATCTGGGAGTGATGATTTTCATGGAGGATCATCTACACGCCAACCCGCATAATCCCTGAAAATTTCATCAAAATCGGATGAGAATTGTAGAAGTAATGGCTGTGGCAAAGATTTCATGACAGACAGACACGGAACCAAAATTGTTCAGGAAGGTCTAAAACGTAAAACGCGAGAGGAAATTTTGATTTTGGAGAACTTTTTTTTCAACCTTGAAAAAAGAAAACAAAGCTTCCGCTACCTTGGTAGACTCGATATCCACAGTCTGACAAGTGGGTGTGGCACATAGCTACCTCGTACCCATAACCCGAACATCAGTCTCTAAGGCCCTTGTATGTACCTTGTATGTACCTTGAACTACCCTCATGGGGGACCATCTTCCTGTCAACCCGCACAATCTCTGAAAATTTCTTCGAAATCGGATGGAAAATTTCGAAATTATGGGTGGGACAAAGAAATTCACGTTCGCGCATGCGGTGTCGCTTCTATCAGTTCCGGGGCGATGATTTTCATAGGGTACCATCTTCACGCCAATCTGGACAATCCGGAAAAAAATTCATCAAATTCGTATGAAAAATGTAGGTCCTAATGGCTGTTAAAAGGATTTTATGTTTGCGCATGCGCAGAAAATGCTTTCAATTTGATTCAATGATTCACAAACGAAACATCTACATAATCACTGAAAATTTCATCGAAATCGGATGAAAAATGTAAAAGTTATGGATGTTACAAGGAATTCACGTTTGCTCATGCGCAGCAGCTACTGTCAGTCCGAGCGTGATAATTTTCATAGGGGACCCGCACACCGGGCACACCAACCCGCACAATGAGGGGTGCGCCTTGATTTTTTTTAGATTTTTAATCGAAAGTAGACTACATCCTGAGAATTTTGGCACCAACCGCGACCTTCTAGCGTGAGTAGATCTGTTTCTATGATTTTTCAAAGTTTCGACCGTTTATGAGGTCATGCGCCCCTCCCGTCTGGGCGGTACCCCCCAGCCCACTGTGACGTCATAAACGGTCGAAAATTTAAAAATTCATAGGAAAAGATTTACACACGCTAGAAGGTTACACACGCGGTTGGTACCAAAATTCTCAGAATGAGGTCTAGTTTAGATTAAAAATATCAATAAACAGTTTTTCCTACCCAGGCACACACCCTATCGCTGAAAATATCATCGGAAACGGACAATAACTTCTCATAGTTTTACCCGTTACAAGGATTTCATGACAGACACGAAACCAAGATAGCCAAGTAGGTAGCCAAGATAGCCCTAAAACGCATGCGTTTTTGCAAAACGCGAGTAGAAATTTTGATTTTGGAGAACTTTTATTCAGCCTTGAAAAGTAGAAACAATGCTTCCGCTACCTTGGTAGACTGGGAAGTAAAACGCTGCAAATTATTACACAATGGTTTATTTTTTTCTATATAGATCACTCGTCTACAAAATCACCAACCATCCAATATGAAGAGAAGAAAAAAAAATCAAAATCACCAACCATCGATCGCATTTCGGTCAGCTCTAATTTTAACGGAGATTAGGCCTCTTTTGCGATTCACACTCGTGTTTTGATTTATATACATATATATATTTCAATATAAACCCTTAAATTTTCGTAGGGAGCGAACGGTTAGTCCTACAGAGCTCCGCGTGGTCTCAAAAAATTCTAAAAATTCTATAGAATCTTAAATTGAAGGAAAAACAATACCTTTATATCAAAATTTTTTGAGTTTTCAAAATTTCTAAATTGATTTTGGAACCCTTAGAAGTGACCTACATCAACCAAAAGCTTCGGGGCACAACTAGACCCCAAATGGAACCTACATACCAAATTTCATCAAAATCGGTCAATGCTAAGTGGCAAAATTGCCGCGTACGGCATACGGCGGACGGACGGCCAAATTTTTATTCGATTTTTGGATTCTACGTACCTTGAAACGTAAACCATCAAATTTTGAGATTGAGATTTTGAGACCATTGATTTTGATTATTGAAAATAATAAACCAAAATGTGGGCCCTCCAAAACCAAAATTTCGACTTAAGAGTAAATGAAGTTTGAATGTCAAAAACACGTGTGTTTTACAAGAAAATCCAGTATTTTATGGTCCAAACAAAAATTGCAATCAGCTAGAAATTCGGTGTTTTTATTGAGTTTAAAGGTGTTACTTTATGCTCACTACTATATCTACGAATAATGCGTATTTTATGTACGAAAAACGAAGGTTTTCTTCGAAAAATCCACTTTCTAACAGTGGGAATCATTCGGAAGTATCACTATTGGATTCAGCGTAGAAAATTACATAGAAAATGATACCAAAATCGTCAAACCATCTTGAAATCGAGGGGGGCCATAAACCGCTTAAAACACTGGATTTTCTTGTAAAACACACGTTTTTTGACATTCAAACTTCATTTACTCTTCCAATTTTAATGTTAAAAAGAAAAATTTATAGACCGTTGGAAAGCTGACTATTTGAGCATATTTTCTCCGAAGAGCGCCCATCGAAATCGGCAGGGATTTAGAGTGAAAACTTTGGTCCAAGAAAGTCAAGTTTCGAAAAAATTTTAAAGTTTGCATTTTGACTTGATTTTTTGAAACTATTCTATTGCTAAAAGATTTTGATTTTGCACTATGTAGCTTGGGAATTTAACGCTCTTTCTAACGGTGTAGTCAGATTTGAATTTTCAGGAGAAATAAGGGAAGTTATGACCATATCACTGCCGTAAGGTCGAAAACGCGAAAAAAAACTTTAAAGTGAAAAAAACGCTGCAAATCATTGCTCAAAGGTTTATTATTTTCTGTATAGATCACCCTTCTGTATAGATCACTGGTTCTCCATCAATAGCACCTACCACCATCTGTATTCTCCTTGACCTTCCCTCTCAAATTTCAGCTTCCTGCGTTCAATAGGATTGAAAATGGCTTCGGAGCTCACTCAGCTGATCAGTGATATGAGGAGTGAAGAAGATCTCCTCGAATGCTGGAGACGCCTGGAAGAGCACTTTCATTCAATAGGATTGAAAATGGCTTCGGAGCTCACTCAGCTGATCAGTGATCTGAAGAATGAAAAAGCTTTTGAGCAATGATTTGCAGCGTTTTTTACCCACCAACATTTTTTTTACCTACCAACTTTTTTTTACCTACCAGCTAGGTACTACCTACCACACCATACTGGCTTCACACCTTCACAATCAAGTTTATTAGAAAGAACTAAACGCTTCACACTCGATTGGAAAAATAGAAAGCTTCATATTGAAATTTGATTACTGGTAACGCAGAAGGCAAAACTGTATACAAATCGAAGAAATGAACAGCGATCGCATTTTAGTCCGATAAAATTTGAATGGAGATTAGACCTCTTTTGCGATTCACACTCATGATTCTGTTTTATCGAAGGAAAACCTTCAAGTACTCGTAGGGACCGAACGGTTTGTCCTACAGAGCTCCGGGTGGTCTCAAAAATTTTTAAAAATTCAATACCTACTATTTAAAATTGGTGAAAAACGATACCTTTATTTCGAGAGTTTTCGAGCTAGGGCACTCTTGAAAATTTCAACCCTTAATTTTCACCCCTTAGAAGTGACCTACATCAACCAAAAGCTTCGCGGCACAACTAGACCCCAAATGGAGCCCATATACCAAATTTGAACCAAATCGGTCCAGTGTTGCTAAGAAAAGTGCCCCGGACGGCGGACGGCGGATGGGGGACGGCGGACGGCGGACGGCGGACGGGGGACGGCGGACGGACATTGCAAATTTGGATTCTACGCACCTTGAAACGTAAAGTGACAAAGTTTGAGGGGGGGTTATAAAAATTTTCTTAAGGATTTCAAGTTCCGTTGATAATAAGCTGAGAAGAAACTTCCCCTAAAAAGCTAAAAAAAACCAAAAAAAAAATCACAAAGTAAGTGAGTTATTCATTTACTACGAAGACATAATGTATAATGTTCAATTTCTCCCTTGCGATGGAGAAACATTAAATCATGTTTAATGTTTTTCCCTCGCAAGGGAGAAACTCAGCTGATCAGTGACCACTCAGGCGCCTTCAGCATTCTCCATTGACCCTGCTTCTCAAATTTCAGCTTCCTGCGTTCAACAGGAGAGAAAATGGCCTTGGAGCTCACTCAGCTGATCAGTCACCCTTCAGGCGCCTTCAGCATTCTCCATTGACCCTGCCTCTCAAATTTCAGCTTTCTGCGTTCAACAGGAGAGAAAATGGCCTTGGAGGTCACTCAGCTGATCAGTGACCACTCAGGCGCCTTCAGCATTCTCCATTGACCCTGCTTCTCAAATTTCAGCTTCCTGCGTTCAACAGGAGAGAAAATGGCCTTGGAGCTCACTCAGCTGATCAGTGACCACTCAGGCGCCTTCAGCATTCTCCATTGACCCTGCTTCTCAAATTTTAGCTTCCTGCGTTCAACAGGAGAGAAAATGGCCTTGGAGCTCACTCAGCCGATCAGTGACCACTCAGGCGCCTTCAGCATTCTCCATTGACCCTGCCTCTCAAATTTCACCTTCCTGCGTCGAATAGGAGAGAAAACATATTGTTTAGTAATGCATGCATTCCAGGGGACGTCCCATTGGATAAGCATTAGACCAGTTAACCAGTTGGTAAGCGATAAAACTGTTTCACTCGATGTAATTTGGTTTATTACTTTAGGCAAGAAATAGTGACCCCCCCCCCTCACCATTATCTACCAAAACATTTCTAGCGGCATGGGAGCCTAGAATCTGAAGAGCATTTTAAAATCCATGATCTACGATACCCAACATGCGAATTCGAGTTCACCCCCCCCCCCCCCCAACCACCACCAATGGTGCCAGTCTGGCACCAAAGGGGGAATACGTCGTAACATTGCACTTTCATCTATTAGTTTTAGTAGGCGGTCCGTCGAGGTTCACATCCGTATTCAAGGTGAAACACAAAAAAAAAAAGCACGAAATATGCGGTTTATGGTGTCCTGGCACCATGGTGGCACCACTATTATTTCCTTGGTGCTACAGAGAATAATTCATGAAAACCCGGAGGTATAATGAGAATTTTTCCTCAATTTCAAAGCTTGGGTACAGTTAGTAAGCAGTAAAGGAACCGAAATTTTGAAAAATCGGATATTTTGTGAATATTATCCCCCCACTACACCCCCCCCCCTTGCGAATTTTGGTACTCAGGTGAAATTATGTACAACTCGGAAGTTATTTGAGTCAAACAAAAAAAGAAACTCACTAATCGGTTGGAAATTGAGGCGTGGGCAAATTTTACAGGATTATGCCCGCAAACGCACGTTTTTTAAGCATTAACCCCCCCTTTCCCCCCCCTTAAAAGGCAAAATTCGAAATTCCGGCGACGTAGTGCACAACTAGATAGTTTTCCGCGTCGAACAAATAAAGAACCAGGAAAATCGGTTGAGAACTAAGGCCTGTGCAGACGACACAAGATTTTGTCACACACACACACATACACACACACACACACACACACACACACAGACATACACCTATGGTTTTTTTCGCGGATTTGGATTCAGAATGGTCTAAAACGGATTACTGTGTGGTTATTTTTTTTTTCTGTTGAGTGTTGTCCAACTTCACCCCAGATCGATCGCATAAGGACGCCCAAGTCTTACTGTGGGACGTCCTAAAAAGTCTGCCAAGTTGGGTGGGCAGTATAGCTTCCTCACTCATTGTAACATGGACGTATAGAATCAGTTGGCGAAAAAATTATGATTCAAAGAGTTATTGAATACCAAAATATTAGCGGTCCACCGTCTAGGACCTAACCCACACAATCCCTGAAAATTTCATCGAAATCGGTTGAATAGTTGCGGAGTTTTGGTTGTAACAATAAATTTAAAGTTCGCGCATGCGCAGCGGCTATTGCTTGACCAATTTGATTGAAACTTATAGGGTGTCTCTTAGAAGTTAGTCCCTAACTAACCTCCAAATTTGAGCAAAATCGGTTCATTAGAAACCGAGAAACCGAGGTCCCAGGAAATTCACGTTTGCGCATGCGCACTCGCTCCTATTGGTCCGAAGGTGCTGAAATTTATAGGGGACCGTCTAGGACCTAACCCGCACAATCCCTGAAAATTTCATCAAAATCGGACCACAGGTTAGTATAGTTTTGCCCGTTGCAAATTTGCGTGTCGGAATTCACAGAATGACCCCCAGCCCTAAAACATTAAACATGTTAAAATTTTTTGCGATACGATCACATAGGCTTATTATTAGAAATAATAAACCAAAAGGAATTTTGAGTGTATAAAAGAAAATTGCTATTAGACATTTTTTGTTGGATATACCTTGTAGAATCGAACTCTGAAGTTATGCCCATCTTGAGTGTAGACACCCTGCATAGATCACTCGTCTACAAAGCCACCAACCATCCAACATGAAGAAAAACATCGATCGCATTTCGGTCAGCTTTAATTTGAACGGAGATTAGATTCACACTCGTGTTTCTGATTTATCGTACGTAAAACTCTTAAATTCTCGAAGGGAGCGAACGTTTTGTCCTACAGGGCTCCGAGGGTCTCAAAAAAGTCTATAAAATCTTAAATTGAAGGAAAAACAATACCTTCATATCAAATGTTTTTTGAGTTAGGGCGTTTTCAAAATTCATTTTTGAACCATTAGAAGTGACCTACATCAACCAAAATGTTTGGGGCACAACTAGACCCCAAATGGAGCCTACATACCAAATTTCATCAAAATCGGTCAATGCTAAGTGGGAAAGTGCCGCGGACGGCGGACGGACGGCCAAATTTTTATTCGGTTTTTGGATTCTACGTACCTTGAAACGTATACCAACAAATTTTGAGGGGGAGTTAAAAAAAAATTTCTAGGTCGATTCCAAAGTTTCATTATTGAAAATAATAAACCAAAATAACAGTCAGCTAGTCCTTGACTGGAAAAATTCTCCCTAGGAGTAAAGGTGGGTTCACAAGCGTCCGACTCTGCGTTCTGCCCGCTGATGGCCCCTCTTTCCGTCTTTCCGTCTGTTCTTGGCCAATCAGCGGTCAGAACGCAGAGTCGGACGCTTGTGAACCCACCGTAATACTCTCTCTGGGAGAGAAACTTTTTAAGTTGTGGCTTGAGAAAATTAATTGGTCGTTCCACGGGGATCTGCTGGTGATGGAGCGCGAAATTATTAACAATTTTTGTGGTTGTATACTCCAGGCTGTTCTTGAAAAAATCCGTGTTGTGACGGGGGACAGGGCGCAATTCCTGTCGATAGCTGGTATGACGGCTGTGTTGAGCATGTTGCTGGAGATGCTGATACTTCTTGTGGAACAAAACAACCTCAAGGATATGTAGCAAGGAAAGAGTCAGGAGGTTCTCATTTTGGTTTATTATTTTCAATAATGAACTTTTGGAATCGACCAAGAAAAAAAATGTTTTAACACCCCCTCAAAATTTGATGGTTTACGTTTCAAGGTACCTACGTAAAATCCAAAAATCGAATAAAAATTTGGCCGTCCGTCCGCCATCCGCAGCACTTTCCCAGGAGAGTCTGGACCCCAGAAAGTATTGTCGGGTTTCAGCGCTACCTACCGCCACTTCAGCGAAATATTATCCTTTTTCAGCTCGATGTGAGCGTGGTCAAGCGGCATTTCTGAAAAGTAGGCTTACCGAGGATTTACCACCTCGGTTTTACCACTCTCTAATTTCTAAGTTTGGCGGCTTTACTTCCCTGTCTTTTTAAATTGCGAGGAAAAGGTACTTGATATTGCATTTTTGTGTTGTTTTCAATTGTTGTGTTGTTCTTCTTTGCTACATTGCAATCTTGGGATAACTGCAAGTGTAAGCCCGTTGCTTTAGCCTGGGTGCTTATCAAATTGGGTACCAGTAGTAGAAGGCAAATCCCACCGCTGCCACCAATTTGTAAGCCCCGGGCGTCGCTTTTACTTGACTTGACAACAGGGATGCCAGTATTGAGTACAAGTCCCAACGCTGTCACCGATTTGTAAGTCTACTTGTCCAGGTAAAGTTGACAAATGAATTTAGTTACCTGGCCCAAGTAGCAACTGAGTAGGTTCCTGAAGGGAAACTACTTTGTGTTTGACTGTGAAATGGGGGAGTCGAGAAAAAGACCGAAACAACTTAAATCTACGTTAATTTTAGGATAATAAAGGATAATTACCTGTGAAGTATGGTAGCTCTTCGAAGGTGTTGACTCCTGGGTTGTTGAATGATAAATAAAGAATGCTGTGAAACCTGAAGGGTGTTTTATTTTACCTTGGACCTCCAAGTGTGTCCTGTGCCAGAAGGGCGTGTCCTGCGTGTCCCCTGTGTCCCTTGTGTCTTTCGTGTCTAAGACACAAGTAACCCAGTTGACCACGAGGTTGTGTTCTTCTACGAAAATGTGTCCTAAGGACACGACCTGATGGGTCTGAAAACGCAATAAATAATATATGAAACTTGAATTATTTATTTTACCCCTAATCACTGATGCTGATCTGATGCAGGGTGAACTCAGAGATAACGACAAAAATGGAGTAAAATACCAGATAATAGGATTTATTATAACAGAGATAGTATGGTCTTGTTGACTAGGTAAGAGAGATACAAGCCTGAAGGGCGCAGATACTGAAGTTACAGGCTAAATTCAAATGGATAGTAAAAATGATAATAAACGTGATCGTACAATAACTCTTCTGATAAGCAATACCTTCAATGTCCTTTCTCAATACAATATTCAATGCCGTGTCTTCACCGTGTCTTACTAATACAGATTCGTGTCCTACTCGTTTTCGTTTTACAACATTAGCTACTATCAACTTCTCCAATATCAATTTTATTTCTACACTGTTTACGTTCACCTGCCTAATTATTTTGGCCAAAATGAATTAGGAATAATTTGTCTGTGCACTCACGTGTTGGGCCCGAAGGTATCCTCGACAGTCTTGATGCTTGTGGTTGAGTTCTCCAGTCGGATGAAGGATGTCCGAACAGAGATGGTTTTAGGGGGATGATTTCTCGCCAGTCCAGGGAATTTAACTATCGCTGACTTTAGAGAACAAGGGACGGGAAGACTTTCAGCCGGAACTTAATCGTCACGCAGTTGGGGAAAAACGTTCGGCCGGAACCTACTTGTTTGAGCTCTGGGGAAGGTGTGATGGCCGCCGCAGGCCGTCCGAACTCGAGGGTTTCCCCCTCCTCCCGTCACGTGATCCACGGCCTTCTGGAGTCCTCAGGCTGCCATCAGACCTCGGCCGAAGGCCCTTGCTGCTGCGGTGGACATAAGCGGATTGTGTCCCTCTTCAGTTTCGTGGTTGAACTAGGGCTCGGACGCCTCGGATGGTATTCGGCGTCCTCATCGTAGGGGGGCGGACCACGCCCCCGTAGAGCTGGCCCAGATTACCCCTCCACAGTCCTTCGCCGCAGGTGGCTCTGTGGGGGCGGCATCTTGGGGTTCAGGAAGGGGGGTGTTATTGGCTTACCCCCGCCCCGTCACCTTGTTGTCATTCGTGAGCAGGGGCTCACACAAGTTAGAGGAGCGACGGTAATGAGGTCGCGAGCGTGATCACCTGATAAGATATCAGAAATGGTAGTTCGTTGAAGTGGCGGTAGGTAGCGCTGAAACCCGACAATACTTTCTGGGGGCTAGACTCTCCTCACTTTCCCCACTTAGCATTGACCGATTTTGATGAGATTTGGTATGTAGGCTCCATTTGGGGTCTAGTTGTGCCCCGAAGATTTTGGTTGATGTAGGTCACTTCTAAGGGTTCCAAAATCAATTTTGAAATTTGAAAACGCCCTAACTCAAAAAATTTTGATATAATGGTATTGTTTTTCCTTCAATTTAAGATTCTATAGAATTTTTAGAATTTTTTGAGACCACGCGGAGCTCTGTAGGACAAACCGTTCCCTCACTACGAGAATTTAAAGTTTGGACGTACGATAAATCAGAAACACGGGTGTGAATCGCAAAAGAGCCTAATCTCCGTTCAAATTATAGCTGACCGAAATGTGATCGATGTTTTTCTTCATGTTGGATGGTTGGTGGCTTTGCAGACGAGTGATCTATATAGAAAAATATAAAATAATAAACCATTGTGTAATAAATTGCAGTGTTTAAAAAAAAACTCTACATGATGATGTTGGAGGCCTTCCAGTGAGAATCCGAATCGCTCGCTTCTGCATAACAAAGACTCTCTCGAGCATACATTGACGAGCGCCATAGAAGATAAGTCCGTAGCGAGCACGCGAAAGGAATGAGGAATTTCCCGAATTCTGTTTGCATTTTTCCTGAATAGTTAATGGTGTGAGATACATGAAAATTGGATTGATTTTGAAAAATAAGTCTCCTGTTATTTTTGGGAGACAATCAAAATTTATGATTTCAAAAAATAACCGGGTAAACGGACCTCTTCAACGTAAAGCGGGAACGCTCGCTGATTGGCTGTTCGGATCGCCGTCTCCTCCCAGTGTTTGTTTCTTTGTTGAGCTCTGGGTGGTCTCATTCGATTCAATACTATTTTAAACTGATGAGAAAATAATACCTTTATATCACAATTTTTTGAGCTAGGGCGTTTTCAAAATTTCAACCCTTTTTTCCAACCATTAGAAGACTTCTAATCACTTAGTGATTGACATCAACTAAAAATTTTGGGGTACAACTAGACCCCAAATGGAGCTCACATACTAACTTTCTTCAAAATCGGTCCATGGTAACAAAGAAAAGTGCCGCGTAGGTACGGCGGATGGACGGAAAAATTTTATTCGATTTTCGGATTGTTCGTACCTTGAAACGTAAACCAACAAATTTTGAGGGTGGGTTAAAAGTTTTTTCTTGGTCGGTTCCAAAGGTTCATTAATGAAAATAATAAACCAAAATTGGAATACTAATAGCATCTTTTTTTAATTCGTTGTTGAATGTTAACTACGTAAATGTTACCATCAAAGTTACGATTTATTAATCAGATCAGTATCCCTGGTTATGAGTAATTCAAAATTTCGTTTTTGATACCTAATAAATAATGAAAAACCCTGTGTTGTTGCCTGTAAAGTCGGTATACGGGCGAAAGTTTTACGTGACAACGACTTTGAGTGGTAAAATAATTTTAATGTTAATATTCATTCGTATAGTAGGAAGAAGGATAAAATAAAATTCTTTGTCAAGTTGCACAGAGTAGGTATTTCCCGTAGGTAGTAGGTATTTCCCATGGGTGGGGGGGGGAGTGAGTGCCAGGGAAGGGGGGCGGGGCGCTCCGCCTTTAGGGAGCGCCGAGCTGCACCCCCTCCGTGAGCGGAGCGTAACGCAGTTTCTTGAAGTGTCTCCCGGTAAACCAATTTATAAGACGTTATCACGTCAAAATATCCTGGAAATGACTCCATACTTGAAATTTCAATAGTTGACATTTCAATGATTTCGAGCGGTCGATTGCAGCAACGAAAAGAAGGCGAGTGAGAAATTTACTCGAACCGCCCTATGCGACATCTAGTGGATTAGTTAGTAGCGTGGCAAGTTTTTGGACATTGTGTAGTGAAGAGTCCTCCCATGGCGTGGAGTATAGCATCCATGAAATACTAGGTCCATGATGTCCCATGGTGTAAATCATCCATGGTCCTCCCTTCCCTTTATGGAATCACAACCTTTATGGAAGTGCAACTTCCAACTCATGGAAGTAGCAATTCTCTCCTATTATCATGGAAGAAGTAGTTCTTGCTCCATATCAACACTGTTCTTTTGCCGCGAACCCAAACCGCGCTGATCGTTTTCTAGTGCTGTGTTTGGTTTGAAAATACCTATTCGGGTTGGAGACTTTTCATTTCAGCAATCGTTGTCATTTCTAAATCGGAACAATGTTTTCTGTTGCTGTTGTTACTGATCGTTAATGTTTTTTTAAAGTAGTTTGTCATACTCGTAAGAATGCCATTTCGGAGTTTGTTTGTGCCGTAAGTATTGCCAGGGAGGATAGATAGACGTTTGTTTGCCGTTCATCAAGCAGTTGACAAGACAAGTAAGTACCTGCATAAATCGTTTCTTGAGTGATCCGCCTTTCGTTATGTCCAGTCTTTGGTTCCTACCTACGATCTAATATGAAGTACATACTTGCGAACAAGTAATGCACTTTTTCATTCAAAACGGAAAAAAATCTTGCATTGAAGGGTTATTATTGCCCTTTCCTGATAGGAAAGGAGGCATGTCGAGAAGTAGGAGCGTTCGGCCATTTGCTCGAAACTACCTTGATAAAAACCTAGTTTATCAGGTTACTGCTTGTTATTAACTTGTTATTGATTACTGCTTGTTGTTAACTTGTCTCCAGTAACCTGTGGGCTACTGCCAGCGAAGCATATTATTCAAAACAAGGTTGGCATCATCGTTGATTATGAACACTGGTAAGTTCGAGCACACAAGACTATCGGGAGGTTACTCTTCTCCCAATCTCAATGCAAGTCGGTACAAAACCTATATTGGTGAAGTTGAGACTAGGGAGAAATGGAAAGCTATGTAAATACTGTTGGACGCTAATAAAATCTTTTACCAACGTTGTTTTCAATATGCATTTACGTAACGGAGACACTGGGACAACTGATTATTCTCGGGATGTCAATATGGTAGTCGAAGTTTTATTTCCAACCAGGAAATAAGAATCCTCACTAATGAATTACTTACCACAGTAACTTGAAAATACTCTCAAAATCATTATGCCGCGCACATTTCTTCGGAGGGTTCCTATTATCACCCTTACAATCACTTCTATCAACGTATAAGATCTTGTTCGAGTACTGTTCGGGAGTCAAGAACATCACAGACAGCTATATCGTATATTTCACTGACAATTATAGCTAGGTACTGTTTTTATTGGTAAATCCTGACGTACCTAAGTCTGAATGTAGAAATATGTTAACTTCAATTTCTTACCAAAACTTCATATTTTCATCAAATTTACTTTTTTCAGGTTGCAGTAGGAGGTACCTAGTTGTAGTGGATACAATCAGGACGGCTCCTGCTGGTCCCTTCTGATCTTCTCGACAGAAAGCAATACGGTATTAAATTACTAATCATCGGTTACTAATTATAGGTATAAATACTAACATTTAATAGCTTTATTTCAAGCGGAATACTTATAGATATTTAATATTTCTAGAATCTAATAATTTCTGCTAGATGTCTAGTATTTCTAGAAGAAAACTTCCAGCTTTAATCGTCACATTTCAATAAATAACTCAAATTCTGGTTTTGTCCTGGTACTGTTTAGGAGTCGTATGTAACCAAAAATTATAGGTACAGTTTTAAATTGACTGTTTCTTACAAAACTTTCCTTTTTCTAAAATTTATCTTTTTGACCGACTTCAACGCGCCGAAGGCGCGCGAAAGAGGAGGTCCTCAATTCGGGTTGTCGTGGGACGACGATATTTTTTTTTTTTTTTTTTGTATGTATGTCCGAGTCGCTTGCATTTCTTTATTCTGGTACCAATCTGTCTGATTCTTTTTGAAATGTGTTCTACCAGTATCCGTGGTGGTCCCATTTCAAACAGATTTCATTTTGCTCGGTTAAAAGTATCGAAACTTTGTGAAAGAAGTTGAAAAACGTGGTTCCCGTTTTCGGGAATATTGGTCCGCATTCACTCTTCTTGCCCTGTGACTTCCGACTGAGTCGATGGAGGACCATTTGTGTATAGTCAAATTGAAGGTCTGATTATAAGCTTTAAAATGATATGCTATATGAGGGGGGTTCCGATAACTAAAAGGTGCTGCGGGGGATGAGAAACGGGGAAAATATAGGTAGTGGCTTTTAGGTCAGAACCTGCATGTGCCATATCAAACGTGTCTACGAATGCTCATGTATGTGAGTTTTCCTACCAAGTATGAGCGATAATTATAGTACTGTTGGTTAGGTATTCTATCAAGAGGGTGTAGCACATAGCTCCCTCGTCATTCATAATATAGTTGGATATCTAATGGTATAGGAGATCGTCATAACTGCATAGTGCCGTACCAAATATGAGATATGTAGTACAATTTGGTGATAAGAGGGTACTCTACCAAGTGTGTGTAGCACATAGCCCCCTCATCACCGATAACATGATTAGGTAATAGAAGACGGCATCGTCAGAACTGCATAGTGCCCTACTAATTATGAGGTATGTAGTACAGTTAGGTGATGAGAGGGTATTCCACCAAGTGGGTGTAGCACATAGCTTCCTAGTCATCCATAATATAGTTGGCTATGTAATGGTATAGGAGATTGTCGGAACTAAATAGTGCAGTACCAAATATAAGGTAGATATATAGTACAATTGGGTGATGAGAGGGTATTCCACCAAGTGGGTGTAGCACATAGCTTCCTAGTAATCCATAATATAGTTGGCTATGTAATGGTATAGGAGATTGTCGGAACTGAATAGTGCAGTACGCAGTACCAAATATAAGGTAGGTATATAGTACAATTAGGTGATGAGAGGGTATTCCACCAAGTGGGTGTAGCACATAGCTTCCTAGTCATCCATAATATGGTTGGCTATGTAATGGCATAGGAGATTGTCGGAACTGTATAGTGCAGTTCCAAATATAAGGTAGGTATATAGTACAATTAGGTGATGAGAGGGTACCTATTCCACCAAGTGGGTGTAGCACATAGCTTCCTCGTCATCCATAACATAGTTGGCTATGTAATGGCATAGGAGATTGTCGGAACTGTATAGTGCAGTTCCAAATATAAGGTAGGTATATAG
Source organism: Apolygus lucorum (assembly GCA_009739505.2). NCBI lineage: Eukaryota > Metazoa > Arthropoda > Insecta > Hemiptera > Miridae > Apolygus > Apolygus lucorum. The sequence goes on from CM019176.2 coordinate 31,987,383, forward strand.
TACAATTAGGTGATGAGAGGGTACCTATTCCACCAAGAGGGTGTAGCACATAGCTTCCTCGTCATCCATAACATAGTTGGGTAGGAGGGAGGATGCCATGTAGGAGATTGTTGGAACTGAATAGTGCTGTACAAAATATGAGGTATATTGTACAGTTAGGTGATGAGAGGGTATTCTACCAAGTGGGTGTAGCACATAGCCCCCTCATCACCGATAACATGATTAGGTAGGTAATAGTAGAGGACATCGTCAGAACTGCATAGTGCAGTACCAAATATGAGGTAGGTATATAGTAAAATTAGGTGATGAGAGGGTTTTCTACCAAGTGGATGTAGCACGTAGCTCCCTCGTCAATCATGTCATGGTTGTGTTGTTGAATTGTGTTGTCAGAACTACCAAGTACCTAGCAATTATGAACAAAGTCGACCAGTTAGGGGATAAGAGAGTAGATTGGTAAGTAGGCAAGTGAACCAAATACCTCCTGAAACGGATCCTAAAATGGAAACTCATCTATATGTATGGAAACTGATCCGGATTACAGAATGTGGTCCACCCTACGGCTTCTGGTTCACCTTACTGAAATGATTTACCCGCAGTTTTTCAAACAGTTTTAGTAATACTGTGATTACTAAAACTGTTCGAAAAACTGCGGGTAAATTAATTTCAGATTTATATCGAGGACCACTAAGAAGTGAAAAATAAAAAATAATATAAAATGGAAAAATAATAAAATAAAAAACCTTTTTAACAAAAAAAGTCTGCCAAGTGGGTGTGGCACATAGCTTCCTCGTATCCATAACCCGATTGTATAGATGATCCGATGCATAGTAGTTAATGTCAAAACAGCAAAACAAGTTAATCTATAACATCCCTGAAAAATTCATTGAAATTGGATGGAAAATGTAGAAGTTATGGCCGTTACAAGGAATTCACGTTTGCGCATGCGCAGTGGCTACTATCAGTCCGAAGGTGGTGATTTTCATAGGGAACCATCTAAATACTAATCTGTAACATCCCTGAAAATTTCATTGAAATCGGATAGAAAATGTAGAAATTATGGCCGTTAAAAGGAAATTCACGTTTGCAGATGCGCAGTGGCTACTGTCAGTCCGAAGGTGGTGATCTTCATTGGGGACTATCTACAACCTAATCCGCATAATCCCTGAAAATTTCATCGAAATCGGGTAGAAAAAGTGGAAGTTATGGCCGTTACAAGGAAATTCACGTTTGCGCATGCGCAGTGGCTACTATCAGTCCGAAGGTGGTGATCTTCATTGGGGACCATCTACAACCTAATCCGCATAATCCCTGAAAATTTCATCGAAATCGGGTAGAAAAAGTGGAAGTTATGGCCGTTACAAGGAATTCACATTTGCGCATGCGCAGTCGCTTCTATCAGTCCGGGGATGATGATTTTCATTGGGGACCGTCTACACACCAACCCGCACAATCCCTGAAAATTTCATTGAAATCGGACAATAACTTCGTATAGTTATGCGCATTACAAGGAATTCATGACAGACACAGACAGACAGACACACAGACACTGAACCAAAATTGTTCAGAAAGGTCTAAAACGCAAAACGCGAGTGAAAATTTTTATTTTGGAGAACTTTTTTTTTTCAACCTTGAAAAGTGAAAACAAAGCTTCCGCTACCTTGGTAGACTCGGAAGCAAAATGGACCGACCTCAAAAATGATGTCTGTAAACATCAAAAAGGGAAAAATAATTCTCTCAGCAAATACATACTTGATGTAGTAGGTTGTTGGACATAGATATCTAGTCAACAGATGGTATGTTGGAATACCAACAATTATTTTCAGTGTGATTCACACTTATTGTCACACTCATATCCTCCATCATACGATAGCAGTGACATACTGCCCAATAGTTTTGGAACACTTATATCTACTCGTATTCATGTTTTGTATGGCACGATCGACGCATGTTGTAATACTCACCGGATCATGTGAGTAGTACTTATAAACCACAGCGTATCCAGACAGGTAGGTAGGCACGCATTGAAGTCGCCGCCGTGCCCATCTGTAGACACAAACATCTTATAGATCTTCTACTTACCAACATATTATTCTTTTTCGCAAATATACATACCTCTCATACTACGAACATGCTTCCACACTGAGTATGAATGTAAATAGCTAATTAGGTAACAACGCTTCCGAAGGTATGTAGCTACATTACAATATGTCCACCAATATAATAATAAAGTCTCATGTAATAATAAAGTCCCAAAATACTAGTCACAACCATTCCTAGGGAGGTTCACACTTACTATCGTACTCATATGGTAGTAGAGACGTACTAGGTACCTGATAGTTTGGGGAGCACATTTTAACTCAACGGTAACCAGATCATCGAATAATTTATCGGTAGTAAGTTTGTGTCTACAGATGGGCACGGCGGCGACTTCAATGCGTGCCTACCTACCTGTCTGGATACGCTGTGGTTTATAAGTACTACTCACATGATCTGGTGAGTATTACAACATGCGTCGATCATGCCATACAAAACATGAATACGAGTAGATATAAGTGTTCCAAAACTATTGGGCAGTATGTCACTGCTATCGTATGATGGAGGATATGAGTGTGAATCACACTGAAAATAATTGTTGGTATTCCAACATACCATCTGTTGACTAGATATCTATGTCCAACAACCTACTACATCAAGTATGTATTTGCTGAGAGAATTATTTTTTCCTTTTTGGTGTTTACAGACATCATTTTTGAGGTCGGTCCATTTTTTTGTTAAAAAGGTTTTTATTTTATTCTGGTAGCAGTTGTTGGAAGAGCGCACAAGCAAGTGGAGGATACTAGCAGGACTGCGCCTGCAGAGGGCGCCACGGGTTCCTTCTAATCTCTTGAACTGAAAGCAATACGGTTAGTAGTCATACAGGTTAGAAACCAACATTATAGACAGATTTCTTGCAGAATACTTATTGTTCGCAGATAGAAAGAATGCGGTTGGCCAATTTCCCGAAGGGTATACTTGCTAGCAAAGACCTATTCCAAAATCTTAGGTAGTCTGATGAGTCAGGCTGTGGAAAGGGCCGAGCCTGAGTAATCGTTATCCAGGCTTCGAGCAACTTGAGTCATAATAAGGTAGAGGGACCCTCCACTCAGCCAATTGTTAGGAAGGATTTTTATCTCGAACGTGAATTCACTTGCCCTTCTGTTTACCCTTTAGTCACCTTTAAAATTTGAAAGAAGCATCCTCCTTTTAATAAAAACGGAGTTGAGTAGAATGTTGTCTATTTCCACGAAAATAATGAGTTACAAGTTAAATCGATTTCTACGGTTAGGTCATCATCAGTAACAAACAATAACTAAGTTACTTTAACTAGGTAAGTTAACTAAGTTAACAAACAATAACTATGTTGTCTATTGTTAATGTTGTCTATTTCCACGAAAATAATGAGTTACAAGTTAAACCGATTTCGACGGTTAGGTCATCATCAGTAACAAACAATAACTAAGTTAACTAACTAAGTTAACAAACAATAACTAAGATATTGTTTGTTACTGATGATGACCTAACCGTCGAAATCGATTTAACTTGTAACTCATTATTTTCGTGGAAACAGACAACGTTCTACTCAACTCCGTTTTTATTAAAATGGTTTTCCACAATCTCATCGCGAGTGATTTTATTTTTTATTCGAAGCATCCTCCTTTAGGTACTGGAAGCGTGATTTTATTTTTGAATGAATGAATGTACATTCTCTTAATTGATAAGACTTTCCCAAGAGTAAGGAACCTGTTTCATTGTTTATGAGTGTTCTTTGTATTTGTTTTGTTTTGCCTGTAATAAATCAATCCTTTCACTTCATCATCGGTCGGTAGTCAACAACCCTCGGTCTGATTTTTCCTGGCTTGAGTGGCAGGTAGAAGAAGGATGATGTTTTTGGAATTGTAATACACATGGACACCTCACCTAACCATCCGCATTCTTTCAATCAGCAAACAGTACATCTAGCTTCAATCCTAAATTACTGAGGGTTAAGGGCATAGGTACCACTCTTATTTTTTAAAGATCTCCCCTCAAAGGCGGCTAGGAGGCCTAAGGCCTAGGACTTACCCAACGCTGGTCCTTGGGGGAATGCTGAAAAAACGAAATGAAGTGCCCCTTTACAACGACCATCAGTAAAGGTACGAGCCGAGCAGGACGTGGGTGGCAATACCACGGAGTATACCTGCTGAGATGAGCAACTCACTGTTTTCGTGGTTTGCGTTGTGACTCCATGGGGTGGGGCGTGAAAGACAGATGAATTACAATATGGGGGGGCACCAATTAATGAAAAATCTTCTTTTTTATTTTTTCCTCTTATTGAGGGTCCAACAGGAATGAAGGATTGCTAACAGCTGAAGGTTGAATGTCGTTTAGAATTCCTCAGAATGGAACCAACTGAGTTAGTTCATCACTCAGATTTGGTTACAGCGTTTCCCAAAATTTGATTTTTTTTTCTACTACAGATATTGCATTTTCTCCAAGTAGGAAATGACGCAGAGTTAATATAAATTTGAGAGGAAAAGAAGGAAATTCCGATAAAATTATCACCTGATTTGCAAACTTGAAAGAACTTTGATGCTTGATCACTCAAAACTAGGTTTTTGTAGTTGGTTCCTTTCTGTGCCTTCCACTTCAACATGAACGAAAATGGTGGTGAACTTCTCACAGTCAAAATGGTGGTGGTGTCAGGTTATGATAATAGAATCCTCTGAGCGTCCCGTTTCCATGGTAACAGTCACAGTTCCATGGTAAACAAGAGAGGGTAGGTTAGCACCAACTTTAGTTTTCCATAGATTCACGTTCACGGGAGCTCGCCTCCGTGTGAAACAAAAGCGTATTTTTGTACTTCCCGTGTTGACAAAACGCGAAACGTGAAAAAGAGCAGCTAGCGTGAGCACTCGTAGATGCTAACTTTCCACGTCATTTTTTTCAGACCTCGTGAAAATATTTTTTTCAATTCGTTCAGAAATTGTGGAAAATGAACTCCTATGGTGACGTTAACGTGACGCTTATTTATTAAGTTGGCAAGGTTACTTTGTTGGGTGTTTACTCCTTGTCTATTTCAAATTTTGTTCCCCTTTCAGATAGGAAATTTTTTGTTTTTGATATTCCTAGTATCATGATGGAAGTTGTGGATGAGCTGAGTGTTGTGATGGAGCTTATGGCAGAGTGCATTGTACTGAGTATTAGAGTATTTTTACTCCCACACGTGAAAAGTCCCTTGACGCCAAAAGCCAACTTTTGGCGTTTGAAAAAATCCGCTGTCTACGCGAGGGTGCGCTACGTGAGGATAACCTCAGAGTAGATGGAGTTGTTTTTCTCTTCCATGGACTACCCAAGGTATTTTAAGGTTGAACAGAAAATACTATTTGTTTGTACCTACCACTACCTTTCCACTTCGTCAATAATATTGAAGTTATTTTAATTCAATTCTCATTATTGTTTCATTTACTATGGGTTCCAATTTTTCTCCAATAGGTTTTACTATCTTTTGTTAGGTAGGTACTAGCATACTTCTTTATTCATTTTACTGGTATCTATATATGTTACAACCGGGTAAAGACAAAATAAACACAACAACTCTTCTCAAATTCGCACAAAATAATATTTCACTTGAACCAAAACAATAAAACCGGGAAAGTAACAACAAGTCGTCCTTATTCAGGCCTACCATAACCAGGACTGCAACATGCCCTAAAATCGGTAAATTACCGTCAAAACCCACAACAATATATAATATATATGCATATTATGTAGTTGATTATTGATAACTATTAAATAATATCTATAATTAAAAAAACAATAATAATAAAAATAATTAGGTAATAAATTTAAAAACAAATAATATCTATTACGTAGTAGGGATTTTTTATAATATTTATAAGAAATCGAAAAATATGAGTGAATAATAAAACCTTCGGAAAATTTGGTATGCAAGGGAGTACTAGATTGTTTAAGTGGTTATGTTGAATCCTCAAGTCAGATTTTGTATATCCTGGGGTTTGACAAGAAGTTCCTCTTCTACCAAGGAAATTTCTGAAATGGGGTGCTTTTTCACTAGCAGAAACCTTAAATAATCATCGAATACTTGCTCAAGTTCCTTCTCAGTGGAGGAACTCTGCCAGATGGACTCACCTCATGGACTCCATCCATTCTTCCATAACTTTTATCATGATACTTGGAACATGAAAAAGAAAAAATTAATATCCTATCTGAAAGGGGAACAAAATTTGAAATAGACAAGGAGTAAAAATCCGCCAAAGTAACCTTGCCAACTTAACTTATAAGCATCACGTTAACGTCACTACGGTAGTTCACTTTTCACCATTTCGCGGAGGAGATCTGAAAAAAATGATGTGGAAAGTTAGCATCTACGAGTGCTCGCGCTAGCTGCTCTTTTTCACGTTTCGCGTTTTGTCAACACAGGAAGTACAAAAATACTCTAAAAACTCTCTAATAAGGAGTTGTAAGCATCACGGCAGGTATCACCCCATGATTTTTTAAAAAACTCGACACTAGTGCTTTCTGGTGTTGGCGGGGAAGAAGCGAACCAATGTTTGCTCAGGGACCAGTGGCTGTTGTGCTTGCTCATCCGTGCTTGCCACCCATTTTATCATTAGCTCTCTGTTAAGGGGGTCTCAGTCGGTCGATTTGAAATTTTCAAGGATTTTCGAAATGCATTAGTGCAGCAGTCTAGGGGATTGAAAAAATAAAAGATTGCCGCTGGAATCATCAAAATCGAACAATAATGGGGTGTGCGCCTTGATTTTTTTAGATTTTTAATCGAAAGTAGACTACATCTTGGGAATTCTGGTACCATCCTCGACCTTCTAGCGTGAGTAGATCGGTTTCTATGATTTTTCAAAGTTTCGACCGTTTATGACGTCACGTGCCCCTCTCGCCTGGGCGGGACCCCCCAGCCCACTGTGACGTCATAAACGGTCGAAACTTTAAAAATTCATAGGAAAAGACGCTAGAAGGTCGAGGATGATACCAAAATTCTCAGAATGAGGTCTACCTTAGATTAAAAATAACAATAAACAGTTTTTTCTACCAAGGCGCACACCCTATTGCCAAAGAAAAAGGGGGAAAACCTAACTCAATAAACAATGAACTCAGCCGGAGGAACGGAATTTCCAGCTGATTCGCTCGACAGTGCTACTTATTCTCCCTTTAGGGAATTCGTCTACGTGGTTCCGAACATACAGATTAGGCATGTAGGTCGCGGGTACAGTAAGAGCGCGTTGCGCCCCGAATGCAAGCCAACAGTCTTCTCTGTAGGAAAGGCCAGCGACTACTCTCAGGGCTCTTCTCTGACACGCAAAGATCTTTAATTTTATTTTCTGAGACCCCCTTGAACTGTCTTCAGGTTTGTTCCATCGCTAAAAGTTCACTTATTTTCAATTGCCTCCTCGTAGATTGTATACTTGGAAATCAATGCAGATACTTTTCAAAGGATTGTTCGAAACCAAATCGACGATTGATGATACCCACGTAGAGATCCTGAAGTTGTTGAAGTTGAAGAAGAATCTTTGTCAGCGGTGGTAAATCTTTTCAACAGGGTTTATGCTACTGGGATTATTCCAAAGGATTGGCTTTTGTACACTTTTGTAGCGATTCCTAAAAAGAACAATGCACGGCGCTGGTATGACTTCAGGACTCTTAGCCTAATTAGTCATGTTTTGAAACTATTGTTGAAAATTCTGCACAACAGGCTGCATAACCGGCTCGAGAGAGAAATGGGTGATACTCAGTTTGTGTTCCGAAGTGGGTTCGGGACGAGAGAAGCTCTATTCAGTTTTGATGTGCTTGCTCAGCGATGCAGAGACATGACTCTCAATTTCTATGCATGTTTTGTGCGTTCGATCAAGTACAGCATGGAAAGATGATGAAGATACTGTCGGAGCTAGGCATAGATGGTAAAAACCTTCGACTGATCTCCAACCTATACCAGAACCAAGAGGCTAATGTTAGGCTGGAGCACAAATGCTCATGTAATGTCCCAATTTTGAGGGGAGTAAGTTAGGGCTGTATATTGTCCCCGTTGCTTTTTAATTTGTATGCCGAGACCATATTCAGAGAGGCTTTGGAGGATACTGATGCAGGAATTTTGGTAAATGGGGTCCGGGTAAGCGATAATGCTGACGACACAGTTCTTCTGGCATGACTGACCTCCAAGCGCTCTTGAGAGCTGTTAATGAGAGAAGCAAGGCAATGGGTCTCAGCGTCAACTTCCACAATACAAAGTGGCTTGTGATATCCAAGCGACCCAGACAGGGAGAGCAGTTGGTCCTTGATAACCATGTGGTGCCACGAGTTTCCAGCTTTAGGTATCTTGGAACACAAGCAAGCGAAGAAGGAACCAATATGGCTGATGTCCGCGCCCGTACTGAACAAGCCAGGTCAGTGTTTAGAAAAATGTAGAAGGTGTAGACAAGCAGGCAGCTCTCACTGTCGTTACGGGTCAGGATCCTCCGTTGTTACGTTTTTTCAGTCCTGTATGGAGGAGACTCGTGGACGCTTGCCAAACAAATGAGCCGGTACATGAAAGTTCTGAAAGTACCTTGGATGGAGAGAGCAACCAATATCGAAATCCTCAGACGCATAGATAAGGAGATGGAGTTGAAGAGTTTTTACTGAGTTGATATTGATATTGTTTTTACATAAATTTAAGAGAGTATTGAATTTTTAGAATCGAATGAGACCACCCGGAGCTCTGTAGGACCAACCAATCGCTCCCTATGAGAACTTAAGGCTTGGACTTACGATAAATCAGAAACTGGAGTGTTTATAAAATTAAATTTCTCCATTTGCAGATCATCCTTCCTCCATAACTAATATCAAGTTTTCCTATCGTTGCAGTGCCTACAACATGGCGGATATAAAGGACAAAATGTCTGAGACTGTCAACGCCAGCAACATCTCTGTTGGAGTACCCCTTCGTTCATCTGACAAAGACGCCAGTTGTGGTAAGATTGAAATCTTGTGTCATACTTATAATCGCACCCCACTGATGGTGAACTCTCCTAGAGCTCGTAGAGGCCGAGAGTTCACTCACTCAAGTCTGAGTGCACCCTCAAATGCGTCGATAAGGGTCAGTGGGCACTCAATGGTATCCATTGACAAGATTTGAGGGAATATTTAATATTCGTACATTTGCTTGTGGATAAACCTTCATTCGGCCGGGAGAAGATTTAATTGTCTGAAACAAACAGTGGGTTGATTTTGTTAAATGATGCCTAAGAACACGCATAACAAGGATACAAAAATTTATTTATGAACTAATCCAATGTGGGCTATTGTGGTTTCATCAATATGGTGATTTGTCAGGCATGAAGACTTTGACACTTCTGGTTTGTGATTGGAACTTTTTGATCAGACCGTGTCCATTAGTCTCTGAGGAGAGGGAGCGGGGATCCGTCTTCAAGCACCAGAATGAGGAATTTCACCGATTTCTGTTTGCATTTTTCCTGAATAGTTAATGGTGTGGGATAGATGAAAATCGGGCTGATTTCGGAAAATAAGTCTCCTGTTATTTTTGGGAGACAATCAAAATTTTTAATTTCAAAACTAACCGGGAAAACAGACGTGCAGCGGGTATGCTCGTTGATTGGGCTGTTCGGATTGCCGTCTCCTCCCAGTGTTGCCCATTGGGACGACGAAATCGTGTTTTCTAAGAGAAAAGTTATCAAACAAAAACAGAGGAAACCTAATTTTCCCCATCTCGCTTTTTCTATTTTTTTCTTCAGTTTTTCTATTTCGAACTTTACTGTTTCATGAAATTTTGCATCTGGGGACTATGGATTTCTCGATCTCAGTGCTTCAAGCGGCCATAAATGAACTATTCCAGCATGACGTCATTTTCCCGGTTTTTTTAAACATTCGTATTTTCTACACTGTTTTGTTTATTCGTAAATTAGGAAGTTCGGGCTGAAAGTTTGCCTTAGGGGGTTTTAGAGGTGCTGAATCCGATTTTGGGGTCAAAAATAGGAAATTCCGACATGGTGAAATTCCTCATTGTAGAGAGATCGTGGCCCCTTAGCTCCTTTCGTGTTCCTCTAAAGTCGAAGGGATACAGCTTGGATGACTGCGAGTTGGATCTTAACTCGCAACCATCCGGCTATATACGATTGAGGCTTGCGACACTTGTCAGTTAGGGTGTCCACGAAACACTTTTGAAAGTTTGTGAACTCTCTGTGGAGTTCTGCTTCACAAGTGCACACCAGAGGTGTGAAAGTGCCACGAAGATCCTCTGCTGCTGTGTTGTACTTCATATGCTTTGACCTTGTGGCAGACTCACATATGTCGGACAATTCCCGGGTAGAGTAGGAAGTGGCGTAAGCGTTAATAATGCGGTTGTCAAAGAAAGGCGCCCCTTGGGCTTTTATATCAGCTATAAGCCCGGGTGCTTGGTCACTGCTTCCCGCATGACAGGCTCTACCACAACACCATTCCATGCTAGGGCTGCTAGTTTTGCAATTTCATCCCTTATGAAGTCATGGCCCTGCTTCACAAGTCTGCCACGCTTGCAGTTCAGAGCATGGTTCGCGTTCTTGAGGACTCTAGTTCCGTCAGAGTTTGGGGGACATCCATCACATGAAGTTGGGAGCCCATTAAACTCTTTTCCATAGCGTAGGGCCAATACGTCCCTGAACTGAGTGCTGGAGAGGTCAAGGTTGTCGCTGGATAGGGGGTGGACTCTGAGCCATTGCAATGCGTTGCTGTCAACCATTCTTTTGATTGTCTTTCTGGCTTGTCGTGATAGAGCCTCGTTCGCTGCTTGACTTCGATTCATGTTGGTCAGTTTTCAGAGCAGTTTTCGGTCTTTGTTTCGCATTGTAATGACTCATACTCTTAGCTATGTCAGTTCTCCAATAAAGGACACAAGGGAAACCCTGAGTGACTCATCATGCCAGGTAGGTAAGGTGAGGTACGGGGGACGAACACGTCACTTGACGTTACCTTCCTCCACTCTCCCTTTACCCTGTTAAAGTAGTATAAAAAGAGAGCTCAGGGCTTCCCCTTTATGATTCGTCTTCTAACAATCGACTTGATTATTTCTCGTTTTACCCGCCTTCTCTTAGAAGCCCAAATTTCCTCGGAGGTCTTGGTAAGCACATCGCGTCAGCCTCCGCTCCCATTTCGCCTTGTAGTTGTCTGCCCCAACTAGGAACTAGGTAAATGTACTGCCTCCCTCCAGTCAGCGAGCAATCGCGCCGAGGTACGCAGCTGAGCTGAATTCCGTAAGCACTCTTGCATGCGGTAGGCGGTAATGCGCCGGGGAGAAAGTGCTGTCCCATCCTTCACCTTCGTTGAGTCAACCAATAGAAATCGACTAGCCAACGTGAAGACCATCGCCTTCACACGACGACATAACACGCATTATACCTAAAGTCGAGGCTGATCTTTCTAAACTGAAAGAGCATGATATACCGTCTTGTGAGTGGTAGCTAACCTATTTATTTAGCTATTAATAGATAGGATACTTTTAATCCGCCCCCACTCCAGTCATCCTTCTGTATCGGACAGCACAGTTTTCCTGTCTGCAATCGATTCAAGTACTTGGGTGCTTTAGTAACAAACAACAACGATGTTGCGACTGAAATCAGGGCACGAATTGATGCAGGCAGTCGATGCTTCTGGGCTGTCCAAAAGGCTCTTAAATTCAGAGGACTGTCACGGAGAGCAAAGCTGGTGATCTATAAGACAGTTATCCGCCCAGTTGTCACATATGGTAGTGAGTCCTGGGTCCTTACCACTGCCAGTGAGCGCCTACTGAATTGTTGGGAGCGAAAGATTCTCCGCAAGATTTTTGGCCCAGTCTGTGAAGATGGGAGATGGAGGGTCCGCAACAATGAGGAGCTCAGGCGCCTGTACATGCAGCCAGACATCGTGGCTTTCATTAGGCGAGGGCGGCTGAGATGGCTGGGACACGTGCAACGAATGCCAGAAGGAAGAATTCCTCACAGATTGCTGTACAGTACCTACGCATGGAGGGAGAAGGTTGAGGGGGAGACCTCGGAAGCGTTGGATGGATGACGTGGAGGAGGACCTCTCAGTGCTTGGAGTCCGAAGGTGGAGGAGCTTGGCTCTTGATCGGAAAGAGTGGAAGTCTATGGTTGAGAGGGCCCTGGTCCTACAAGGACCGTAGCGCCGTTATAATAATAATAATACTTTTACTACTAATTTAGGAAAATCATAATTTATTACCTACACTGGAGCAACATAGTCGAGTCCGATGGCAGCAAATTCATTCCAACTGATGAAATTACGGAGATAGAAGTCGAGTTACAAATCTCTGGAAAAAATGTCCGCACCCTCATAGAATTATAATTGTACAGACTTCAATTCAAAACGAGTGGTTACTTGTAGGAAGTCGGACAAAATAGAAAAACTAGCATTCACATCAGCAGTAACGAAAATGCAATACGAAACCTTTCATTGCTGTTGTAACCAGAGAGAGACAAGGTTATAATTCACGATCAGTGCAGAATCGATAGAAATTTCCCCGTCATTTCTCCCCAAAACATCCATGAGATGGGGAAATTTCCCCCTCAACGTACCATCAAGGCTGACAAACTTTCAGTGAAAATGAGTTGAGTAGCCCCTGAGTGTCCCCTCAGGCTCAGTTTGCACTCAGTCGACCACCACACTCAAGCTGGCTATCTCAATCAACTTTGAATATGGACCATTGAGTGGAGGCTTGACCCTCAACTCAAATGAGTGTGAGTGCACACTCACATTCAAGCTTTGTCTGTGAATGGGGTATTTCGGTGGATCAGAAATTCAGGCTTTTGACCTCAAATTTGGATTCAGCACCCTTGAAAACCTATATACTCCAACTTTAAGCCCAATGACACCATAACATGTGGTATAACAAGGCGGGCCGCCATAAATGCACACCACTACGCCACGCGCGTGGGTGAGTAGTATTTTGTAGTATCCAAGAGGTCCTCCAAGGGTTTCATCTCTTCTCTGTGCATGGATACTTTTTTCAAAGACAGTTGGCTGGCTACGTCACACCATTCAAATCTTCAACTTTCCTCAGCTTCTCTGATTTTTTAAAAACATTTTCTCGGCGAACAGACCCGATTACCGTTATTCCTGAGCCATATTCTTTTGAAAAAAAAAATTACAAAAATTGACAGAAATACCCCATTTTGTGATTCCCATTCAGTGATTTATCCGATACTGTTTGAATCATCACATAAGGCTCTATTCGACAAATAAAATTCTTCCTCCTCTAATTTATGGAGCAAAGCAACCGGAATATTCAACAATAAGGTTTCCACCGTTCAAACAAAAATGTAGCTCTCTGTTAGAAACGCATCCATGCGGTGAATCCTGGAACCTCTCAGATACAAGCATGGACGCCGGAGAGCTTTACTTTTCTGATGATGGGGGAACTTCACTCCCGAAATTTCAAGTCATCCAATTTTCAAATTACTTTTATTTGTATAGTAGTGTTTATTAGTTAGAACATCTCGACTAATGTACGACAGTCGTCCAGAAAGTATGTTTACGACATTTTAAAAAATCTATAAATGCGTGTACTGCCGTCCAACAGAAAAAGGCAGTAACACGAATTTTTCGAAAAATGGAATGTTTTATATCGTTGGATTCGTCTTCCAAATCTCAATCCAATGCAACAGTAAAAAGAAGTATTTTTTGAAAAATGAAGACTTAATTCGGAAAACAATGTAGGCTGCTTTTAGATTTTACACATTGGTACAACAGTAGAAAGCAGTATCATATCATGCAACGCTTAGATGCAGTAATGTAGACCATGCTGTTCTCTTCCATTGCTTTCGGGGAGGCGTAAGTGTCTCACGTACAACAGCCACACTATTAGACTGCCTTTTACCATTGTACTTTGGCCTGATCCACACATCCATACCCAAGCTGCGCGAGGGTTACTGCTTTCTTCCGTTGCATTGGCCTCAAAGCCGTCTGAACTTCACATACCGCCCCACTGGTAGCGCTCTGAGGCTGTTTTTTTTATCGTTTTTTCGCGTACCTACTCATTGCTAAGTTATTTTACAGTGTATTTGATGCGTCTGCAGATTTTTCAGTTTTTCTCGTTTATTCCAGCAGTTTTAGTTGTTCAAAGTTATGTTCGGAGCAAATACACTTCCATGGTGGTACAGAGAATAATTAATGAAAATCCGGAGGTATTTAATGAGAATTTATCCTCAATTTCAAAGCTTGGGTACAATTAGTAAGCTATTAGGGAGCCGAAATATTGAAAAATCTGATATTTTGTGAATATTATCCCCCCACTCGCCCCCTTGATATTTTTGATACTCTGGTGAAATTAGAGTGCAATTTGGGAGATTTTTGAGTTGAAAAAAAAAGAAACAAGCAAATCGGTTGGAAATTGAGGCCAGGGCAGAGATTACAAGATTATGTCCGCAAACGCACGTTTTTGAGCATTAACCCCCCCTTTCCCCCCTTAAGGCTAAATGTCACGATGTTTTAGTGTGATTCTGAAATAAGAGATGGCAGCACCATTGGGACCAAATTTCGTTTACTCCTCAGTTGAGAACGGATCGAGATATTTTAGTTCTGCAAACGAATTTCTTTTAAAGATCACCGTAGAATTCCGGGTAATTGGTTTAGAAAGTGTGCAAAAATTTTTTGCACACAGTTCCAGCAAAAATTTGTTCAAATTTTGAACATTTTCAAAAAGTGGCCTTATAGCCACTTGCAGAACTTTCATCAGAATACGAATCCGTTTGCGGAATTTTTCTAACTTGATCATAGCCGTCGGATTCGCGTTTTTACGACATGGCGCGGAGCGAGGGGGGCGATCATGGGCTGGGGGGGAGGGCGGCGATCAAACGCCCAGCCGCCCGCCCGCCCGACCTCATTCATGTTTTGCTAGTTTGCACCCTTTGGTCTCTATTCCTTTTCCTGGCCTCCTAATAGGTAGCTACCATCAACATTTTCCTTTACCAACTTCTCTGTCTTGAGGTTGATCGAATTGGGCGAAATTTCCATAAAAAGCAAGGCACTCAGAAAAATAACTTATGAGAAAGATTCTGCGTTAATTTGATTCAGATAATGGTTTGCACTTCTAAATAGTTGGTTCAGAAATGTTGTAATTTCAGTTCAGTGTACATGGACTAGGTAGGTACCTACTTAGTTGTTCAAGTTTCAAAATCTAGTTGCAAAAGTCATCTCACACCGTTCTAGTTGCACTAGCAATAGATGGTTTGAGAAGCTAATTCTTGACGTTTGACGTTCATTTCAAAATTTTGTGAACAGCTAATGACGATGAAAAAATAATTAGTAGTTAATTCACTCTGCAATAATGTTGAAATAGGTAAAAACACCTGTTCATTATTTACCAAAAATTCAAATATCTTTGAAATAATATCAAAATAAATCTAAATAATTGAAACTAAAATCCCCCGTGTCTGAATTTTTATTCTCGAATTCTCTCTTCTAAGAGTTAAATTATCAATTTTCTCTGTTCTTTAATGTCATTTTTGATTTCATGTAATTATAACGCAAATTACAAACATGACTGCCCCAAAATTACCGTTAGTGCATTGTAATAAATACCCTATAACGAGGGATAGTGCTGTGGTCTTACAAGGTAATTACCATACAGATGGTAACCCTACGTGTTTACCTTTTCGGTTCGAGAAGAGTTCAAGGTCGCACATCTTTCTCATCCGCTAGCAATCCCGGTAACATCGGGCATTGTTGACGTTCGAATACTGTAGGTAGTAGTACTAGGGTACGGCGTAGGTGATTTTACCCTTCAATATTCCGTGATTGTGCAGCGATCACTACATCGTTTTTTAGGGCGTCCATATGCGATTAATCTGGGGTAAAGGAGGACACGGAAAAAATCTGCGAAGTGCTACTATCAGTTCCGGTGTCATGATTTTCATAGGGGACTATCTACATGCCAATGTGAACAATCCTGACAAATTTCGTCTAATTCGTATGATATATGTAGAAATTATGGCTGTTTCAAGGATTTAATGTTTGCGCCGGCGCAGATGCTATTGTCAATTTGGAGGCCGTGATTTTAGTAGACCATCTACACCCCAATCCCTATAATCCCTGAAAATGTCATCGAAATCAGATGGGGAATGAAGAAGTTATGACGGTTACAAGGAATTCACGTTTTCGCTTGCGCAGTCACTACTATTAGTGCGGGAGTGATGATTTTCATAGGGGACCATCTACTCGCCAACCCGCACAATTCCTGAAAATTTCATCGAAATCGGACAATAACTTCTTATAGTTCTGCCCGGTAAAAGGATTTCACGACAGAATCAAAGACAGACAGACACGGAACCAAAATTCAGGAAGTTGTAGTTGTAGAACGCGAGTGGAAATTTTGATTTTGGATATATTTTTTTCTTCATCCTTAAAAAGTTAAAACAATACTTCCGCTACTATTGTTTTCACTTTTCAACTTTTTAAAAAATACCTCCAAACCAAAATTCCCACTCGAGTTTTATGTTTTAGACCTTCCTGAACAATTTTGGTTCCATGTCTGCCTGTCTGTCATGAAATCCTTGTAACACCCGAAACTATACGAAGTTAATGTCCAATTTCGATGATAATTGATGAGGGGTATTATGCGGGTTGAGGTGTAGACGATCCCCTATCAAAATCATCGCCCCAGTTTCAATCAATAATATGTATAACATGCTACCATAATTATGATACCTAACCATTATCAGAATCTTTCTCATAAGTTATTTGTCTGAGTGCCTTGCTTTTTATGGAAATTTCGCCCAATTCGATCAACCTCAAGACAGAGAAGTTGGTAAAGGAAAATGTTGATGGTAGCTACCTATTAGGAGGCCAGGAAAAGGAATAGAGACCAAAGGGTGCAAACTAGCAAAACATGAATGAGGTCGGGCGGGCGGGCGGCTGGGCGTTTGATCGCCGCCCTCCCCCCCAGCCCATGATCGCCCCCCTCGCTCCGCGCCATGTCGTAAAAACGCGAATCCGACGGCTATGATCAAGTTAGAAAAATTCCGCAAACGGATTCGTATTCTGATGAAAGTTCTGCAAGTGGCTATTAGGCCACTTTTGGAAAATGTTCAAAATTTGAACAAATTTTTGCTGGAACTGTGTGCAAAAAAATTTTGCACACTTTCTAAACCAATTACCCGGAATTCTACGGTGATCTTTAAAAGAAATTCGTTTGCAGAACTAAAATATCTCGATCCGTTCTCAACTGAGGAGTAAACGAAATGTCCTTCATTTTGGTGCTGCCACGTGGTGGCAGATTTCACAACTAAAGTCGGGACATTTAGCCTTAAAAGGCAAAATTCGAAATTCCGGCGACGTAATGCACAACTAGATAGATTTTCGCGTCGAATAAAAAAAACCCTCAAAAATCGGTTGGAAATTGAAGCCTGGGCAGAGTTTACAAGATTATGCCCACAAACGCACTTTTTTGAGCATTAACCCCCCCTTTCCCCCCTTAAAAGGCAAAATTTTAAATTCCGGCGACGTAGTGCGCAACTAGATAGATTTTCGCGTCAAATAAAAAAAAGGGCCACAAAAATTGGTTGTAAATTGAAGCCTGGGCAGAGTTTACAAGATTATGCCCGCAAATGCACTTTTTTTTTAGCATTAACCCCCCCCTTCCTCCCCTTAAAAGGCAAAATTCGAAATTCCGGCGACGTAATGCACAACTAGATAGATTTTCGCGTCGAATAAAAAAAAGAACCTCAAAAATCGGTTGGAAATTGAAGCCTGGGTAGAGTTTACAAGATTATGCCCACAAACACACTTTTTTGAGCATTAACCCCCCCTTTCCCCCCTTAAAAGGCAAAATTTGAAATTCCGGCGACGTAGTGCGCAACTAGATAGATTTTCGCGTCAAATAAAAAAAGGGCCACAAAAATTGGTTGTAAATTGAAGCCTGGGCAGAGTTTACAAGATTATGCCCGCAAATGCACTTTTTTTTAGCATTAACCCCCCCCTTCCTCCCCTTAAAAGGCAAAATTCAAAATTCCGGTGACGTAGTGCACAACTAGATAGATTTTCGCGTCGAATAAAAAAAGAACCTCAAAAATCGGTTGGAAATTGAAGCCTGGGTAGAGTTTACAAGATTATGCCCACAAACGCACTTTTTCGAGCATTAACCCCCCCCCCCCTTCCCCCCCCTTAAATGGCAAAATTCGAAATTCCGGCGACGTAATGCACAACTAGATAGATTTTCACGTCGAATAAAAAAAAGAACCTCAAAAATCGGTTGGAAATTGAAGCCTGGGTAGAGTTTACAAGATTATGCCCACAAACACACTTTTTTGAGCATTAACCCCCCCTTTCCCCCCCTTAAAAGGCAAAATTTGAAATTCCGGCGACGTAGTGCGCAACTAGATAGATTTTCGCGTCAAATAAAAAAAAGGGCCACAAAAATTGGTTGTAAATTGAAGCCTGGGCAGAGTTTACAAGATTATGCCCGCAAATGCACTTTTTTTTAGCATTAACCCCCCCCCCCCTTAAATGGCAAAATTCGAAATTCCGGCGACGTAATGCACAACTAGATAGATTTTCACGTCGAATAAAAGAAAGGGCCACAAAAATTGGTTGTAAATTGAAGCCTTGTTCAGAGTTTACAAGATTATGCCCGCAAACGCACGTTTTTTGAGCATTAACCCACCTCAAGGCGAAATTTGACATTCCTGCGACGTAGTGCATAACTAGATAGTTTACCGTGTCGAACAAAAAAAGAACCCCGAAAATTGGTTGGAATTCAGAATGGTCTAAATCGAATCGCTGTGTGGTTATTTTTTTTCTTCTGTGGATTGTTGTCCAACTTTACCCCAGATCAATCGCATAAGGACGCCCAAGTCTTACTGTGGACGTCCTAAAAATTCAACATAGTAATTGTTTTGTGTCAATTCCATAACTAATTTTTAATAACAAAATATGCGTATGCGCCTACAGCCTGGAGAGTAAAAATACTAATAATTAGTTGAATAAACTTACGAACAATAAGACATTCTTCTATAAGCAACAATAAATTATTTTTTAATAACAATAAATTATTGTTCACTTACTGAATTGTTTTTTTTCCGTTGGTTCCGTACCTTCATAATATTTGTTCATGCAAAAGAGAAATACAGTAACAGGTGGATCCAACGGAAGAAAACAGTACGTAGAAACTGCAAATTTGAAAATCGATGTTCAGACAACAATAAAACACAGCGCGTGACGTAATGCAACGATTAAGAGCAGCAAAGTTAGATTACTGTTGTACCGCCAAGGCAATGTAAAGGTTAGTACAACTGAAGAAAACAGTTCATTGATTTGAGACATATATTTGATGATATTTTCCCATAGAAGTGATTTTTTTAGTAAGAAAAAAGTTTTAACAAGAATTGGGGGGAAAATTTTTCAAATTTTTTCAAACACAAAACCCGAATTTTCTCAATTTGTCTCATTCCGAAGTTACTGCCTTTCTCCGTTGGACAGCAGTGTATATCTATGAAGTTTACAGAATACTTCACAAAATACAGTGTCCCACAAATTGTTCCTCCTTTCCTTAAATCGTGAAAAATGGTTTTTTGGATTCTACTAAAAATTTCATCAATTTTCAATTCCTCATTCTTTTTTTTAGCGCACAAAGTTGCGTCACTACTAAAATTGTGCAAAATATGGAATCTAGTAAACCCCAAGTGTGGTACTTGAATTTCCATTATTTTTTAGCCGCGGATTCACGAAATGCCATCCGGTTTTTTTTTTTTTTTTTAATCTGTTATTAGCGGAGTAATGATCAAAATTTGGTTTTTATGTCAGTTTTTGTTCATTTAAGCGTCTATTTTCAGATTTTCACTGGGATTAATTTTCGAGGTTCGGTTGAAAAATGAAAAATAAGATATAACCATCTTCAGTGATCAAGTGAAGAATCATCTGAATTCTGAGAGTTGAAAGTCCACATAAAAAATGATTTTTTCCCCGCAAAATAACCAAATGTTGGTCATTGTTCCGCTAAAAACAGGTCAAATAAGAAGAAGGTTGGATCATGTCGGTCAGCATTAAGAAATAATGGAAATTCATGTATGGAACGGGTTGCACATGCTAAAAAGACAGTGAGGAGTCTGTTACAAAAACGGGGAGGTTCTCATTTGATACAACTCTTTTTAACCACTTCTGAGCATCTTCCTGGACCTCTTCATCGTCTACTAATCGTTGTCCCCACCCACAAATTCCTTCAATTTAGTCAACTGATAGAAGTTGGAGGGAGAGGGCGGTTTGATAATGTCTCATCCAAACAAAGTCAAAAGTTCTTGGGTGACTCGTGCAGTGTGCAGTCTGGGGCTATCGAGAAGGAGGCTCACCCCCTTAGTTAGTGTTGAATCCTGCCTATTTTGAGGCCTTTTTAATCAACATTTAAAGGGTTCAATTCAATGAATAAAATGCATTTAATTCTTTGAATTTCACTCTATCAATGTTATCATGAACAGAAACGTCTTCTTCACCTTTTACATTGTATGTCACAATATTAGAGTTAGCATATCTCTTTTAGAATTAAATCACTCGGCACGAAGTTGAAACACATTTCAATAAAAACTGAGTCAAGTAGAACATAGTCTATATCTGCGAAAGTAGTGAGTTACTAAGTTGGTCTATTTCGAAGGTTAGGTCATCAACAGTATCTCTCAAAGAACTGATGGTCAGGAACCCCGAATGTAGCAGATTAAATTTCTTTATTTTTCGACGCTAGTTCACATGGTGATTAAGGGCGGAATTCACGGTCGCGATTCAAGTCAAGAAATTTCTTGACTCAAGTCGAGGTGACATCGATCTCGAGGAGAAGGTTTCGTATTCACAGTCGAACCAGTCATATCTCGAGGGTGGCCTCGACTCGAACTTTTCTCTAGGTGGCTTTGAGGTGGGTTGGGAGAGAACAGTCTTCTAGAGCGAGCAAAAAGCATGTTTTTTCGTTATTCCATGGTCATTGGTAGTTCCATGTTGATGGTTTTTGTTGGCCATGCTTCTACAGAGACAGATGAAATGTGAAAAATAAGAGAAATTCATTCAACATTTTTCACATTTTCAATTCAATGCATTCAACTTTTTTTTTTCTGTAGAAACATTTCTTGTCCTATTTGCTATTGTAGGCCGTGTTTTATGTGACTGCGGATAAATTTAGTGCGAATTTTGTTATTACAGTGCGTGTTCTCCAGTTCTTTTGAGGTAAATATTGATATGAGATTGCCGTGTTCTATGTGATCGTACCGTGTAGGGAGTTGTACCATCTCAAATTCAGACGGTACCTTGAGGGCATGATTGTAAGTATAATCTTGAAGAGACAGTGACGTTTATCCCGCTTATGATACCGACCTTGAAGATATTTTATTGTGGATTTTGTAAAATCATATTTTCATATTTTTATCCTAATAAACTGTTGTGAAATAATTTGCTTTTGTTATTCCTCCTACTTGAAGTACAAAGCGCGCTGGTTCAAAGACGTGCAATTTGTTAATCAATGTGTTTCAACGTTTTCACCTTTGTTGTGAAAAATTCGAAATTCTTAGAATTTACGTTCGAACACAAGCCATTTTTCATTAGGTCTTTCATTTTTCACAAATATGCAATACTTATTCCACTGTGTCCATTTATTTGGATGGTGGTTCGAGGAAGTTCACATCATCCCTCTCTTCTGCAACATATTGATCATAAAATGGGATGGTGAAGTAACTGATTGTGAGTCGAACTATGTTTCAATATATTCGAAACAGTTTAATGGCGAATCTTTAATTTTTCGTAGTTGGATAAAAGAGCATTGTTCCTGGGGAAGACACCTATTATTTTGTGATCAATCTCTGATAAGTGAGATTGTTTTGTTGTTCTCTGATTATAAGTAAAATATTTTGTACACTAGAATTGGAGCCGTTGTCCTGACGCCGGTTGAAAAGTTTTCTTTGACTCAGTGAAAATTTGAAAAAATCGTGTTTGGTCGAATTTGTAGGGAGATTTTTTTTCAAGGAGATTAGTAGGTACTACAATAATTTATTATACAAACTTTAAAAATCCCGTTGAATCTAAATGAAGGCTTGAAGAACATCAAAAAATACAACTTTATCAATCATACTTAGGTAGGTACCTACATAGCAAACTGAAATCAAAAATGGTTCTTTAAAAACATTTTCGACAACTACTGTAGTCCAACTTTTGTACTCCTAAAATGTTCAATAAATTAATGGTTTTCTCTCTCTTAACAAAGTTAAAGTTCTTTTAAAACATCGACTTCCCTTATACAACTAGAGTTTGTTGAAGAAGTGTTGAAAATGCAGAATAGAGAATACAATATTTATTCGTCGTCCCAATCAAAAATTAACCAATTATCCATCTTTTTCCTATCGCAGAAATGTTTGAATAAAAACAAAATGTAAATAAACTGAATAAAACGGTACGAAAACACTAGTCAATTGTCAACACTAGTCGAAACACTACTCACCTTGAAAACAAAAAGCACTTCAAGGTAGGTTCTAGGCTACCTCAGCTGGAGGAGGGTTTTGAGCTCTTGAAGTCGAGAAAAATCTTGACTCATCTCCGAAATTCGTTCCTGAATAGGAAATTCGAGGCTGGCCTTGAGGGTGGCCTCGTAATTTAACAACTCAGAATAGGTTGAGGAGGCGGGAACCCTCCTTGAGGCCCACCTCGGCTCAAACACGACTCTCCTCGAAAGTCTTGCTACTCTGAATACGGATGAGCAAAAACTTTCCTCGAAAGCCACCTTGAGGCCGGCCTCAGTCCTGAGGAGGGACTGTGAATTCCGCCCTAAGTAAAGGCCTGCATACACGACAGAGCCAGCGAGCCAAACGGCCTCGAGCAGATCCATATTCCACCGTCTATGGGGAGTAGGGAGACTGGCCCTGCGCCACCTAGCGGCATTGCTGGATTCCTGGACAGGCCACACTCCACGGAGCCATCAATTGGACTTCCCGTGTATGGGGGATCCCAGGTCCAAAACCAGTCACTGTTTGTCTAGACGCCTATGTGAGGCGTACAATCAACCTGACGTGGGTTAATTTATTTCGAGCTGAAACCTAATCTTCCTTTGAGTTCCCTACCCCTTAGGCGCGGCTTACACCTGACGGACGCGAGCCCAGCCCGCGCCTTGCAGCGAGTCCGCATTTTTGGAGAACACGAAGAAATAAGGGTATCGACTTACATCTAAGCGAGAGCGGGGCGATTCCGCGACGGGGAAAATTTCGCCCGCAGCATGTTGCGAGAGCTCGATGCTCGCAACTAACGGGGCGGGCCCGCCGTGAGTGAGGAGCAGGTAGAAATGAACCTCTAGTCCTACACCACCCGCCGACGGGGACGAGTGTTTTTCCGGTTTCTCCAAACTGCGTTTGATTTTTTATTTAATATGGATATCGACAGACTGATTGAAGTGGTCTAGCCGGAATAGCTGTGCCACCAAACGTAACATGCATGGTCATTTGAACTGCTTCAAGCAGCCCAATCGAGTTGCCTTGGCACCACATTTGGCCAAATCGTTTTTTTTTCCCCTTCAATTTCAACAATTCTTGCAAGTTGGGACCTTCTCCTGGCATTGCTTCTACTAGAAAATTGAGGATGGGATCAAAAAATTGCTAATAAAATAGTCAATTTTTTTCATGCTCAGACGTGGCTTGCGCTCTCACAAATATCTAGTCATCCTCTCCGCCAACAAAAATGCTGAGTCTAATTCTGGCATGATTTTTTGGAAAACGAAATTGAGTCGCCACGGTACTGTCGAGGCAGAATGGAATTGAATCAGTGAGAATGACAACAGTACATGTCCCCAATCAGCTTATCGAGATATCAGGTGTCAGGTGGTATAAGTCCATGGACTCCTACTGTTTTTCCCCTCAATCATTTTCATTTAGGCTCTGTTCAAGCTTACCGAGTGTGGTTAGCATACTGCTCTTGTGCTCAATGCGTAGTTCTACTGGTTATAACCTACAAAAAGCCATTTTTCAACAATCTTCAAAAATGGACTTGTACTGTTTTTATTCTCATCGATTCATTTCACACGTCAAAAAAAGGTTTGCATTTTCCTGATTCAGTCAGAAATATGCAAGGGAAAAATTAGAGATTTGAATTTTTGAAAAGTGTATCTAATTACAAAATTGAAACAACAAAAAACACTTTATTTGGATTAATTTATCCATTACATTTTTTCTTAACCTATTTCCGGCCACTGATGCATTTTTGCATCGTCAAAATAATGCATTTTTTAAATATTGAAATAGTGGAAAATTTTTGTAGAAGAATTTTTTCTCGTTCATACTGTTCCTAAACTATTCAAAAAACATTTTCTTCGACATTAGGGAGCTCAATTTTTTTGAAATTTTTTGGGCATTTTTTTTAAAAGGAGGCCTTTTGGCCGAAAAAGCTTGATAATGGTGGCTCAAACTCTATCCTGAGCGTTCTGGGCCATGAGTCGAAACAGATTCCAGTCCATAAATAGATTTTTACATTTTACCTAGATATATATTTTTTTTAATATAGATTTTCATTAATGAAATGGATAAAATACATCGATTTGGAAAACTGAGAACTCTGAAATCCTATAAAATGTGGAGCATTTTTGCTCTCGATTAGTGAGCAAATGATGCCTTATTTCGGCCGGCATTCTGTAAAATAATTCATCCTCCTCCTCCCATTACTCTGTTATTTCTACCTTCGGCTTGAAATGGGTTAAAAAGCGACGAAAATTTACTTAAAATTAAGGTATTGCGGGGGTGTAGAAAGGGAGAAATTACAGTGGGTTATTTGCGAAGGACCTGCATAACCCTCATCAATCTTTCAAGTAACTATCCCTACCAATTACGAGGAAAATCGAACATCAGGCGATGAGAGAGTAATATGTCAAGTGGATGTTGCATAATATAGCTTCCTTGTCATCCAAAACATATTTGTTGTGTGTTCTTCTGATTGGAGTTTGTTAAAACTACCAAGTACCCTACCAAATCTAAGGAAAATCGAAGAGAGAGTCCACCAAGGAGAGAATCTTGATGAGAGCTGCTACCTCCACCAAGTGGGGGAGCGACGGGGCCCGCGCAAGTGTAGGCGAAACACTGCGACGGTGTTTCCCCGCGGCGATCTTCAATTTCCGGGGGCCCGCGCCCGCGTCCGTCAGGTGTAAGCCGCGCCTTAGATTTAAATTTGGAACACAAAACTTCAAATTCGGACTTTCGGCGTTCAGAAAATTGGCTTGAAACTTCACTATAAATTCGGCGGGCCAGTTTGAAAAGAATGGAGACTGGCAGTAGATCCCCTAGCGGCGGGTAGTCGAACCTAGTAAGGGCTTAACCCAACGTCGAGTCTCATGACCCCCTAAATATGGACTGGAGCCGAATCGCCTCGGGCAAGTGACCTCGGGCCATCTGGCTACGTCATGAAAGGTGGCCTGAAAAATTGTCGTTTTTAAGCAAAATCGCCTTATTCTTGATAATTGTAGTTTTAGTTAGTTATTGTTAGAGGTTGTTGTTAGAGATTTTTTATTATTGTTAGACGTAAGTTGGTTCCTACTCCCAGAAGGATACTCAGAGAAAACATGATTGCCACGATGCCAAAAGCGTTTGAACCTCTACAGGTAAAAACTCGGATTTTTCTAAAACGACCGTGTTTGCTGTAATCTTGGTTTAGTCAAGTCAAATAAAAAACCCCGAGATTTCCACCTTCTTCAGATTCTAAAAATGATGAAATTTCATGTGCCACATTTTTGGTTCCTCAAAATCATATCAACCACCCTATTGGGGTAGAGAATGTGCATTCACTATAATAATTGCAAATCTTCAATGATCATCTTCAATTATTTTTACAGAAAGATATACATAGGCGTTTCTTACGCTTCGACGTTGAACACTTGAGTTATTTTAATTGGGAGTTGTCTACAATTTAGACAAATCTTAATCATTATTAAAATTTAGGTTACTGAGTTGCTCTCACCACCTTCCTTTGTAGGTTAATATTAATGAAACTCATACGTTTCATTTTTTAATTCATTCTTGTTTTTTTTTCAGATGTGGCGGAAGGATGCCAAGTTCAAGACAGAACCTTACTTGTCAACCGGAGCAGCATCAATTCAAATTTGTCTTTTCCATCACGGGAACCTTCTTTCTTGGAAGAACTTCAAGAGCATCTGAAAAACAAAACGTTTATGAAACAAAAACACATGCCAAAGAAGAAAGTTTCCGTCGATTTTACTCTTTGTAGTTCTCCAGGATCGAGTAATACCACGCTTGACACAACTGCTCCGAGTGCTGCGCCGAAATTGAAAAAAACTGAATTTATTTCCTCGCCCCCAAAAGAAGGACATATTTATAAATTTCACTCTTGGTAACGAATCTTCTACGTCTCTCGACAATGAAGTACCTCACGATACCACCATGAACCTTTCACGAATTGATGAGTCCAAAAAGTTTGGCAAACGTCCGCAATCGAGGCGAGTATCTGTAAAATTTGATTGTGACGGTTCAGTCAGCGATGACTCAAAAATTAGTTTGACCCAAGACCCATTGCTTGATAAAACCCAGTCGCCCAGAGCTGGTAAAGTTGCATCGCTTAGAAGTAACTCAGGTGTCAAAAGGAAGAAGAGGAATGAATCAGACAGGGTCAATTTCACTCTTAGCGACACTCAGGATTCCATACCCTCCCTGGAAGCTTCAATCTCTGATCTCGAAGCAATATCCGAAACTAGTGAGGTACTCAATACCTACATCTCAAGTGATTTAAGAAAGGAGGCAGAAACAAACGCTGAATCAGATATCGCTCCAGAAATCACTGCACATGCTCCAATTTGTGCTCAGAGAGATGATGTTGAAGGTGCTGACTGTAATAATGGCGAGTCCCATGATCATGCTGTCGAAGGAGTTGATTCGAATAGCGACAGGCGACCAGGCTCGCATGCTAAAGATACCATGGGAGGAAGTTGTCCACCTGTTCAAGAAACTGCTAACAACGATTCTCTCGTCAGTGGATTACCTCAAGATACCACCGTGAATCTTTCACGAACTGGTGAGTTCAAGAATTGTTTTAAACGTCCGAAATCGAGGCGTGTTTCTGTTAAATTTGATTGTGACGATTCACTCAGCGATGACTCCAAAGTTAGTTTGCCTCAAGAAGAATTGCTTGATAAAACCCAGTCGCTCAGAGCTGGTAATGCTGTATCGCTTAAACCTATTCACTCAGATCGTGAAGAAATATCCAAATTGGCCGGAACTAGTAAGGTTACGTCTCTCGGTAGTCCTGTATCTAGTGAATCGAGGCAAGAGGAAGAGACAAACGCTGAATCAGACATCGCTCCAGAAATCACTGTAAACTCTCCAATTTGTGCTCAGAGAGATGATGTTGAAAGTGCTGACTGTAATAATGGCGAGTCCCATGATAATGCTGTCGAAGGAGTTGATTTGATTACAGACAGATCTGACACCGGATTAATGGTGAGAGGATGTGCTGAACGAGGTTCTGAGTATCCCCCGCCTAATCCAATTCCTGTGAAAGGCGAACATCGAACTATGCAGAACACTCCAGGCCCGCTTTCTATAGAAACCGTGAAAGGAAGTTGTCCACCTGTCCCAGAGACGTCAGACAATGGATCTTCGTTGACTCTCGACTATGAAGTACCTCACGATACCACCGTGAATCTTTCACGAATTGGTGAGGCCAACAAGTGTTTCAAACGTCTGCAATCGAGGCGTGTTTCTGTCAAATTTGATTGTGACGATTTACTCAGCGATGATTCCAAAGTTAGTTTGACTCAAGATGAATTTCTTGATAAGTCCCAGTCGCCCAGAGCTGGTAATGCTGTATCGCTTAAACCTATTCACTCTGATAGTGAAGAAATATCCAAATTGGCCGAAACTAGTAAGGTTACGTCTCCAGAGACGTCAGACAATGGATCTTCGTTGACTCTCGACTATGAAGTACCTCATGAGACGAATGCTGAATTGGATATCGCTCCAGATATCACTGCAGATGCTGCTGATGGTAGCGAATTGGAGGAAAATCCTGTGATTCAGCATGTGCCACACGCCCTTCTGAGTGAAACCATGACCATAAGGTCTCCTCTCACCAGTAATAATAATGATCAGGTGATCTCCACTGATGAAGCATCTCTGCCAAGACAGGTCACTGAGGGTGATTCATCTGAGGTCGGATCCAGAATCTATCAAAGTGGCGCCACAAGAAGTAGTCCACGTATCAATGTTTATACTGAAGATGTTCCTAAGATCGCTGATGAGGTTCATAATCGTTTAGATGATGCTACATATATCTTAGCTGTTGACCAGAGTGTTGATGAAAGCGTTTTGATTGAAAAGCAGAAACCCAACCTCATTGTAAAAAGACAATCAGTTCGTCAGAAAAATAAAAATATTGATTTCACTCTCAATGAGACTCTTCATTCTGTTTCAACCGAAGATTCTACATTGAAATCGAGAAACTATGAAAATCCATTGAAGAAGAGATCATCTAGGAGGAATAAAGTCAGTGTGTCGCTATCGATGGATTCCAGTACTTCGCATGACGCGTCCAACTCCAGATTATTGGTAGAAGATGGTGTCGCTCCCTCGCCAAGTCCTTCTGTTGAAGCTGGCGCACCATACAGGAATGAAATTACACCGACTGTGGAAGCTTACCCTCAGAATGGTACCATGCCAGGAACCTGTCTACATTCTACTATGATGCAGAATGTGCCAGACACCTCTTTGAGCGATACCTTGACAGTTAAGTCTCCACCCGCCAATAATAGTTATGATCTGGCGATCTCCATTGATGAAGCATCTCTGCCAAGACAAGTCACTGAGGATGAACCATCATTTGGAGGTGTTGAATCACCTAAGGTAGGAACTGAAATTGATCAAAGTGGCGCCACCAGACCACGTATCAATGTGTTTACTGATGATGGTTCAAAGGTCGCTAATGAGGTTCATATTCGTTCTGATGGTGCTAAGTATATCTCAGCAATGGATCAGAGTGGTTTGAGTGTTGTTACTGAATCTTCAATCCTCCCTCAGTTGAAGAACACCCAAGTCTCAGCTAATGAAAGCGTTTTGATTGAAAAGCAGAAACCCAACCTCATTGTAAAAAGACAATCAGTTCGTCAGAAAAATAAAAATATTGATTTCACTTTCAGTGAGACTCCTCATTCTGTTACAACCGAAGATTCTACATTGAAACCGAGAAACTTTGAAAATCCATTGAAGAAGAGATCGTCTAGGAGGAATAAAGTCAGTGTGCCGCTATCGATGGATTCCAGTACTTTGCATGACGCGTCCAACTCCAGATTATTGGTAGAAGATGGTGTCGCTCCCTCGCCAAATCCTTTTGTTGAAGCTGGCGCACCATACATGAATGAAATTACACCGACTGTGGAAGCTTACCCTCAGAATGGTACCATGCCAGGAACCTGTCTACATTCTACTATGATGCAGAATGTGCCAGACACCTCTTTGAGCGATACCTTGACAGTTAAGTCTCCACCCGCCAATAATAGTTATGATCTGGCGATCTCCATTGATGAAGCATCTCTGCCAAGACAAGTCACTGAGGATGAACCATCATTTGGAGGTGTTGAATCACCTAAGGTGGGAACTGAAATTGATCAAAGTGGCGCCACCAGACCACGTATCAATGTGTTTACTGATGATGGTCCAAAGGTCGCTAATGAGGTTCATAATCGTTCTGATGGTGCTAAGTATATCTCAGCAATGGATCAGAGTGGTTTGAGTGTTGTTACTGAATCTTCAATCCTCCCTCAGTTGAAGAACACCCAAGTCTCAGCTAATGAAAGCGTTTTGATTGAAAAGCAGAAACCCAACCTCATTGTAAAAAGACAATCAGTTCGTCAGAAAAATAAAAATATTGATTTCACTTTCAGTGAGACTCCTCATTCTGTTACAACCGAAGATTCTACATTGAAACCGAGAAACTATGAAAATCCATTGAAGAAGAGATCGTCTAGGAGGAATAAAGTCAGTGTGCCGCTATCGATGGATTCCAGTACTTTGAATGACGCGTCCAACTCCAGATTATTGGTAGAAGATGGTGTCGCTCCCTCGCCAAATCCTTCTGTTGAAGCTGGCGCACCATACATGAATGAAATTACACCGACTGTGGAAGCTTACCCTCAGAATGGTACCATGCCAGGAACCTGTCTACATTCTACTATGATGCAGAATGTGCCAGACACCTCTTTGAGCGATACCTTGACAGTTAAGTCTCCACCCGCCAATAATAGTTATGATCTGGCGATCTCCATTGATGAAGCATCTCTGCCAAGACAAGTCACTGAGGGTGAACCATCATTTGGAGGTGTTGAATCACCTAAGGTGGGAACTGAAATTGATCAAAGTGGCGCCACCAGACCACGTATCAATGTGTTTACTGATGATGGTCCAAAGGTCGCTGATGAGGTTCATAGTCGTTCTGATGGTGCTAAGTATATCTCAGCAATGGATCAGAGTGGTTTGAGTGTTGTTACTGCGTCTTCAATCCTCCCTCAGTTGAAGAACACCCAAGTCTCAGCTGATGAAAGCGTTTTGATTGAAAAGCAGAAACCCAACCTCATTGTAAGAAGACAATCAGTTCGTCAGAAAAATAAAAATATTGATTTCACTTTCAGTGAGACTCTTCATTCTGTTTCAACCGAAGATTCTACATTGAAATCGAAAAACTATGAAAATCCTTCGACGAAGAGATCATCTAGGAGGAACAAAGTCAGTGTGCCGCTATCGATGCATTCCAGTACTTTGCATGACGCGTCCAACTCCAGATTATTGGTTGAAGATGGTGTCGCTCCTCTGTCAAATCCTTCTGTTGAAGTTGGCGCACCGAATAGAAATGAAATTACACCGACTGTGGAAGAACACCCTCAGAATGGAAGTTGTCTGCCTATCGACAATCTTCCTAATGATGATAAAATGCTCACTAAAGACGGAATATCTGTCGTCGAAACAGAAGACTTCGATCATAGTGGTGTTACTGCATCCAATAATCACATGCAGCAGAATAATACCCAAGAAATGCCATTGAATGACAACTCTTTGATGGACTCACAGGAATTCAGTGAGACTCCTTTTGCTGAGTCCATTGCAACTAAAAAGTCTACATTGGAATCAGAGTACCACAATCATTTAAAAAGTAGGGAATTCGAGAAGAATGAGGTTAGTGTCTGTCGCTCTACACAACCAAGTTCTTTGGATAATGAGAAAGCGTGTGCAACATTAATGGTTGTAAGTAGTGTTGCCCGTAGTTCCGAACTTACATTCCCTGGCACTGCTGTAGCCGAAGGTGACATGCACGAAATTCCAACCATTCATAACAGTCCAGGTTCGCTTGTGGACATCCAAAGAAGTGGACTTCCGAAAAGTGAGTCTTTTGATCAAGATGCTAAGAGGAAACCTATCAATGCACTAATGGATGTGACTAAAAATTGTGCGTCTGATATTCATTCACGGAGAAGCTCCGCACATTCAGTTGTCAGAGAAGGCGGGAAACCCTCCTTTGAAAAGAATTCAACGAATGACGAGCATCTTCATTTAGCGGTGTCAGATGGCGATTTGATTCAGAAGTCGACAAGTCTCAACTCAATCGATAGTGCTAATGATCCTATATTTTGCAAAAAATCGGTGATTTCGGCTGATAGTGTAGGATGTGCTGATTCGTTAGCTCAAACTAAATGTGCTCTTCCCAGCAAGCCTTCACAACCATCGTGCGTACATGATGTTGCTGAGGTAGATAAGAAAAATACTAGTTGTGTGGTTTCATCTGCAGCTGATGACGTCAATTCATCTTGCCCTATTAATCACGAAGCATTGCCTCCACCTTCCTCTAGCTTACTGGTTCAACCCTCCTCCAGCAAAGCTACTCATAATGATCCTGCTACTAATGATTGCAGCCCTCCAGCTGTTGAGGTTACTATGAAAAGTCGGCCATCGAGTGATGACGATCCCAAAGCTCAGGCAATAGGCGAAAAAAATCTTGTTGATATTCCCCTCCCATCATCCATTGTTAAGGATACTGTCAATCGTACAGCCATTAAAAAGCTTTCTAAATCCAAACGAAAGAGCGTAAGTTTTAAACCTCCACATCAAAATGTCTACCATTCTCCCAATTACCATTACAATGAACTGAATCAGAATTCTTCCGGAAGAGAAGGTGGAGAAAAAGATTACAACGAGTTTTCTAAAATTCAGATGACGTCAGACCTCAGCGAAATTCAGACTTCCGTAAGAGCAACCAGATCAAAGAAACACTGCAGCAGCACTCCTCTCCCGAAACCGAAGCAGCGGCGCGTAGCTTCTGCCTCCTTCAAGAGCGTCCAAGATAGAGATGATGTAAGGCGTGAAGGTAACACCAATAACGGTGACTTGTTTGCTAAGCCAGTTCCTGTGTCAGCTCTTGTCACTGAGTTTTTGGTTCCTCCCCCGCCTCTCTTTGCCAAAAACCCCGACTCAAAACTTTCCCCTGGCCGAATATCTCCTGTGACACCCGTTGATCCAGCTGGACTGAGTCCTAGGGATGGGAAGGAGAAACATGCAACTGGGAGGAATTCTTCATCATCAGACAAGACTAGCATCGACCTGTCCATTGAGAACTCGTTGAATATCAGCGTTATTCCCAAGGATCGTGTTGCTCCTAAGTGGGGAAATGTATTCCATAGCACTCCAATTCATCGACCAAGACCGTCAAAAACGAGGTCAAGAAAATCATCTCCTGAAGTCCCTAATGTTGCCGAAGACCATCCAGTGAATAAATCTCGCAAGTTGAGGTCTCGAAGCAGACAAGAGAGCCAAATATCTATGGATGTTGCCTCCCCTATTTCTTCTCAGAACAAAGAAGACAGCAAGGTGTCTGAATCTGTAGATTCTGCTCGTGGCAGAGATGGATCTGTTGATCATCTCCCTGAAAGCAATCAATCCTCAAGTGATGATTCATCTCCACATAGGGTTTCAATTAAAGATAATACTGTGCTCTCAAGTCGAAACGTTTCCCATTCTCGTGCAAGAGATTTCGCTTCTTCAAAAAGCTCAAGATCATCACACTTGACCCGAGGCTCTTCCTACCAGAGTTATGACTCTCATCGTAAACCAGTTAGTAGAAGGCTCATCGTCGACGTAGATTCTGCTGATGAGGAGAAGGAAAATGATAATGGAAACCAGGAAACATCAATCAGAGGTGATGTTGCTTCACCCGCACAGAGTGAATCACTCGGTGGGAATGACGGTTGTGCTGATACTTCAGTCTCGTCTCTACCTCCTAGTTATTCAGGAGCGAGCCCTGCGAGTTCTGTGAGCAGTTATGACAGCAATATCGCTCCTTACATTTCTCAACGAAGCTCACTCAAAAGCCAATTGGATTCCCTAAAAAAGACGTCTAGCAGCAGTTCCTGTCAGGGTAGCGAAGCTACCTTCCCGAGACATCAAACCAGAAACGTCGATGAACCCAAAAAGCCCAGATCCAAATTCAGCATCAACCGTAGAAGCAAAACCAAACCGGAGGATGGCGTTATTTTCCCGAAAGCCCCTAAACGACCTCGACGTGCTATTCAAAAACCGCCAGAAGGAAGCAACGACTTGAATGAATGGTCCCGACAACCTCGGAAGCTATTCAAGCCGGGCAAATGGGCTTCGAAGAAATTTTACAATTGGTTGGAGCAGAAATTGAAGCCGGAGCACGGCCTGAAAGCCACAGTTATGGCAGAGAAGTTCGTTATTGATATCTATCACGCTCACATCATGGCGTCCAATCACCATTTAGAAGAAGCCCGCGCTACATTACGTGAACGTACCAAGGAGTTGGGAATATGCTCGACAGAGCTAGAGTACTCGTATTTCATCTTGAAGTTCTTGCCTTTAGACTTCAAAAAGCAATTTCTTCCTTTGGGAGGCGCTTTTGGATCAGCACTAGCTCCCAGAGCTCTCCCTTACGACGCCCTGTAATCTTCTCCATTTGAGTTTCGTATAAGGAACATTTGTGTATTATTAGGAACCGACTCAAAACTTGTTACGAATAATTTTATTATAAATAAAACAACCAGTGTTATAAATGTTAAATTTTAAATATATTTTGATATTCCTCTTGAAAACGTCTGAAGAGTTTTATATTTAATGGATACACCTTCCATAATCGTTATTCCATTCACGTGTAAGCACGCAAATTTTAAAATGTTTTTTCAAAGTGGCCTCCTGGAGCCGCGTAATCCAGCTGTAGAAACTGAAGGTGTTCCAGGCAATATTTCAAGTCAAAAAATATCAAAATTTGATATTTTTTAATTTTGAATGATTTAATGATGATTGAATGATAGAATCTATTATTCAACATAATATATTATACTACCTGTCCGGTAGTAAGTAATATTATCAGCCACTTATAACATTTTCCCCTATTCTAATATACACTTAAGTTGGGAAAACTTCAAGGTACAAATAACCTCGCTTACAAATTAGCCACAAAGTTAAATTCTTTGTTTAGAAATAAAATAAATTTTCGGCCCCGTAATACTGTTCAAAATTCATACGATTTGGTTTCTAAAATTAGCGACATTCTTGAATGCCAAACTTGCTTCTTTTGATGTGGTTGGTGGCCAATATCGATGTAGCTAGCTGCAAAGATGTGGTCAATGGGCTTATCCATGGGTCAGACCTCGATGTTTTTGAAAAGGATGAACTGTGTAGTCTAATGTCTGTATGGATCAGAACTATTTCCTATTTGAAGGTAAATATACTCAGCCATGGCTTCACCGCTGTCTCCTTTGCTTGCGGATATTTATATGGATCATCTTGAAAAACGAATCTTTGAAAAGTGTAAATCAAACAACCTTTCATATTGGTATAGGTACGTTGATGATATAATAATTCTATGAACAGGTACGGAAAGGCAACTAAATTATTTTCATGAAAAAATCAATACACTAGATTCTTTTGTTAAATTCACTCTTGAACTAGGTGGAAATAAGCTTAATTTTCTTGATGTGTCCATCTCATTGATTAACAGAAAACATGATTTCTCCATTTATAGAAAAGATACCTACAGTGATATCACTATTCATAGTACATCAAATCATCCTGTAATCCCCGGGTTCCACCCCTGAGGATTACGGTTAGCCGTTCTCCAATTAAAAGAGCGCGGGCTAGGTCCG
This sequence comes from Apolygus lucorum, assembly GCA_009739505.2. NCBI lineage: Eukaryota > Metazoa > Arthropoda > Insecta > Hemiptera > Miridae > Apolygus > Apolygus lucorum. The sequence continues at coordinate 32,022,547 of CM019176.2, forward strand.
CGGCTTCCACACCAGCAGCGCCACCAGTGCCGGGACCGAGCTTCGCCCAGTCAGCACCAGCGGCGCCACCAGTACCAAGATCAAGCTTCGCCCAGTCAACACCAGCGGCGCCACCAGTAGCTCTCCCACTCCGTGCGCAGGCGCAGAAGCACCGCCTCGCCCCACCCAAACCGAAGGACCCCCGTGCTCATCCCTGATGCCTTCATTCCTTGAGTAGCTTCCTTAGTGGCCGAGAGTACAAGCCCACCGAGACTGGGGCCCCCCAACACTACTGTGAGTTCACTCCTGGTTTCACCCTGACAAGACTGCACGCCTTCTACACGACTCCAAGACAGCACCTGCCCATCACTTACTTCAGGACTGGTAGGAAGAACTATTTCCTTGTATATAGACTTTTCAACAGTTAGGTTAGTTGTGATTTCTCCTTTTCAAAGACTGGCGAACAGGCGCACAAGAATACCTGCCAATAGATAAAAGACTGAGAATGGCCCGATCCTAAATTCCCCCATAATATTAAGAAATTGTAATTTTTCATTTAAATTTAAATTGTAAAAACTTGAATCGTAAAACGTGGTGTACACCTTCTGTGTCCACCACCATTGTTCACCTTGTCCACATTTGTTCATCTATATTGAGAGAGAGAGAGAGTGTTCCTTTTTGCGTGATAGTTGGTAGATAGTAATAAGAGTTGTTGTGACACATATTTTATTTTTGCATATTCGTTTAATACAACAACCATACGGAAGTACCATCTATTTTTATTGACTACTTACCCCTGAACCAGGTATTACTTCACTAGTAAATTCAAATTAGATTCTTTCAGTAAATTCACTTGCTTTTTATTCAGACTTAACGTAACTTCACTTGCAATTTAACTTCATTTCATTTCATATTTATCATACTTAATCCAAGGATTAAGTCCTACATTCGTAGGTGGTGGCAGCATACATATCTTCAGGGAAGACAACAGACAGCTAAGGTAAGTTCTTTATTTCCGCACATTAGTTTACCTTAGAGCCAAAACATAAGATTCCTAAAGTAGGGTTTTCTATTGGTTAACACATTTTAACCTTGATTACTTTTACTTTGCTCCCTTCCTAGGGTTCCCTAGTGAAAAAGGGGTTACAATCCCTTAGTTCATAAACATGCTGCTTTCCATAGTATGATCAATAGAGCTTTGTCAATACCAATGAGTGATCAAAATGTATCTAAAGAAAAAACAATTATCAAGAGTATAGCCGCAAGCAATGGATATGGGGGATGTCTCATTGATTCCATATGGAACAAGGTTCTTAGGAAAAAGTGTAGAGACGGGGTTTCTAATTTGGTTAAAGTTGTATTAGAAGAGAAAAAGTGGATAAGTATACCTTATTATGGAAAGATTTCTGACAAAATTGGCAAAATGTTATCATCTAGAGGTTTCAAAGTAGGGTTTAAAAATAAAAATAATCTTAAAGCTTCGTTGGGTTCTGTTAAAGATGAAATTAGCGTTCAAGATGAAAGTGGTGTTTATAAGCTGAAATGTTCTTGTGGGCTTAAGTATTGTGGTCAAACTGGTAGGAAATTTAGGGAAAGAATAAAAGAGCATGAGAAGGATTTCAGGGATAGCAAAGGTGGTTCTGCTTTTGCAAATCAACTAAGAGAATCCAATAATAACTTTAGTTTTGATCTAACAAACGGACAGTACATAGAATTTCCTCTTTTTTGCCCGAAGGGAGGTACGTTGGATGTGCTTGAAAAGTTCGAGATTAAGAGTGATAGGTCTGGTAAATGTCTGAATGAGGAGGTCCCTCAACATGTTTCAACGTTGATGGGCTCCTTCCTACAATAGCTTGGTCTCCCCTTCACAATGTTACCCTCACCAATGTTTGAGCTCCCTTTCACTTTGTCTGCTTTGATTGGCATTTGATGATCCTCCCAGGTCCCTTCACTTCTCTGAGCCAATAGGATTCTCCTTTCACTTATACCTGCTTCAATCTGATTGGGTATGACTTTCACTTTCTCGACCAATGGGATTCAAGCTCCCTTTCACTTGTGACTATATAAGCTATGCTCTCTGTGATGTACCTTCAGTTATTGTTTGTTAGGTGACTGATGATGACCTAACAGTCGAAATCGATGTAACTTGTAACTCATTATTTTCGTGGAAATAGACAACGTTCTACTCAACTCCGTTTTTATTATAAATTCAGGGTTAAATGGGGTATTTCGGTCAATTTTTTTTTTTTTTTTTTTCAAAAGAGTATGGCTCAGGAATAACGGTAATCGGGTCTGTTCGTCGAGAAAATGTTTTTAAAAAATCAGAGAAGCTAAGGAAAGTTGAAGATTTGAATGGTGTGACGTAGCTAGCCAACTGTCTTTGAAAAAGTATCCATGCCCAGAAGCCCCTCTTGGATGCTACAAAACTCTACTCACACACGCCCGCGGCGTAGTTCTTGCCTAGTGTGTGTGCATTTATAGCGGCCCGCCTTTTTCAAACGTGTGATCTCTTTAATTAATTTTTCTACCACATGTTATTGTATCATTGGGCTAAAAGTTGGAGTATATAGGTTTTCAAGGGTGCTGAATCCAAATTTGAGGTCAAAAACCTGAATTTCCGACCCACCGAAATACCCCATTCTATAAGACTTATAGATAGATTATTATAGACCCCATTCTATAATAACTTAGTTATTTCGAACAAAAAATTACATTTCAAAAATCATTATTTCGAATTTTTTTTCCGTGTGTTCAACCTTGTGTCATTAAAACTGCCATAACTCCTGTTATTTACAAAGTAAATTCAAATTTGAGGATGTCGTTGGAAAGGGCGTTAAATTTCCAAGCTACCTAGTGAAAAATCGAAATCTATTAGCAAAAACTGCTAGAAAGTGGATTTTTTTGCAAAATGAAGGTTTCTCTCTCGAAAAATCATCATTTTAGCAGTCAGAATGAGGGGTGCGCCTTGATTTTTTTAGATTTTTAATCGAAAGTAGACTACATTCTGAGAATTTTGGCACCAACCGCGACCTTCTAGCGTGAGTAGATCTGTTTCTATGATTTTTCAAAGTTTCGACCGTTTATGACGTCACGCACCCCTCTCGCCTGGGCGGGACCCCCAGACCACTGTGACGTCATAAACGGTCGAAACTTTAAAAATTCATAGGAAAAGATTTACGCACGCTAGAAGGTCGCGGTTGGTACAAAAATTCTCAGAATGAGGTCTACCTTAGATTAAAAATAACGATTAACAGTTTTTCCTACCCAGGCGCACACCCTATTATTCGGAAGTATCACCATTGGATTCAACGTGAAAAATAACATGATAAATGATGCCCAAGTCGTCTTGAGATCGAGGGTGACGATACACCGAGTAAATGACTCCAATTTATTGTAAAATACGAAATTAGGCCTCTTTTGTGATTCACACTCGTGTTTCTGTTTATTCGTAAGATCTCACGGGGAGCGGACGGTTGGTCCTTCAGAGCTCTGGGTGGTTTCATTCGATTCTAAAAATTCAATACCATTTTAAATTGATGAAAAAACAATACCTTTATTTCGAAATTTTTTGAGCTAAGGTGTTTTTAAAATTTCATCCCTTATTTTTCACCCCTTAGAAGTGACTGACGTCTACCAAAAGCTTCGCGGCACAACTAGACCCCAAATGGAGCCCATACGCCGAATTTCATCAAAGAACCAGTAAAGTAAACCAACATTCAGGTTGAATTTTCGTCCAACTGCCATTCTTGCCGAGTGCCATCCCATTTATTTTTTGGTTTATTATTTTCAATAATAAGCCTTTGGAATCGAGCAAGAAAGAAAAAATTTTAACCCCTCCTCAAAATTTGATGTTTTACGTTTCAAGGTACGTAGAATACGAAAATCGAATAAAAAAATTTCCGTCCGTCCGCCGTACGCGGCACTTTTCATAGTAACACTGGACCGATTTGGTTCAAATTTGGTATATGGGCTCCATTTGGGGTCTAGTTGTGCCGCGAAGCTTTTGGTTGATGTAGGTCACTTTTAAGGGTTGAAAAATAAGGGATGAAATTTTAAAAACACCTTAGCTCAAAAAATTTTGAAATAAAGGTATTGTTTTTTCATCAATTTAAAATGGTATTGAATTTTTGAACCTAGCTTGTAGGTAAAAAAAAAGTTGGTAGGTAAAAAAAATGTTGGTGGGTAAAAAACGCTGCAAATCATTGCTCAAAGGCTTCTTCACTCTTCAGATCACTGATCAGCTGAGTGAGCTCCGAAGCCATTTTCAATCCTATTGAATGGAAGTGCTCTTCCAGGCGTCTCCAGCATTCGAGGAGATCTTCTTCACTCTTCAGATCACTGATCAGCTGAGTAAGCTCCGAAGCCATTTTCAATCCTATTGAACGCAGGAAGTTGAAATTTGAGAGGGAAGGTCAAGGGAGAATACAGATGGTGGTAAGTGCTATTGACGGAGAACCAGTGATCCATACAGAAGGGTGATCTATACAGAAAATAATAAACCTTTGAGCAATGATTTGCAGCGTTTTTTTTTAAATCTACATTCCAAGACGAAAACTCGTATTTTCAGACGAGTGATCTATACAGAAAAATAATAAACCTTTGTGTAATAATTTGCAGCGTTTTTTTCTACATTTTATCGATAAATTGACAGTTTGGTGAACAAACGAGGGTGAAACCATTCCTTCTTCCATGGAAACAAAATAGTGTGACTGTCGTTGCCGCGATCCCAAAAAAGAAGAAGAAGAAGAAGCAAAGACGAAGTGATAGCAGGGTATCAGTGTTTTCTTGCGATCACATTTTTTCCTCGATTCTAATTTAGTCTCAAGTTTTTATTCAAGAACATTAAATTAATGTTCCATCCATTCTTCGTTGGCGGATGATGAAGAGAAACGAAACGCTCTTCAGACTTTTGGAAAAGTGGCCTGGCAAAGAACGGCTCGGAATTTACCGTTTTATGCCTATATTTTTCGTCCTGGGAGCTGCTTTGGAATACACAATGATCAAATGGGATGTCAACGGCAGAGTTAATTTCTACCGGACCTACAAACGTAGACAAGCGGAAACCTTGGCAGCTGAAGCCCTGAGAATCAACAACGCCTGAAGATAAGTTGCTGTGCATTGTCTTCAAGAATAATCCAACTCGAAGATGCCTGCAGGTGTAACTTGGCCTCAGTATTTGAGGGTTGTTGCAGTAGCGATGCTCTCGATGATGGCTGGTGCTCAAACAGTCCACCTCGTCTACAAACCGCTGGATGACCTGGATGAATTGGTGAAACAAGAAATCGAGAAAAGGAAGGCTGTGGGTAAGAGTGTAGCGGCTAACGGACATTGATGTAGGAAGTACTCGTAGTGTAAAACATAATAACTGTGTAATTATCTGTACAATATATTGATTAATTAGTGGAAGTTGGTACTATCTACAGCCTCCCATGTTTCCACCATTATTGGCGGATATACTTGGTAAATTATGGCGTGTAAGAGGCGGCTTCAAGAAGCCCTGGAATACTCAGGGGCGTCGGGTGAAAATATTCGTCAGGCAAACAGCTAGGCTGCAAATTATTACACAAAGGTTCTTTTTTTTCTGTATATATCATGCGCCAGCAAAGAACTCAGCTTTGCCATTCACCACCTACCAACCATGTTTCATCTTCACAATCAAGTTTATTTGGAAGATCTACTCGCTTCACACTCCATTCGAAGAACTAAAGAATTCCTTCGTTTAGAAATTTTATTACTGGTTGCTAAGGAAGCAAAACCGAGTACAACCCAAAGAAACGATCGGTGATCTCATTTTGGTTAGCTAAAATTTGAAAGATAATCAGGCCTCTTCTGCGATTCATAATCGTGTTTCTGATTTATCGTAAGTTCAACCCTGAAGTTCTCGTAGCGAACGAACAGTTTGTCCTCAAAAGCTCTGGGTGGTCTCGTTCGATTCTAAAAATTCAATGGTAGGTACCTATCTTTAATTTTTGAAAAAAAAATACCTTCATATCGAGAGTTTTCGAGATAAGAGGGCGCCTTTGGAAGTTACATCCCTTCCATTTCACCGCTTAGAACTAACTGACATCAACCAAAAGCTTCGGGGCACAACTAGACCACAAATGGAATCCCATATACCAAATTTCATCAAAATCAGTCCATAATAATTAAGAAAAGTTCCGCGGATGGACGGATTTTTTTTATATTCGATTTTCAAAATCTACACATACCTACCCCAAACGTAAACCATCGGATTTTGAGGGTGCTCAAAACTTTGTTTCTTGAAAATAATAAACCAAAAACGCTGCAAATCATTGCTCAAAGGTTTATTATTTTCTGTATAGATCACCCTTCTGTATGGATCACTGGTTCTCCGTCAATAGCACCTACCACCATCTGTATTCTCCCTTTACCTTCCCTCTCAAATTTCAGCTTCCTGCGTTCAATAGGATTGAAAATGACTTCGGAGCTCACTCAGCTGATCAGTGATCTGAAGAGTGAAGAAGATCTCCTCGAATGCTGAAGACGCCTGGAAGAGCACTTCCATTCAATAGGATTGAAAATGGCTTCGGAGCTCACTCAGCTGATCAGTGATGATTTGCAGCGTTTTTTACCCACCAACATTTTTTTTACCTACCAACTTTTTTTTACCTACCAGCTAGGTACTACCTACCACACCACACTGGCTTCACACCTTCACAATCAAGTTTATTAGAAAGAACTAAACGCTTCACACTCGATTCGAAAAATAGAGAGCTTCATATGAAAATTTGATTTCTGGTTACGCAGAAGGCAAAACTGTATACAAATCGAAGAAATGATCCGCGATCGCATTTTAGTCCGATAAAATTTGAACGGAGATTAGACCTCTTTTGCTATTCACACTCATGATTCTGTTTTATCGAAGGAAAACCTTCAAGTACTCGTAGGGACCGAACGGTTTGTCCTACAGAGCTCCGGGTGGTCTCAAAAATTTTTAAAAATTCAATACTATTTAAAATTGGAGATAAACGATACCTTTATTTCGAGAGTTTTCGAGCTAGGGCACTCTTGAAAATTTCAACCCTTAATTTTCACCCCTTAGAAGTGACCTACATCAACCAAAAGCTTCGCGGCACAACTAGACCCCAAATGGAGCCCGTATACCAAATTTGAACCAAATCGGTCCAGTGTTGCTAAGAAAAGTGCCGCGGATGGGGGACGGCGGACGGACATTGCAAATTTGGATTCTATGCACCTTGAAACGTAAGTGACAAAGTTTGAGGGGGGGTTATAAAAATTTTTTGCGATACGATCACATAGGCTTATTATTAGAAATAATAAACCAAAAGAGACTCTGAATTTAGACCTAATAAGACGTGAAACCTTCATTCTACAATGTTATGCAATTATTTCCAAGTGTCTAGCAACTAGAAAAAGATTAGGTACAGTGAAATACAATAAAATCGGGAACGAGACACCAGCCAACGTCAAACAGCTGCTATTTGCTGCTATTTGAAAGAACGAACTGCTTTCCTTCCTTGAGATAATGTGATTGGATGGATATGTTATGTATTGCCATGCGTGGGCTAATTAGTATCCATGGCTCATCCTCCAAGGTCACGGTCACGAAACAGTTTTCCGGCTGTTTGCAACAGCTGATAGCGTGGTAGTGGGGGTGTAGCAATACTTGACCCCGCGCTGACCCCCCGCCGACCCGCCAATCGTCGCCTCTCACTCTAAACGGTCCCAAAAAATTCATTTTTTCGAACTGCTTGCCTTGCATCACAGAGTACCAGAGACAAGCCTTGCATCGCCCGCGCTAGTTCGCGTATCATCCGCAATCCATCGTAGTTACCGACATTTTCAACACTCTGGTGTGTTGCGGGCTAGTATCCAAGACAAAATACGTACTTTCTTATTCCATTCTCCTATTTAATCTAACTTCCTTGAAAAATAACGAAATAGTCCCTAAATATTATAAAAGTTTTCCAAAATCGGCTAAATATTACTTGCAAAAATGGAAATATAGGAGAATCTCAACAAAAATTAATTTTTATATTTGCATATTTGTAGTAAGGCAAACAGTGTTTGCTATGTTTGCCTGGAGGAGGCGCCACTGGGAATACTGTACAGAGCTACAGCACGGCCAGTAGTTTGTTGTGTTGTTTATGCTACATCGGAAGTAGCAGCCGGTGTCTCGCAGCTTTTGGAGATTTGTTTCCTCAATAGTTTGAAAGTCACTTCGTCGTTGAGGCGAAAGATGCTTCAGAGCATCTAATGAGTAGCATTACAGAATTAAAAGTAAAGTAGGTGCGGCACATACCTTCCTCGCATCCATAACCCGATTGTACTGATGAACCAATGCATTGTAGCTAATTTCTAAAAACAGCAATCTCTAAGTACCTTTCACTACCCTCATAGGGGACCATCTACACGCTTTATCTGGACAATCCTAGGAAATTTCATCAAATTCGGATGAAAAATGTAAGTGTTATAGCTGTTACAAGGATTTTAGGTTTGCTTTGTAAGTACCTTGTAGTATCCTCCTGAAAAACATCTACACGTCATCGAGCACAATCCCTTGAAAATGTCATCAAATTTGGATGAAAAATGTTGAAATTATGGCTGTTATATGGATTTTACATGTTATATGGTTTACGCATGCGCAGAGACTACTATCGGATGATTTTCATAGGGAATCATCTACATGCCAACCCGCACAATCCCTGAAAATTTCATCGAAATCAGTCTATAACTTCGTGAAGTTTCGCCCGTTGCAAGGATTTCATGTCAGACACAGAACCAAAATTGGGAATTTGCCTCACATTTTTTAATTTTGCTATCGAAAGAGGGTTCATAGTGTGCTGCTCGAAAACGCATCCACAATATTTGAAAAAATTAAAGAAGATGGAAATTTTAAATGTAGCGGCAATCTGTATGGGGACAGCCATGTTGCAACGTATCTAGCTGCCTAACCAATCTGATTCCAATTGTCCCAAAAGGCGAGCTAGAAGTAGGGAAAGGGTACAACGTCGGAGTGGGGGTAGCCCAAGGGAGGCAAGGTGAAGTGCTCCAAGGCAAGAAGAGTCTAAAGGGCCCCATTCACGTGTATGTCCGGAGTCGCCGCCGTGTCCCTCCAGGTACTCCCCGAAGCCACTGCAGTAGTCCACTCACCTGGCTACCAAAACTACCTGACTCCGCCGAATGGCGGACCTGCTGCCAACCACCGCTTGCTCACTTCCTTCTCTGAGTTTGAAAGATGACTAGATGTGAGGAAAATGGTAGGGCTACGTACTGTACTCGTGGGGGTGCGACCGGGCATCGGCCTCACTTCAACCATTCACATGGCTGCCGAGGATTAACCTGGCCGCAATTTTCGAGCATGTTCGATTACCTGCCGAGCGGCGGACGACCGCCAGACCTCAAGATTTTGTTAACCATTCACGGGAAGTTTTCCCTTTGACGGCGGCTAGGGATGCGGCGGCGACTCCAGGCATACACGTGAATGGGGCCCTTTATGCGTAACGGGAGTGACTAGTGCTCTAACCTGGCGGTCGTAAGTTCTATACATCTAATAATGATTTATAACTGAATTCCTTGTTGTTTTACTTATTGTATGTTGGTTCTTTGTTTCTACTCAGACCTTATTGATTGATTGGTTAACTATATGATGATCAAGCTATAGTAGGATCATCGTGGATGTGCAAATGTGCACTTGGTTTGATGCTAACAATACTAACTAGCGAGGTTCGTGCCAGCTATAAGGAGTGGTTGGAGGCTGGTTGGGGGAAAACTACACCCCCGGGAATGGGGGAATAACTACCCCCATTCAACTACCCCTAGGAGCGAGGGAAGAGCTACCCTCTGGTATTGTGGAATACCAACTCCTAGGGACGAGGGAAGAGTTACCCTCTGGTTTTGGGGAACAACTACCCCAAGTGTCGAGGGAAGAGCTATCCTTTTGTATTGGGGAATAACTACCCCTAGAGACGAGAGAATAACGACCCTCTATAGTTTTAGGTTTATCAAATCAATTATACCTTTTTTACTGGTAATTAATGAAATTTCAGAAGCGTCAAAAATATATCAGTTCTAGGATTAAGTTCAAATTGGTCGATCTTTTCCACTTGCATTAATTAGTTTTAATACTAGACCAACAGATAACTCGTAATTATTAACATTTACGACACCAATCATGACAAGTCACTTCGAAGGGGATCTGTGGTGCTTACTACAGTAGTGCTTCCTCTGGAAGTGTAAATTGATACTATTAGCTCATTTGGTCGAACAAAGGGAGGAGCTTGTGAGGACCTCAGGAAAAATACTTTTGCGCAAAAAAGTTGCGCGCAATCGTGCGCAATTGACACTGAGTTCATTTTTTCAAATGGAACCCCCCCCTTTTTTATTACAGATTCGGATTCTACGTCAAATTTCATGAAAACTTCATACCCACATCGATCTGTTTTATTGCGCACAACCTGGCTTTTTGGAGAACCCTTAGTGTGGCACATGTTTTTTCATCATTTTTTAACGCTGAATCACAGGGTGTCATCCGTTTTGAGAAAAAACAAAATTTAATAGGAAAAATTAACATTTCTTTCACGAAAACATCAGTTTTGAGGTCGAAATCATGTTTATTTTTTATTTTCTCTCCTCCTTTTGAACCACGGGCTTGGGGCCGTCTACGGTGGAGTTAAAAATAAAAACTGGCAGCACGATCATGCTTGAACTGAATAAAATTGCCTAAAAACTCATAACGATTTAAAAAGAGCGATTTTTTCACTAAAAACAACCGAATTTTTGGCCGTTATTTTGAAAAATTCCAGTCAAATTGAAAAACGGATGTCACCATGTGATTTAGCGTTGAAAAATGATGAAAAAACATGTGCCACACTAAGGGTTCTCCAAAACCTAATTTTTGTGCAATTGTGGAGTTGCGCAACTTGGAGCGTTCAAAAAGCCAGGTTGCGCGCAATAAAACAGATCGATGTGGGTATGAAGTTTTCATGAAATTTGACGTAGAATCCGAATCTGTAATAAAAAAGGGGGTTCCATTTGAAAAAATGAAGTTAGTGTCAATTGCGCACGATTGCGCGCAACTTTTTCGCGCAAAAGTATTTTTCCTGAGGTCCTCACAAAAAATCATGAAGAATTGCGTTGGTCGGAATTTTTTACGCTGTATTTTGCGAAAATGAAGGGGGGTGTAACCTTTCCGTGAAACACCCTGTATAGAAAAATAATAAACCTTGTTTAATAATTTGCAGCGTTTTTAAAAATAAGATTCTACCTATTAGTTTGTCAAGCATTATTAGTCTTCGTCTTTTCTTATTTAGTTTCTATATTTGTGTTAGTTTCGTTATTTGAATCACATTATTTGAGTTTTGTGTGGTGACAAGGGCGCTTGCAACTCTACCTGTTGACGTTCTTTGATACTATTTGCTGAGATACCTACTTCTTTTACGTTCCACCGGAGCACAGCAGTGTGAATTCGGTCAATTTTTGCGTCACTTTGGGAGAACTCGGAGGAGGTGATGTAGGCCTTCAGCCTCCCTCAATTTGTGTTTTTTGACCGAGGCTTCACTTGTTTGTGCATTTTCTTCTACAGTACCTATTTTTTACCCCTTGGGTATTCCTGTTGTTAAACGTTATCCTTGGGCCCTATTATATGATTTGACTTGAAACTCCAGAATCTAAAATTGAGGCAAATTCCTCATTTTCCAGGGACGTTTGAAACTTAAAACGTGAGTGGGAATTTTCATCTTAGAGAACATTTTCATGTCTCTTATCTAATTACATAAAACCCCAACCAAGAACGTACGTATGTATGCATGTCACCGATCGTGAGGAGTGGTGGGAGTGGGGATAGTCGGAGGGTTGGTGGGGGGAGGAGTGGGGATAGTCAGAGGGTTGGTGGGGGGAGGAGTGGGGATAGTCGGAGGGTTGGTGGGGGGAGGAGTGGGGATAGTCGGAGGGTTGGTGGGGGGAGGAGTGGGGATAGTCGGAGGGTTGGTGGGGGGAGGAGTGGGGATAGTCGGAGGGATGGTGGGGGGAGGAGTGGGGATAGTCGGAGGGTTGGTGGGGGGAGGAGTGGGGATAGTCGGAGGGTTGGTGGGGGGGAGGAGTGGGGATAGTCAGAGGGTTGGTGGGGGGGAGGAGTGGGGATAGTCGGAGGGTTGGTGGGGGAGGAGTGGGGATAGTCGGAGGGTTGGTGGGGGGGAGGAGTGGGGATAGTCGGAGGGTTGGTGGGGGGAGGAGTGGGGATAGTCGGAGGGTTGGTGGGGGGAGGAGTGGGGATAGTCGGAGGGTTGGTGGGGGGAGGAGTGGGGATAGTCGGAGGGTTGGTGGGGGGAGGAGTGGGGATAGTCAGAGGGTTGGTGGGGGGGAGGAGTGGGGATAGTCGGAGGGTTGGTGGGGGGAGGAGTGGGGATAGTCGGAGGGTTGGTGGGGGGAGGAGTGGGGATAGTCGGAGGGATGGTGGGGGGAGGAGTGGGGATAGTCGGAGGGTTGGTGGGGGGAGGAGTGGGGATAGTCGGAGGGTTGGTGGGGGGAGGAGTGGGGATAGTCGGAGGGTTGGTGGGGGGAGGAGTGGGGATAGTCGGAGGGTTGGTGGGGGGAGGAGTGGGATAGTCGGAGGGTTGGTGGGGGGAGGAGTGGGGATAGTCGGAGGGTTGGTGGGGGGAGGAGTGGGGGATAGTCAGAGGGTTGGTGGGGGGGAGGAGTGGGGATAGTCGGAGGGTTGGTGGGGGGAGGAGTGGGGATAGTCGGAGGGTTGGTGGGGGGGAGGAGTGGGGATAGTCGGAGGGTTGGTGGGGGGAGGAGTGGGGATAGTCGGAGGGTTGGTGGGGGGAGGAGTGGGGATAGTCGGAGGGTTTGTGGGGGGAGGAGTGGGGATAGTCAGAGGGATGGTGGGGGGAGGAGTTGGGGGCGGAAGGAGTTGGAGGAATCGTTTTTGCCTGCTTTTAGTAGGCTTTCAGCTAGTCTATAGAAAAACCTTGGAGAGTTTAACACACACATTTACCTTCTACGCTAGTTTATGTATTAGGAATTATGAAACGTATTTTCTTGCTCGATTTGTATTATTTTCAATAATAAACCTTAAAATAAAAGTTATTTTAAAAATCAAGCTAAAAAGTAAATTTTAAAATTATTTATTTTGAAATTCGACTTTTTTTAAATCGAAGTTTTTACTTTGTATCCCTGTCTATTTCAATTGGCGCTTTCCGAGAGAAAAAACATGCTGAAATTGTCAGTTTTCCAACGGTCTGTCAATTTTTCTTTCAAATTGGAAGAGTAAATCAAGTTTGAATGCTAAAAAACGTGTGTTTTACTAGAAAATCGACTGTTTTACGCGGTGTATCTCAAGATGACGATTTTGGTATCATTTCCTACGTAATTTTTCACGCTAATTCCAATGGTGATACTTCTGAATAATTCTGACTGCTAGAAAGTGAATTTGTTGAAGAAATAACGGAAGATGATCAATGAAAAGAACCTCGGAACTCAAGGTATGAACTCTGCAATGTTTTGTCTACTGTGAGTCTCATAAGATTGAACTTTCACATGACACAGATAAGATGACGTTTTTATTGAGTAGGAAGGTTTTACTTCATTCTCACTAACATATCTACTAATAAAGCGGATTTAATGAATAAAAAATAAAAGTTTTCTTTGATGAAATTCGGGGTCTAGTTGTGCCGCAAAGCTTTTGGTTGACGTCAGTCACTTCTAAGGGTTGAAAAATAAGGGATGAAATTTTAAAAACAACTTAGCTCAAAAAATTTCGAAATAAAGGTATTGTTTTTTCATCAATTTAACCCTAGGATGACACACCGGGGTCATTCGTGACCCCACGATTTACATTTGGCCGTGTATCTATAAAAAAACAAATTTTCTTCGAACAGGGATATTTTGTAAATAAAGTTAGCAGCCCCGCTGAGCCCCTTTGTCAGTGGTTAAGGTCAGTCACTCGGTAGAGTTCGTGTAGTTAACTTGCAAACGTGCTATGGGCCACATCTGACCCCAGTGTGCTATAAACGGTTGACTTTTTTTGTGTGGGGGACTATTTGACCCCAGTGTGACTTCCTGGAATTTCTTCCCAAGTATGTTATTCAATTCATTCTTTTGCCTTTTAAATTTTGGGGTCAGAATTGACCCCAGTGTGCCGTTTATGTATGGGTGATTCTCCGAAAAGTGGCATTTTCTTGTTCCAAGTCCAAAAAATGGTCTTACGTAGCAGATAAAAAAATGGGGAAAAAATCGTGTGTGGGGCTCGGCCCAATGTATTAGGACCCATTTATATAAGCTAAGTATTTACAGTCTTTCATATTTAAAATTCAAATTTGAAGGCCAATTTGTCATTCATCTGGGTGTCCCAAGGGGTCAACTGCCAGTTTTCAAACACGATGCCAAATAGGTAAGTAGATGGAATTTTTCAAATATTTTCCTATGATATCTACCACAATTGAAGTTCCCAAAAAGTGATAAGCCAAATTAAAATGCAAACTACTAAAGCTGTAGCACCGTCAAATAGGGGTGTCCTAAAGGTTTTGTGTCATTCATCTGGTGTCGAATGTTGCCTGCTGCAGCTCCCCTGCTAAGGAAGATAGAGAATTTTTTCTTGCAGGAGTTGGTACCCCCGGTTCTCAACTCCACGTGCACATCGCCATTTTCCATCAGTCGCCATCCAGCTGTGTTCAAGTTGACATCGAAGGTTGAATAACATGTGAGTATTCTTATTCTTTATCATTCTTCTGGTCATGTTCCTGAGTTTCAGTTATACTATATTGATTTAACCCAGTCTGAACTGACGTCCTTCTGGAAGGATGGCGACCATTGCCGCAGATTTTCACTCGTGGGCGTTGTTCATGTTAATTCCCATAGATAGTTGCATAGTCTCATAAATGTTGACATCCAAACTAAGGGAGCAAAGGTCATTTGGTTCCTGTTTTTCATTCTCATCAGCTGTTTTTGCGGTTAAAAGATCCGACCCATGCACGATGAGTGAAGCTCCTGATTTTTATGTTGATGGGCAAGTACCGCTTCAATTTTACCTCTCAAAAACCACTGAAATTCATTGTTAGGAGATTCTAGTAACTTAATATATCCAATATAATCGTTTATGTGTGCTACTGAGATTTCAAGGGTTCTGGAAACAGGCGATCCTTCTGGGAGGACGTCAGTCCTATGTGTACTCACTTCGGTTCCTACGGTTTTCTTTCGGATGTTTATGAATTGCTACCGGATATTGATTATTATTTCGTACTACCAATTGCTTGAATTTTAAATAAATATAAATTTTGATGTGGAGGTTCATCATCTATTCATCATCATCATCATAATATGTAATCAGATGATGAACCTCCACATCAAAATTTATATTTATTTAAAATTCAAGCAATTGGTAGTACGAAATAATAATCAATACCTATCCGGTAGCAATTCATAAACATCTTATGTATGTAGTACTTATTAAGTACTACATACATGGTGCGAACCTTGCCAGAAAAATATGCTTTCTTTGGATCGGGTTACGGAGTTGTCATGACCTATGCAGATCAGCTGCCTGAGGATTTTCCCTACAAGCTGTATTTGGACAACTTTTTTACGAGTTGTGACTTGATGAGAGATCTGGAAGAAATATTTGCGCTACTGGAACAATGAGAATAAATAGTCTTGACAAGGCTTGACCTCTGCAAGATTGACATGCTCTAAAGAAGAAAGACAGGGGAACATAATATGTTTTTCTTATCAACGCAGAAGACATATTGTCTTCTGCGTTGATAAGACTCAAAACATTATGCTTTGGCCTGGAATGACAGCAACATCTTTACGCTTGCAACGAATTTTGATTCTTGATTCCTATCAATGCTGCAGCAAGATTTTCATGCCAGCTAAATAAAACGATGTCCATTGAACAATCTCATCTCGTCTCAGATTAGAATAAGACCATGGAAGGAATCGATCGTGCCGATCGAAACATATCTCTTTACAAAACCTCAATCACAGGGAAAAAATTGTACTTTCCCATTACAGCTCATGTTATTGATGTTGCTGTACAAAATACCAGGCAGCTACTTAGATATAATGGAGGAACAATGGACCACCTAGCTTTTCGCGAAAGGATCTCATCAACTATGTTGGAGTCTAATAAAAGATTGGTATCGTCTAAAGGCCGTCCATCCTAATTTGAGAAGATTGACACCAGATTTGATAAAATTGAATGCTACGTTGCCGAACTCGAAGTTGATCGAAACACTGGAAAAGGCAAACAACAAAGCTGCAGAAGTTGCAATAGAAAAGGAACCACAAAATGTTTGAAGTGTGAGGTCTCTCTTCACGTGTTTTCTTTTTTTATATTATTATTATCACACGAAAATATAATTTTATAAAATTTATAGATAAACTGTTTCTAAAAACACAATGCATGTGTCATCAACATGCATTGTGTTTGTATAACCAGTTGAAATACAAAGTATTATAATAATACATTATTATATTATTATTATAATAATGTATGATTATTAGGATAATACACAATTTTGGGAGAATGGAATATCGTTAATAACAAGAATAATTCTAGTTATTTGATAAAAATGCTTATACAAAAAAAGGATATTCCATTCTCCCAAAATTGTCTATTATCCTAATAATCATACATATAATATTTATTTGTAATTTTTTATAATTTTTTCTGGTCCTATTTGAAAACTAAAGTAAATCTGGCGAAGAAAACGGCGATTTCGTTTTAATTCTGTGACCCGTCTATTAGTGTGTGCACATAGGACAGACGTCCTTCTGGAAGGACGGGCTTCTGTGACGTCACTAAATGATCAAGATCGAGATGAATATTTTTCTCTAGTTCAGAGAGTCCTTAGAGGAGAAAAATGTGATTAAGATGTACGAATTTCGATTTTAGAAATTCAGTCTTATCTGGGTTAATTGTTTAGCATTTGTATGTAGTTTTGTGCTTAGTTATCATTGGTATTTTCATTTTTTCCTTCATCAGTTCCTGTTGTCTTCAAATGCTAAAAAATATGAAAAAATGTCATTCATATGGGTGTCATTCATCTGCATTTACAAGATATTCTGATTCCAGATGAATGACTGGAGGGCCAGATTAATGACTTATGAGTTGTAAACTTTTATGTAATCAAGTTATTTTGTTGGTGTGGGTTCTTGCAAGGATAGAGAGGAGGTAAATAGCTTGGGAATACATCTCATCAATAGTTAGTGAAAATGTTTTGGTCTGCTTTCAGATAATTATGGCACCAAGAAAACAACCCATTTCGCGAGAAGAGATGCTGAGAAGAAAGCGACTAAAAGAAAGGGAAAGGTATGCCAAAATCAAGAACGACCCAGCTCTATTGAAGCTTCGCCAGGAGTCTCTTGCTGAAAACTATGTCAAGAGGAAAGCGACGCTCTGTATGCCCACTTACACACTTTAATTAGCATCTCACAGTAATCAGAAAATCATAGGAAAAAGTCCGATAACGGTAGATCAATTTTTAGGTGGCAAAAAATGCCACTTTTCGGAGAATCACCCGTAGGTATGCGAAAAATAGGTGTGCCAAGATTTTTACTTATGTATATTGATTTCTAAATTTCTTGTTTTTCCATTTACCGTGAGAAGCCCCTACTTTGAGCCAAAGCAAGTATACTATAAAAATTCACAATAATACAGGAGTGATAATACAATTTTTTTGAAGAGCAGAGAAATAAAAGTGCTGGTGAAAGTCGTCAGTCAAACTCAAAAAAGGGCCATCTTTGAGCTGATCTATTATCGAAACTATTCCATAGAATTAAATGATTTTTTTTATATTCGATTCCTAATATTGTCAACAGGCTATCAATAGATTTTTACAACCTAAAAATAAATTTAAATTTCTGTCTTAAATTTAAATAGGAGGAATTTAAATTTTGGGGTCAGAATTGACCTCAGTGTGCCGTTTATGTATGCGAAAAATAGGTGTGCCATCCTAGGGTTAAAATAGTATTGAATTTTTAGCATCGAATGAAACCACCCAGAGCTCTGAAGAACCAACCGTTCGCTCTCCCATGAGATCTTACGATTAATCAGAAAATAGAGTGTGAATCACAAAAGAGGCCTAATCTACGTTAAAATTTAGCTGACCAAAAGGCGATCGTTAATTGTTTGTTTCATCGAGTTGTATCTATCAAATTTTCTCATGAAGGCACCCACAACCCGAATTTAGTTTGAAGCATTTATTTCTTTCACGTAAACTTGATTGTGCAGAAGGTTGGTGGTAACATTGGCAAAGCCGTGTTCTTTGCAGGCGAGTGATCTATGCAGAAAAATAGCAAACCTTTGTGTAATAATTTGTAGCGTTTTAATATCTTCAATCGAAATATATTTGTTGAAGGTAGAGGAAGGTATGAATTAAACCTTTAGGTCTATTTTTTCAGACGTTACGATAAGCAGTGTAAGGTGGTAATAGGAAACGATTAAACAAATTCTCCTTCAATTTTCATTTAATATCAGGTATAGCACATGCTCAGTAAACAAAAGATTAACGATTAGTTGAACGCTTATCTTAAAAAATGTTATACATTTTAAGAATTCAGTCATCATAACTATTAAAGCTAAGGCAATCCAAAGTATGGCGTAAGGTAATTGGTTAATATAAAAGAAAGATTTGTACCATCTATGGCTAGTGGAATCGAATTATAATTACCTGTACACGTATTCAACAAGTAATTCCTAAAATAAGAATAAATATTACAGTGATCGTACAAAAAGGAAGAAAATTCCATCGACAGTCGCATCCGGTAGAACCTTATGGAAGTGCTGTACAAAAATATGACGAGACGAATGAGAGGTTTTAGGCTGTGGAGTCCCCTTGGATCTTGCCGATGACGTGTTTCACCCAGCCTTTGGTGGTTGTGGCGTCGATGACGGTCGAGGCGACGGAACTCGAGTCGTACTCGTCGTCTTGGTGAGAGTCCTGGCCGGGGCTGCTCAGAGGGGAGCAAGTCTTGTTTTCAGTCGAACGCCATTTGAGGCTCGGAGGTTTTTCAGGTACGGGAGGCGGTATTTTTTTTACCTTAGGAACAATGGCGTCCAGGATGTCTTCCGGGTCGCTGAAGATGGCGCTGTCGCGGCAGACATCGTTCAACATCGTTGATTCTATGGCTTCGAACGACTTTTCGTAGTAGCTGTCCGCGGAACCGTCGCTGTCAGCCTGCTCGACTTCTTCCACAGCCTCCCCCTTCGGATAGGACTTGGAAGAATTGCTAGCGGCGTAGCCTGATGATGAAGATGAAGTCAGATTTGAGACCAGTGACAGGACAGAGTACGGTCTGATCCCGAGAAGTGATGCAGCTTTCTTCGAGTTGGTTATATTTGGAAACAAAGTTCTAGGATCTGCGTAGTCCGATGTTTCGCTGCCGTGTGCGATCCTTGCACCTAGAGCTGAGCTACCCTGCTTGTAAAATGGCGAACCTTCATCGGCTTTTTTCTTAACAAACGTTTTGGCAAATGCTGTCATTAATTTGTTTGAACGCTGCCCATCGTCAATTTCATCCAGAGTCTCCGACGACAGACGTAAATTGGCAAGTTTATTGCTGACTGATGAAATGACTTGTTTCAAAGTGGCTTTGGTTAAACTCGGCCTGTAAATCTTGTACTCCGGGTGAACATTGAGATGCTGAGTGCTGGCGTCAGGCGTCGAGTCTTCCTCAGTGGTGTCGTCTGGAAGAGGAAACCTGTGACGAGCCACCAGCTGGTCGTGTTGGCTGTCGCAGTACCTCTGCATGTCTTCCAAGTTGAGCTCTTGCGCTTTGTCAGAAGCAATGGTAAACGGCCTGTCCGGCGAAATCCGAGCTCTATGCCAGTCGGGCGTCCCCAACTGGAATCCTCGCGGTAGAGATCCAGCCTTGAGACTTGTTGGGATGTTGAGGTGCTGTCTTTGCTGTTTAAGCCACACAGCAGGGTTAGTTGGGCCATCGAACGAGATCTGACTTCCTGACAGAGATACATCTGTGGAACTCTGTTCATAAACTTGACTAGTAAAAGATTGCGCCCTTTTCAGACTTGGACTCTCCAAACACCTTGCACTCTCCCAGACGTTTTGTAGGTTGTCGTAGTCGCCCTCCCTCTGAGCTGAAAGGCTCCTGGTTGATCTGGAATGAGGTATACCAGACCCTTCATCCTCCTCGTCGCTCGTCTCTACACGATGTCTCCTAGCAGTAATGTGCCGCTGTTTCTTGAGAACCCGCTGAAACTCCTTATTCTGCATCAATAATTGGCTAACTATTTCTTCTAGCGTCTTCTTCTTCTCGACTTGAGGAGATGGCTGCTCTGAAAGGTCGGCTTCCGATATGTGAAGTTCCATCGACCCATTATCAGAACTCTGCTCCATACTCGTCTCCACAGGGTAACAGTCACCATCGTTGCTGAGAGATTTCAAACCACCTTGTTCCTGAAACAATCACCAATGACTTCTGTTACCAACGACAAATGAAAATCTGTTATTGCACTATACAGTTTAAGCCTAACTGGTCTGCCATACGGTATCAGTCGATTCTACAACTAATTTGCAATAAAAAATGTCTCCTAGCGAATTTTTTAAAACCCTTCGTTTTCGAGTTATTTCAACTTTAAACTTTTTTTTCCATGATATTGACCTTATGTTATTAAATCGGTCATAACTCCTTTAATTTGCTGTGTGAATTACAATTTAAGGATACCGTTGGAAATAGCTTTAAATTTCCTATCGGATAGATGCCTTAACTTTTTTTTGAGTCAAGGTTTGAGACATGAAAACGTTCTCTAAAATGAGAATTTTACGTAATTTTGAAAACCTCGCATTTTTTCAATTTCAAATTGAACTACGAGAACCAATACTTTTTCAAGATGCAAGAACAGTGAAAACTGCGCCAGAATCCCAGCTTTCCAACGGTATAATCAAACATATTCTACGAATTTAGGAGAGAAATTCATGTTTGAACGCGGAAAAACGTGCATTTTTTCAACGAAATCAGCGCTCTGGCCTCCTGTTTCCGGAGGCCTCGCGGTCTACTGCGGCGCCGACCCACCCACTGCTATCGTCCGACCCCTCAGACCTTCGAGGCGGAGCGCTGATTTCGTTGAAAAAATGCACGTTTTCCCGCGTTTAAACACAAATTTCTCCCCTTAATTTGGTTGTAAAATATGTTTTGATTATACCGTTGGAAAGCTGAGATTCTGGCGCAGTTTTTACTGTTTTTGCATCTTGAAAAACTGTTGATCCTCGTAGTTCAATCTGCGATTGAAAAAATGCAAGGTTTCCAAAATTACGTAAAATTCTCTTTTTAGAGGACGTTTTCATGTCTCAAACCTTGACTCAAAAAAAAGTTAAGGCATCTATCCGATAGGAAATTTAATGCTCTTTCCAACAGTACCCTCAAAGTGTAACTTACACAGCTAATTAACGGAGTTATGACCAATTTAATGACATAAGGTCAAAATCACGAGAAAAAAAAGTTTGAAGTTAAAATAACTCGAAAACGAAGGGTTTAAAAAAATCGCTAAGAGACATTTTTTGTTGCAAATTAGTTAGGCTTACACCCTGCATATCAGTAACAGAGCAAGGTGATTAGCGGAGAGGAGGTGTGCTCACGCTCCACGTAAAATTAACTTGAATTGTTATCCCGGACAATGTTCTTGCCTAATACATGGTCGGGTTTTGATGGAAATTTCAACTTTTGTGCTTCAGAACTAAATCATTTTCATTCCTTGCCTGTTGGTCAATTTCCTGACACAAACCTCTAGAATACGAGGCAATGAAAATGGAGATATGAAAAAATTATCATTTCTCGACTCTTTCTTTTTAGAGCAGTCCCGGGTAATATTATGTGGTTTATTCGTTGAAATGGGATGATAAAGAATCCATGGTCTGATTTTGCTGACATTGTTGCCGGTTGAAATATAATTTTTACTGGAATTTTTGGCTTTAGAGTAGGTAGACATTTTGAATAATTTTGCTTACGAATCTACCAAGGTAAGTAGAGGTAGTATTGTTTTAACTTTAGAAGGTTAAACATTAAAATTTCCATTTTAGACCTTCCTGAACAATTTTGGTTTCATATCAATCTGTCACACAGTTCCGCAAATCCCAGCATCGGGCAAACCAGGGAATGGGGTATTTCAGTCAATATTTTTTTTTTTTCAAAAGAGTACCTATGGCTCAGGAATAACGGTAATTGGGTCTATTCGTCGGGAAATGTTTTTAAAAAATCAGAGAAGCTAAGGAAAGTTGAAGATTTGAATGGTGTGACGTAGCTAGCCAATTGTGACGTAGCTAGCCAATTGTGACGTAGCTAGCCAACTGTCTTTGAAAAAAGTATCCATGCACAGAGAAGAGATGAAACCCTTGGAGAATCTTTTGGATACTAAAAAATACTACTCACACGCGCGCGTGGCGTAGTGTGTGTAAATTTATGGCGGCCCGCCTTTTTTCAAACATGTGATCTCTTAAATTAATTTTTCTACCACATGTTATAGTATCATTGGGCTAAAAGTTGGAGTATAAAGGTTTTCAAGGGTGCTGAATCCAAATTTGAGGTCAAAAACCTGAATTTCCAACCCACCAAAATACCCCATTATGGACCAGTTTTTCAAATTCAATTTTTTCTCAAATTTAGCGTTTAAGCTATTTTGTCCTTTTTATGGTGAAATTCTTGTCTCTATAACAGGTACTACAGAATCATCCATAGGATTTTTTCAAATTATTCGATTTGAAGAAAAATTGTGTTTATTTTTTTCTAGAAAGTTTTGTTTGACATTTTTCAGTTTTTGTGAAATTTCAACTTTAGTGCGGTTCGAAAAGATGTGAATCCTTCAAATTCAAATTAACGGCTTTAACGAGCTAGTCTTAGCTGCCCTGACAAGATCCTACGTGACGGGGGTAGTTAGCTCGTCAATGAGCTAGCAGCCATCAGTCTGCAGAAAACTCTGATATCCAAGAAGATAAGCTTGCTAAAACTCTCCAATATTCTTTCAAATAAATAAATAGAGAGCACTACAGGCTGAAAACGTATTATTGTACCAATGTTTACCATTTTGTTTTCGATGGTCCCACCATTGGTCTCTTCATTACGATGCTGACTCAACCTGCGGAGCTGTTCTCTCCTCTGTTGGACCTGAAAAGATTGAAATGTTACATTTAGGAGGTTAAGGGGTTGAGTTTACATACAAGTGTGCACTAATTTTCATTTTAATAGTCACTAGAGGGTTCCTATGGACGTATCCGATCCAGCGCCAGATTCTACCGCATAGATACAGCGCTGAGAGGTGTATGGAGAATATTGGAAAAAAAATTTAGTTGCCTTTCAGTTCCTGTCCATAGAATTATTATATCATCAACGCACGTATACCAATATAAAAGGTTTTTTCATTTAAATTTTTCAAAGATTTGTTTTTCGAGACGATCCATATAAATATCCGCTCGAGCTCCCTTCCACTTTGTCTGCCTAGATTGGAATTTGTTGATCCTCCCAGGTCCCTTCACTTCTCTGAACCAATGGGATTCTCCTTTCACTTATCCCTGCTTCAACCTGATTGGGTATGAAGTTCACTTTCTAGACCAATGGGATTCAAGCTCCCTTCCAATTTGTGACTATACCGAGTGTCTACACTTCGGATGGACATGACTTCAGGGTTCGATTCTACTAGGTATTTCCAACAAAAAATGTCTCTTAGCAATTGTCTTTTATACACTCAAAATTCCTTTTTTTTTTCACTTTAAAGTTTTTTTTCGCGTTTTCGACCTTACGTGCCGTAAGTATGGTCATAACTTCCTTATTTCTCCTGAAAATTAAAATCTGACTACAGCGTTAGAAAGAGCGTTAATTTCCCAAGCTACCTAATGCAAAATCAAAATTTTTCAGCTATAAAATAGTTTCAAAAAATAAAGTCAAAAGGCAAACTTTAAATTTTTTTCGAAACTTGACTTTCTTCGACCAAAGTGTCCACTCTGAATCCCTGCCCATTTCGATGGGCGCTCTTCGGAGAATACATGCTTAAATTGTCAGATTTTCAACGGTCTATCAATTTTTCTTTTTAACATTCAAATTGGAAGAGTAAATGAAGTTTAAATGTCAAAAAACGTGTGTTTTACATGCAAATCCAGTGTTTCAAGCGGTTTATGGTCTCCCTCGATCTCAAGACGGCTTGGCGAGTTTGGTATCATTTTCTACGTAATTTTTTACGCTGAATCCAATGGTGATACTTCCGAAGTATTCCGACTGCTAGAAAGTGGATTTTTCGAAGAAAACCTTCGTTGTTCGTACATAAAATACGCATTATTCGTACATATGGTAGTGAGCATAAAGTAACACCTTTCTACTCAACAAAAACTTCAATCAGCTAGAAATTCGGTGTTGGGAGACCATAAACCGCTTGAAACACTGGATTTTCTTGTAAAACACACGTTTTTTGACATTCGAACTTCATTTACTCTTCCAATTTGAATTTTAAAAAGAAAAATTGATAGACCGTTAGAAAGCTGACTATTTGAGCATGTTTTCTCCGAAGAGCGCCCATCGAAATGGGCAGGGATTCAGAGTAAAAACTTTGGTTGAAGAAAGTCAAGTTTCAAAAAAATTTTAAAGTTTGCTTTTGACTTGATTTTTTGAAACTATTTTATTGCTGAAAGATTTTGATTTTGCACTAGGTAGCTTGGAAAATTAACGCTCTTTCTAACGGTGAAGTCAGATTTGAATTTTCAGGAGAAATAAGGGAGTTATGACTATGTCACTGCCGTGAGGTCGAAAACGCGAAAAAAAACTTTAAAGTGAAAAAAACGCTGCAAATTATTGCTCAAAGGTTTATTATTATCTGTATAGATCACTGGATCTCCATCAATAGCACCTACCACCATCTGTATTCTCCCTTGACCTTCCCTCTCAAATTTCAGCTTCCTGCGTTCAATAGGATTGAAGATGGCTTCGGAGCTCACTCAGCTGATCAGTGATCTGAAGAGTGAAGAAGCCTTTGAGCAATGATTTGCAGCGTTTTTTACCCACCAACATTTTTTTTACCTACCAACTTTTTTTTACCTACCAGCTAGGTACTACCTACCACTCCATACTGGCTTCTCACCTTCACAATCAAGTTTATTAGAAAGAACTAAACGCTTCACACTTGATTGGAAAGATAGAAAGCTTCATATGGAAATTTGAATTCTGGTTACGCAGAAGGCAAAACTGTATACAAATCGAAGAAATGAACAACGATCGCATTTTAGCCAGATAAAATTTGAACGGAGATTAGACCTCTTTTGCGATTCACACTCATGATTCTGTTTTATCGAAGGAAAACCTTCAAATACTCGTAGGGACCGAACGGTTTGTCCTACAGAGCTCCGGGTGGTCTCAAAAATTTTTAAAAATTCAATACTATTTAAAATTGGTGAAAAAACGATACCTTTATTTCGAGAGTTTTCGAGCTAGGGCACTCTTGAAAATTTCAACCCTTAATTTTCACCCCTTAGAAGTGACCTACATCAACCAAAAGCTTCGCGGCACAACTAGACCCCAAATGGAGCCCATATACCAAATTTGAACCAAATCGGTCCAGTGTTGCTAAGAAAAGTGCCGCGTACGGCGGACGGACGGAAATTTTTTTATTCGATTTTCGTATTCTACGTACCTTGAAACGTAAAAGATCAAATTTTGAGGGGGGGTTAATATTTTTTTTCTTGCTCGATTCCAAAGGCTTATTATTGAAAATAATAAACCAAAAAGGAATTTTGAGTGGGTTTAAAAGAAAGTTGCTCTCTGTGATGTACCTTCAGTTATTGTTTGTTACTGATGATGACCTAACTGTCGAAATCTTTTTAACTTGTAACTCATTATTTTCGTGGAAACAGACAACGTTCTACTCAACTTCATTTTTATTCCTACTTCTGTCCTGAAATACTCTAAAAGCCCTCATTCACTCCACACAGCGGCCTAGTTAATTGTATTTTTTCCAAAACTCTATATGCATGATTACGCATGAACTACATCACATATAGAGACCTCCTATTCGTACAGAAGTAGGTTTGAAGCGAGGATGTCTGCTTAGCCAGTTAGCATTTACCCTTCTTATAAACGATTTGCCGGAACAATTGGGCGGTGAAATGGGAGGAACCAGAATAAATTTTAAGTCGATCACAGAACCTACTAGGAAGCCTCTAATAGCAATACTGCCCAGAAAAGGTGGAAACTTACCTTGGTTGATAATATATCAGTCTTTCTACTCCTCGTTCTGAGTCTCGCTCGAAGGCCCGTTTCAGATTTCCTTCGTTCTCTTTCTTGTTTCCTCCTTTCAAGGTATTCTGGCGCTGAATGCTGTCTCTTTGGTGTTCCTTTATCGTTGATGATCAAATCTGTGAATGGAAGTGGATTGAGGCTTCATTAGGATGAGTTTGTCCAGAAAATAAAATATTTATTTAAAATTGGCATGTTATGCAGAACTAATAACCACCAACTAACTAATCACTAATAAAACTGTAACTAATTATTATAAAAAATAATTTATAACTAATAAAACTGTAACTAATTATTATAAAAAATAATTTAAAACTAATAAAACTGTAACTAATTATTATAAAAAATAATTTTCAGATGAATAAAATTTCCTTATCTTTAACTCCTCTATCTAATAATTTTCTTTGTATCCAAGCAAACATTTTCCAATTTTTACCACAGTCAAACATAATCATTAGCAATGAGGAATTTCACCGATTTCTGTTAGCATTTCTCCTGAATAGTTAATGGTGTGGGATAGATGAAAATCGGGCTGATTTCGGAAAATCGTCTCCTGTTATTTTTGGGAGACAATCAAAATTTTTGATTTCAAAACTAACCGGGAAAACAGACGTGCAGCGGGAACGGTCGCTGATTGGGCTGTTCGGATCGCCGTCTCCTCCCAGTGTTGCCCATTGGGACGACGAAATCGTGTTTTCTAAGAGAAAAGTTATCAAACAAAAACAGGGGAAACCTAATTTTCCCCATCTTGCTTTTTCTATTTTTTTTCTTCAGTTTTTCGATTTCGAACTTTACTGTTTCGTGAAATTTTGCATCTGGGGACTATAGATTTCTCGATCTCAGCGCTTCAAGCGACCATAAATAAACTATTCCAGGATGACGTCATTTTCCCGGGTTTTTTAAACATTCGTATTTTCTACACTGTTTTGTTTATTCTTAAATTAGGAAGTTCGGGCTGAAAGTTTGCCTTAGGAGGTTTTTCGAGGTGCTGAATTCGATTTTGGGGTCAAAAATAGGAAATTCCGACATGGTGAAATTCCTCATTGAAGGGTCCAAGGGAAAACCCCATCATCGCCAAAAATTGCTTCGAGAAAAACGCAATCCAAATAAAGAAAATGTCCAAGTTCCAAGACCCCCCCCCCAAAAAAAAATCAAAAATCCACTAGGTACCTAAAGTGCTGGTTGAAAACAATGTCAGCAGTCTGAAAGGTGAAGCAATATGAAATATATGTCCAGAAGAACTAGCTGCTCCAACACAGAAATTGGGATTTCATTCTCAAAAATCATCAAATTGGAAGACGTAGTCAAACGACTTTCGTCAAACGACGATTCGTCAATTCTGTTTAACTCAACTTTGTCCTAAGCTACCACTCAGCCTGAAAAGGCTAGTTTGCGCACGCTTAGCTGAAGAGATCCGAAAGATCGAAACGAAGAACCAAACAAAACGATCACCACTGAAAGTGGGAATTTGAAACGTTTAGACTGTACTCAAGCATTCTTGATGCAGAAGGGGCTGCCAGTTTTGTTTCAGTGTAGATGGGACTTTGGTCAATCGTTTTCGTCATACGGTGACTCATCAGCAACGCGAAGTAGCGTTGGAACGACTTGGAGTAAGCACACTGCTTGTTGTAAACTAAAAACTGGCTGCCCCTTCTGCATCAAGAATGCTTGAGTACAGTCTAAACGTTTCAAATTCCCACTTTCAATGGTGATCGTTTTGCTTGGTTCTTCGTTTCGATCTTTCAGGACAAGTTGACTTCTAGGACAAAGTTGAGTTAGACAGAGTTGACGAATCGTGGTTTGACGAAAGTCGTTTGACTACGTCTTCCTAAACTCTTCGGAAACAAGCTGTATTATAGCTTAAAACAAGCAGTGTGCTTAAATCCGATAGTTTGAGTTTAAAAGTTTGACGAAAGTCGTTTGACAAAACGTCGCATTGACAAACAGTCTTTTGACACAATGTCTTTCTTAAAACTCTCTTCGGAAACAAGCTTTTTAGCTTAGATCAAATTTGAAGTAAAAATTATGATAAATACCATAAATATTTCAAAAATCCCAATTGCTTCCGAGTCTACCAAGGTAGCGGAAGCTTTGTTTTCACTTTTCAAGGACGAAAAAAAAAAGTTCTCCAAAATCAAAATTTTCACTCGCGTTTTGCATTTTAGACCTTTCTGAACAATTTTGGTTCCGTGTCTGTGTGTCTGTCTGTCTGTCTGTCTGTCTGTCATGAATTCCTTGTAACGCGCATAACTATACGAAGTTATTGTCCGATTTCAATTAAATTTTCAGGGATTGTGCGGGTTGGTGTGTAGACGGTCCCCTATGAAAATCATCATCCCCGGACTGATAGAAGCGACTGCGCATGCGCAAACGTGAATTCCTTGTAACGGCCATAACTTCTACATTTTCCATCGGATTTGAATGAAATTTTCAGGGATGTTACAGATTAGTATTTAGATGGTCCCCTATGAAAATCACCACCTTCGGACTGATAGTAGACACTGCGCATGCGCAAACGTGAATTTCCTTGTAACGTCCATAATTTCTACATTTTCTATCCGATTTCAATGAAATTTTCAGGGATGTTACAGATTAGTATTTAGATGGTCTCCTATGAAAATCACCACCTTTTTTTATTTCTGAGATAAAAAAATACAATTTATTTGGAAGGAAATGTAGGTAACATTATTATTAAGAGTTATATGTCAAGAAGAAAAAAAAGTAAAAAGAAGTAAGAAAAAAAAATTTAAACAATACGTGCGCATTCATGAGACTCTCACCATCAGTCCTATTTTGGCCCAATTCCATTACGAGTTGTCGGGCGTGGGAAGGTATCACTGCGTTGTAGTTTTCAAGAATCACTCGTTTCAGCTGGAGAGTCCATTCGCGTTTCTGTTCAAAACTGCGGGCCTGTAAAAAATAATTACCATTGCCATTGTTTTATTCAAATAAACTGTTGGGTTTATAGGCCAAAGCATTGCGTTGTACTGAAATACAGGGCGTCCCACGTTAAGGACCGGAAAACTTCGGGAGTCGATTCTACAACTAATTCAAGTAAAAAATATCTCTTAGTGATTTTGTTTTGACCTCTAGTTTTTTTCAATTTTACGATTTTGGTTTATTATTTTCAATAATAAGCCTTTAGAATTGAGCAAGAAAAAACAATTTTAACCCCTCCTCAAAATTTGTTGGTTTACGTTTCAGGTTATTTAGTTATTTACGTAGAATCCGAAAATCGAATAAAAATTTTGCCGTGCTTTCCTTAGCAACCACTGGCCGACTTGGTTGAAATTTGGTATTTGGGATCTAGGGTAAAACCACCAATAGTCGGCACTGTTAAGCCCGATCTTCAACTTCAAAACGCAGTTATAAATCAGTTTTGAGTGCTAATCCATTATTGTTTTTTCTTTACGTAGATAAACATCTGTACTTCATTAAAAAAAATACTAGGAAACTTCATAACAACTTTTGAATCGAGTTGTTAGGCAATTCTACACAAACAACAGATTTCCTAGTAGCCGGCACCCATTTTGCCATCAATCGGCACGGCTTTTAACCAATAGTGGGCACCAGTCCACCATTGATGGGCACTGCTCTCTACTAATAGTTGGCACCTGCCAACTGCCAATTCAACGCTGTCATACTAATAGTTGGAACAGGTTTAGATTCTGGTGAGGGATAGAAAAAAACGTAAAATGGTAACGGAAGGTAAAATAACGTTGTTATTTAAATCACTCTTTAAGGTTAACTTTGAGTTACCGAGGTACCGACCTACTGTGCAGTGAAATACCAGGTTTTCCTCGACAAAATTTGGTGTTGAACACTCTAATTATTTTGACATATCACATAAATTAAGTCCCAAACGATAGAGGTGAACGGATGAGACAAGAAATATCACAAAAGTTTGAATAGGTATAAAAGGAAATCAAACGTTGGTTTCAAACTATAAAGTTAAAATTTAATATTTTATATTAAATGCCAAGTGGGTGTGGCAAATAGCTTCCTCGTATCCATAACCCGATTATACAGATGATCCGATGCTTAGTAGTTAATCTCAAAACACCAATCTCTAAGTACCTTTCACTACCCTCATAGGTCTACATACACGCTTATCTGGACAATCCTAGAAAATTTCATCAAATTCGGATGAAAAATGTAAGTTTATGGCTGTTACAAGGATTTTACGTTTGCGCATGCGCAGAGGCTACTGTAAACTATAAGGCCTTGATTTTCATTG
This sequence comes from Apolygus lucorum, assembly GCA_009739505.2. Taxonomy (NCBI): domain Eukaryota; kingdom Metazoa; phylum Arthropoda; class Insecta; order Hemiptera; family Miridae; genus Apolygus; species Apolygus lucorum. The sequence goes on from CM019176.2 coordinate 32,052,974, forward strand.
GGGACCATCACTACCTAATTCGCGTAATCCCTGAAAATTTCATCAAAATCGGGTAGAAAATGTGGACATTATGGCTGTTACAAGGAATTCACGTTTGCTCATGCGCAGAGGCTACTATCAGTCCGAAGGTGGTGATTTCCATAGGGGACCATCTAAATACTAATCTGTAACATTCCTGAAAATTGCATTGAAATCGGATGGAAAATGTAGAAGTTATGGCCGTTACAAGGAATTCACGTTTGTGCATGCGCAGTCGCTTCTATCAGTCCGGGGATGATGTTTTCATAGGGGACCGTCTACACACCAACCGCACAATCCCTGAACATTTCATAGAAATCGGACAATAACTTCGTATAGTTATGCCCGTTACAAGGAATTCATGACAGACAGACACGGAACCAAAATTGTTCAGCAAGGTCTAAAACGCAAAACGCGAGTGAAAATTTTGATTTTGGAGATCTTTTTTTCATCCTTGAAAAGTGAAAACAAAACTTCCGCTACCTTGGTAGACTCGGAAGCAATTTAAGTCTCAGCACCCTCCCCCCTTCACCCCATCAGGTAGTAGGTAGGTAACCCCCCCCCCCCTTACACACCTCACCAAAAAATACCTAGCGATCACCTCCAGTGTTAATACCGGGCACTGCCGACTATTGAGTACTGGGCATGCTGATTACTGGGTTCTACCCTAGTCGGCATGCCAGTTATTGAATGATCGGCACTGCCCATTATTAGTTTTATGGTGTGCCGAAATCTGGATAGAGCTACGGGATAACAATTTAATCTTTAGAAATTATGTTTGGTTACGAAAATTGATCAATTCAGATCAAAAGACTTCATGATGACAAATGCAAGCCGAAATCCAATAGTGGGCACCCCACGCCAATTATTGAAATTGAGGTTAATTTTCATCCAGAACTGGGCACATCTACGATCCCCAATATAATTCGATGAAACGTATCAAAAAATAATGCAAATGAAAGCTTTAAGGCTGGAGAATGCAACAGAATCGGAAAAAAGTACGAAAGAATCACTTACCAGCGAGCAGTACCCAAAACAGCACTGTCAGTCCTTAAGAAAAAAATAGCGGGAGGTCTGTTACGAGGACGCGCAATGGGTACTGACAAAAAATGTTTTTCCATCTGATTTTACTCCTGCTCACGGCCCACAAACAAGCTGACGAGCTTCGTATTCAGTTGTAGCCCCTGAAAATATTTTTTTAAGCCTCCTAGGTCACTCCCAAGTCTTATTCTTGACAAGAATGTGTTGAGAGTGCCGACTATTAGGGGAGGTGCTGGTTATTGGTGGTTTTACCCTAGTTGTGCTTCGAAGCTTTTGGTTGATGTCAGTCACTTCTAAGGGATCAAAAATAAGGGTTGAAATTTTCAAGAGTGCCCTAGCTCGAAAACTCTCATAACAATCTCGAGTGTAAATAGTTCTTGAACGGATAGAACCTACCTGAAGAGTATACTGGTGCCTCGGGTTGTCAAAGGGGATGACGTGAAAACTGAGAGACTCTCCTGGTACGCTCTCAATCAGCATGAGATTTGAACACTGAAAATTAAAACAGTACATTAATAATAGGGATGGGTATCGATTAATCGAATAAAGGTCAAATAATCGATGTCTACTTGGTTCGATTAATCGGGTAATCGATTAATTTGTAACGATTATTCTCTCCTCTCGTTAAAATAAAGCTGATATCACTTATCAGTGATAACACTGATTAGTTAGGTTGTTATTGTTAGGTAGTACTTAGTAACTTGGTAAAGCTGGGTTCACATGAGCGCGGTCAACGCCGTTGTGTGAGGAGGCGGTTACGCGTTTTGGACGCGGCGGGTGTTTAGAGGTTCACATGGTCGCAGTTGCGCGCCAGCTTTTCGACTTCTATTTTCCCGCGCTTCAGTTGAAATCCTATTATGTTTTGAATCCTAGCTGGTTTGAATCCTATCATTTTTGTTTTCTCATTGTGATTCAATTCAGCTCGTCCGAACTATATGAATCACTATAAAATCACCAATGTACCTCCTCATCAAGGGTGACTGGGGGGTACATCAAGTAGGTACATTTTTTCTGTTCCTACGATGTTCCATTTCATTTTTAAATGCATAAAAGATGAACAGTATTTTACTGAATCGAGATAGATCACATAAACAAATCACAGATCATATTTATCAGATAGGTATAAGTTTCATACGGCATTCATCAAATGTCTACAAGAGACCAAAATAAACGATAATTATAAAAAATAAGTAAGGTAAAAAATACTCGTCGACCCCTAACTTAAAATCCCACAGCTCTCTTCTCTTCTTAACTAATTCAATTACAATTTTACTAAAACTCATAAACCCGTACTGGAACAATTGCTGATATCAAGTCGTGATAACAAAAATTGTAAACAAAGGGCGCGCGGTTACGCGACGAATATCAGAATTTTTGAAACGCGACAGTCCACTCCAGAAGTACTCAGGCAGCTGAGGCGCCGCCAATCAAATGGCCGAACGCGTAACCGCCTCCTCGCACAACCGCATTGACCGCGCTCATGTGAACCCAGCTTAAAAACCTGGTACCGTCAAACTTTACCCCAAGATTTACTCCAAAACATTTCCAAATACAATTTCTCCCCACTCGAAATGGGTTAAATTGATTTTTTCAATAAGTGAATTGATCTTCAGGGCTTCCTGAACATTTTGAGTGGTCGAGCTCATTGATCAGATAATTGTAACCCCCCTATTTAATTGTTTAAATGTTGGAGTGCAGTTACCTACGAGTGCGTCTATCTTTACTCTACTCTGAAAAACTCACGGTTATCGCTACAGAAACGGGCAGTGGTGCAATGTTACTAGTCGGGATTGAATTCACTACCCCAGAAATACTTGATAATATCAAGTATTTATAATATTATTATGAAAATATTCTGAAAAATTGAACTTTTTAGCTTGAAAAATACAAGTTATACATAAGAAAAATATAAATTCCAATGATCATTTATTCATCATTTATTCATCATAAAAGATCACAATTTCAGTCTTCCAGTATAGACAGACTTATGTAGGTAATCGAGCAAAACTTTCTACAAGTAAAGAAATATTGAAGGACAATAAACGATAAACGAATGACTTAACAAATCACAGAAAAAGTCTGTTTCACATTCGATAACTTTCGAATGAATTGCAATGGTAAATTTGAAAGTTAACCCACGAGTAAATAATATTGTAAATCACAACTTATGAGACCAAAGCACGTTTATGTTCATATCATAATGCAGCTGTTCAGTTGTAAAGTTTCGGTAGGGGCGCGTACCAAGCTTTTTCTCATTTCTTCTCCCCATCTCTAACTTCTGACATGAGATACACTACAAACCTTACATTCAACACTGCGAAAATTATAAAACTCAAATATTTTTCGAGATTAAATAAGAAAAATATGAGTGAGGCTACCTTTACCCCAACCTTTATAGTGGAGTAAAGATACCCGGTTTTTGGAGTAAAGTTACCATCAAATTTTTGGTAAACAAAGGCATAACTAAGAAAACACTTTTTTGAGAATTTAATTAGTGTATTTTGTTCAGAATAAGATATTGAAAGTGATATGATGAGGGCTTGCCTGGTAAATTCACTCCTAACACCTGATATGGAAGAAATTTTGGAGCACGAGAAACAGGACAAAAACAGCTGAACAGGAAACTATGACTGATAACAACTGATAACATGGATAAAGGCGCCATCGCAAGCCGCATCAATTCTCTGGGATGTGGAGAATAACGAAAACACAATAGCTAACTTTTATCTAAGTCCTACCACGCTTACGTCACAATTGAAGATCCTCACTTTTTGGGGTAAAGTTAACCCTGGTGGGGTAAAGTTTGACGGTTTATGGTATCATATAAAAAACAATATTAGTCGTCAAAATGTCGGTTAGAGTGAAAAGTTGGAGCCGAAGGGAGCAGAATGTAAATGTTTATTGGCGAGTACAAGATGACTCTACAAAAATTTGGCAGGAGACGTGTGTAGGTGGGTTTTCTTCGGTCAAAAAAGTTGAGATATTCTTATGCCCACACGTTCGAAAAATATGTGGAAAACTGAGACCCCGCATGCTTGACGAAAATTGACACCTTTATTACTGTCTACTGCATTTGCCTTAATTTTAGATTCTAGAACTTCAAGCAAAATCCTATAATAGGGCCCTAGAATTACGTTCAACACCAGGAATACCCAAGGGAAAAAAATTACCGTGGAAGAAAATGCCTAACAAGCGAAGCCTCTGTCAAAAAACAAGAGGAAAACTGATTACGTCACTCCCCAGGGTTCCTCACGCAAAACTGTGCTCTGGCGGAACGTAAAAGGAGTTTTGGCAAATAGTGTCAGAGAATGTGCACAGGTAGAGATGTAGGCGCCCTCGTGACCACATGAAACGATCCACTCAAATAATGGGATTCAAATATCAAAACTAACTAATATAGAAACTAAATAAGAGACGGTGAAGACCAATAATGCTTGATAAACTAATAGGTAGAATCGTATTGTAAAAAAGAGAGAGTAAAATTGCTTCTTTTCGTCACTTTCATATCTGGGTTCTTCCCGCCAGTTTGCAGTGCACTCATGTGTTGATCACGTTGGCTAGTTGTTTCATGTGCGCTATCAGAGGTAGCGCTGCTGTTGTAAGGGGAAACTCGTCACGTCACAGACTCCCAGTACTTTTAAAATGTCCATATTCCTTGAATTCTCCAAATTTTTTGGATGCATTTTCGAGCAGCACGCTAGGGTTTTCTTCCATATCAGTGAACCCTCTTTCGAAAAAATATTTAAAAATTGTGAGGCAATTTCCCTATTGACCATTATACAGGGTGTTACATTTTAAACGGTCACAGGCCAAGAATCGATTCTACAGCTCATTTCCGGCAAAAAATGTCTCTTCGTAATTTTTTTAGAGGCTTCATTTTCGAGTTATTTTACTTTCAAGATTTTTTCGTGATTTTGACCTTATCTCAGTAAAATTGCTATAAATCCCCGAATTTCCATACAAATTCAAATCTAATTACACCTTTGGAAAGAGCGTAAAATTTCCTAACTCTCTTATGGAGGAAATCCATATTTCAAATAGTAAAAGAGGGTGCAAATTGAACTTGAAACAAAAATTGGTAAAATCTTGAGAATCTCAACTTTTTTCAAACGCTCTTGGTTCCGTAATCCGGCACGTGAATTGTTACCCGTAGGCCTAAAAGATGCGCCAATATCTCAGCTTTCCAACGGTCTAGTCATTTTTATGTTTAAAGTAGGGTTTATTACAGAAATTTGTGTTTGAACGCGGAAAAACGTGAATTTTTTTATACGGAATCAGCGTTTTTGCTAAGGCGAGGCCTCCAAAACCCTCAGATCGTCTTAGCAGGAGTGCTGATTCCGTTGAAAAAATTCACATTGTTCCGCGTTCTAACACAAACTTTAAAATTGAAAACGACTAGACCGTTGGAAAGCTAAGATTTTGGCGCACCTTTTAGGCCTACATGTAAAAATTCACGTGCTGGATTACGGAATGTGGATGAGCGTTTGAAAAAAGTTAAGATTCTCAAGATTTTACCTACCTTTATTTTAATTATTTTTCGTTTCAAGTCCAATATTTTCCTGTTTTACGATTTGAAATATGGAGTTAAGAAATTTTACGCTATTTCCAAAGGTGTAATCAGATTTGAATTTGCATGGAAATTCGGCGAGTTATAGGTAGCAGTTTTACTGAGATAAGGTCAAAATCACGAAAAAAATCTTTAAAATGAAATAACTTGAAAACTAAGGCTCTAAAAAAATTACGAAGAGACATTTTTGGCTGGAAAATAGCTGTAGAATCGATTCCTGGCCTGTGACCGTTTTAAAATGAAATACCCTGTACAAACTTAATAAACGACGCTAGTCATTGGGTTACTTATATCACTATCATTGTCCACTTTTTTTGGGCGGAATGGCCTAGACCCTCTTCCCTGACTCCTTGCTTTCCAGTGGGAACCGCTCATTGAGTTTTTCGAGGTACGGGACCCAGGAACCAGGGAAGAAACCCCTGGATTAGATGGTTTCCTTCTCCAGTTCGAAGTGGAAAGACTCATCTCGTTGCTATGAAACGATAATGAAAGCTGCTCGGAGGCACTGAAAACTGCCCTATTTCCCCCAACATCAAGCTTGCAGATGAACTTTTTTTTTTAAACCGTTTTAGTAGCTAGCTCCTTGGAACAAGGGAACTAATTCATTCCAAATATCTACCATCATGTGATTTGACGAGAAATGACCTGTTAGAAGTAGAAATAACGCCAAAATCGATCATCATTAATTTAATTGCTTCCGAGTCCACCAAGGTAGCGGAAGCTTTGTTTTCACTTTTCAAGGTTGAAAAAAAAAGTTCTCCAAAATCAAAATTTCCACTCGCGTTTTACGTTTCAGACCTTCCTGAACAATTTTGGTTCCGTGTCTGTGTGTCTGTTATGAAATCCTTGCCACAGCCATAACTTCTACAACTCTTGTCCGATTTCGATGAAACTTTCAGGGATTGTGTGGGTTGGCGTGGAGATGGTCCCCTATGAGGGTAGTGGAAGGTACTTAGAGATTGATGTTTTGAGATTAACTACTAAGCATCGGATCATCTACACATTCGGGTTATGGATACGAGGAAGCTATGTGCCACACCCACTTGGCAGTCGTTTTTTCTCTTACCATAATATGAGCCTTGTAACCCAGCAGACCTTCCTCTTTCTTTTTCGTGATTAGCAGGATCTGGTCGAAGAGAAAAGCGTGTCTGAGGGCTTTAGCACCCGCCATTCGAAATGTCCCTTCAGCACAGAGTTCTCCGTAGGTGGTCAAATCTTCACCCTGAAAATAAAATGGGAAATTTAGTAACAATAATGTTTAAAATCTCGTCAACCTGCAATAGTACATGTATGGCCGCTTGAAGCGCTGAGATCGTGAAATCTCACTTCGAATATTTCTCGGATGCAATATTTCACAAAACCAGTAAAGATCGAAATCGAAGAACTGAAGAGAAAAAATAAAAAAGGCAAGATGGATAAAATGAGGCTTCCCCTGTTTTTGTTTGATAACTTTCCTCTTAGATAACACGATTTCATCGGGCAACGAGGGGGGGGGGGGAGGACGGCGATCCAAACAGCCAATCAGCGAGCGTTCCCGCTTCACGTTGAAGAGGTCCGTTTTCCCGGTTATTTTTTGAAATCATAAATTTTGAATGTCTCCCAAAAATAACAGGAGATTTATTTTCCAAAATCAACCCGATTTTCATCTATCCCACACCATTAACTATTCAGGAAAAATGCAAACAGAATTCGGTGAAATTCCCCATTACAACTGGTCCACCACTTCTGGTAGGTTATCTAGATATCCTATTTCCTTTTCCAATTCAAAACAGTTATTTAATTACCTACCATATTCTCATCACTTATTGCTAGAGGTGGTACAACTTTCTGGATCCTACTGAAATCAATGTGTTCTTTTAGGAGCCTTCCTAAAACTGCTCCCCAAATTTGAGCAAAATCGAGATCGTGAGAAATTCATGTTCAAGTAAAATCACGATTGCACTCATCAAGTTAGTATTTGATGAAATTTAACGGATTTATTGTTTTATTATTTTCAATAATGAACCTTTGGAATCGACCAAGAAAAACAATTTTCAACACCCCCTCAAAATTTGATGGTTTGGGTTTGGGTTTGATGGTTGGTTTGGTTTTGGGTTTGGTGGTTTTTGGTTTCAAGGTACGTAGAATCCAAAAATCGAATAAAAATTTGGCCGTCCGTTCGCCGTCCGCGGCACTTTTGCCACTTAGCATTGACTGATTTTGATGAAATTTGGTATGTAGGCTCCATTTGGGGTCTAGTTGTGCCCCGAAGATTTTAGTTGATGTAGGTCACTTCTAAGGGTTCCAAATTCAATTTTGAAAACGCCCTAAATCAAAAAATTTTGATATAAAGGTATTTTTTTCCTTCAATTTAAGATTCTATAGAATTTTTAAATTTTTTTGAGACCACCCGGAGCTCTGTAAGACAAACCGTTCGCTCACAACGAGAATTTGAAGTTTGGACGTACAAAAAATCAGAAACACGAGTGTGAATCGCAAAAGAGGCCTAATCTCCGTTCAAATTTTAGCTGACCGAAATGCGATCGATTTTTTTCTTCATGTTGGATGGTTGGTGGCTTTGCAGACGAGTGATTTATATAGAAAAATAAAAAATAATAAACCACTGTATAATAATTTGCAGCGTTTTTCTATCTCGAAGGCATATGAAGAAAAATAGCTCCGGGACCTAATCCTGTTTGATTTCCGTGTTTCTAGCAGACCGAAGCCCGCCGTTTTATTTTAGGTAAGAACTTACTCACACCTTTAGCAACTATTATTTGGGTTTATTGTCTTCAAGAAGTAGGTGACGTCATTTTATTTATTTTTACTTGTTTTTGAAACTTTCTCGCGCCTAGAGTGATTTGTTTCCGTGAGTTGAGTGTTTCATACCTGCAGTAGACATTCATGAAATAGTTGGAGTCACAGAACTCATAAAAGTTCCCTTTGGCCGCTTATACGAGGTAAAAAGTAATGGAATCTCAAAGAGGCTGAAGTGCGTGGGTGCACGCGACTCTTCCAGGGGAATGTGAAACGGCGTTCACGCGAGCCCAAGGAAATATCTCATCTCGATCTTCATAATAATAACGAGGAAGCAGGTATGATTGAGCGCAGGAGGTCATTGAGTCTGAATATGTAGGGGAAGGGCGGGTAAATCCGGGTACCTAATTTGTTTTCATTATTTTGACTTTCCTGTAATTCTTATTATGCCAAATATGAACTGGTTGTAATTGTACACAACTAGACTATTGAGTCCTGTTCCGGATATGAAGAAATTCGGTCTAACTTTTTCCAAAATTCAAATTTTTTACAAAATCCCAAAATTGCTGTTTTTCAGGAAGGGGTGGGTAAAACCGGGTACCTTTAATAAAAGTCAAAAATATGACCAAATAAAATTCTATTATGTAAAAATCATCAAAAAATGAGGAATTGAATACTTCGAATTTGGAGGAATGTGACAAAAAATCACTTCATGTGAATTTTTGGAACGAGATCAGTGCAGAAGGCGCAAAAAAACGATTTGCCTTCGTCGGGGTCGAATCCAGAGCAGCTGGCGTGTGCTGTTTCGCTCCAAACGGAGCAAATTGACCAACTGTCACCCAGGGCCATTTCGGAGATGTGCTGGTTGCAGTGCACGCAGGAATCAGCATTGTCATTGTCGTTGTCGTCGGTTGAAATAATAAAACCTAAAAGAAGGGCATTCATTGAATTGAAGATGGGGTCATACCGGGTACCCGATTTAACCCCATCCTTTGGTACCCGGTATGACCCCACAGATGGTCTTCTACCAATATGGCCGCCACCACAAAAGGAAAGCGTTCCTATGCACTGCAATTAAAGCAAAACGAAGTTTAATGATATCTCAACACATTCTGACACTTACCGTGGGAATTCCTGACGACAGGAACAATGTGGGTAAAAGTGAAAAACGGCTCTCGATAATTTTCAATTACAACTATCGGAAAAATATTCGTACAAACGTAATCCACGGCCTTCTTTGATGTGGTCTAACAGTGCACTGCTCCACGAGGTGTGGGGATTAACATATCTCCACTCTCATATGGGCAGGCGGCAGGTAGCAGCACATACAGGGGGGATAAGTAGGGACCCGGTATGACCCCAGTACCCGGTTTTACCCGCCCTTCCCCTACCTGATGAATATTGAGAGTGGGAAGATGTCATGTAGAACTGTAAAGCGCTTTGATGACATTTTGCAGAGTTTGAGCAGGTTCGGATGGACCCCAATGAATTGCACCGTTGGATCAAGTAGTACCAGTCGTCTACGGACGAAACGTTATTTTCCTCAAACACCTACGTCCCACTAATCAGCAGGTTTTGCTCCAATTTGGAAGGGATAATTTCATCGATTTGGATGGAAACTGTATCATTTAAGAATTTTACGAGGGTTTCAAGAATCTGTAGGTTTGTTTGGACAGTCAGTCCAGAACCAGTACGGGATCGAACTAGTCGGAGACAGAACTGATTGGGGAGGGGATGAGAACCGTTCGGAACTCCTTAGCTGTCCATACGCGTTTAGAACCATTTCAGAACTAAAACTGACACCTGCCCGTCATGTCCTTCATCGCGACAGCTAAAATGAAAGAAGAACAAGTCAACAAACTTAACTTTCTGCTGATTTCTTGTATCTCAAATCAAATATCAAATCAGGATGACACAGGAATGTTTTTTTTTCGCATTTACTTCGTTGCATTTCAATCATCTATCAAAAAAGTACAAGGCCAAGTGAGAAATCCATGGAGAGGAGGCTAAAAAAGGTAGTGGGGGTAAGTTCTGGACTAGTGGTTCTGAAAAAAATCTCGAACCGTCAGAACTAGTTCGAAACAGTCCTGGACTGGCTGTCCATACACCGAACTAAAAATCCCGAACTGGTTCTGGCGCTGCCCATACGCCTCAAAAGGGGCGTGGTCAGTTCTGAACCATTCAGGACTGCCTGTCCAAACAAACCTTGTGCATGCGCAGAGGAGAGGTTGCTGTCAATCCGAGTGCAATTCATAGGGGATCATCAAAGCTATCGAAATCGACGGTACCCATTGTTTAAACGTAAATTTCTCGAGATCTAATTGCTCGATTTCGCTCGGAGTTTTCGTTGAACTACGAGAGTTGTACGAGAAGAGTGCAGAACTGCCAACATGAGGGGTACAAAACTGCTTCTACATCAAAAGCTGTTGCTGGTTGTCCATATATTCTACTGGAAGTCGAAGATCCTACAACTAGTACCTACTGGAGCTTCAAGAAAACGAAAGACGAATAATGGGGTGTGCGCATTGGTAGGAAAAACCTTTTACTGTTATTTTTAATGTAAACTAGACCTCATTCTGAGAATTTTGACACCAACCGCGACCTTCTAGCGTGAGAAGACCTTTTTCTATGATTTTTCAAAGTTTCGAATATTTATGACGTCACAGTGGGCTGGGGGTCCCGCCCAGGCGAGAGGGGCGCGTGACGTCATTAACATTCGAAACTTTGAAAAATCATAGAAAAAGGTCAACTCATCCAAAAAAAGAACGGCTGGTGTCAAAATTCTTAGGATGAGGTCTACTTTCGATTAACAATTTAAAAAAAAATCAGGCGCACCCCCCATTTTGCTTGAAAAGGTCCTAGCTTATACCTTAGGAAAAACGAAAGACGAATAATTATTTTTGAGGCATCATCATGATGATGCTCACATTTTTTTTTATATCATAATATGATCGATAACACCAACTATGTTTCACTGGAAAGAGCAGCTAAAAACAAAGGGATCGAAGACCCTACTATCCACTGGATCAAAGCTATGTTGATCAGTAGGGTGATTACTACCACACAGGGCGGGGCAAGCTTCACTGTTCTAGCTAACAGAGGTTGCCCGCAAAGAGGGGTTCTTTCCCCACTGCTCTGGCTGTTGGTGGCTGACGAGTTACTTGAAATTCGTGCAGGTTTTGAGGTAATAGCCTACGCGGATGATCTCAACATAATAGTTAGGGCAAATTCGACTGCGTCGTATCAGACCGAATGCAGTGTGCTCTGAATATCGTCCAAAAATGGTGCTCAGACCAAGTGCTTGATGTTAACCCAGAAAAGACCACTATTGTTCCCTTCACGAACAGAAGGAAACTATCTCTAAAAACTCCCTATCTTCATGAGCAGAGGATTTCGTTCTCCAATGAAGTTAAATATCTAGGGGTTGTGCTAGACCATAAACTCTTGCGGAACAAGCACCTAGAGTATATCCTAAATAAAGGAACACGAGCATTATGGGCTTTTCACAGAATGCTCGGAAAAGCATGGGGTCTAACGCCCAAAATGACCTCCTGGTCATACAAAGCGATTGTCAGACCCATGGTCACCTATGCCTCAGTAGTATGGTGGCAAAAAACAAACCAGGCTACTTCTATGCTCCAGCTGACCAAACTACAAAGGCAAGCATGCCTTGGTATATCTGGAGCTATGAGTTTTTCTCTACTGGTCAAAGGCTCATGTATTGAGAAATTTTACGCTCTTTCCAACGATATCCTTATTTTTAATTTTAGAGTCTAATTTGAGGGAGTTACGACCGTTTGAATGGCGTAAGGTCGAAAACACGAAAAAAATCTTAAAAGTCAAAAAAGTCGGATTTTAAGGGTGTTCAAAGAAAATTGCTAGGAGACACTTTTTGTTGCAAATTAGTTGTAGAAACTACTTCCGAAGTTTGGTGGATAACATATGGGACACCCTGTATATCGAAGGTTCATTCTAGTTTACACTTTTTTTCTTGAATTCTTCATCACCTTTTCCTTGGTTCCGCCGTTTATTCCGGATTTCAGTCAAAGCTAGTACGTCCTGATTTGACCGAAATATGCAGCGACTTTGTATTACCATCGCTGTCCAAATGTTGATAAGTTAGTAAAAGGTTCAAAAATCAAAACAAAACAAAAAAAAAACATTTCTGGATATTAATTTTATTTATGCGCTTCCTCAAGTTAGGCCGTACTCAGAAACTGTCGCAAACTGATATTACTCTTATTTTGGATGCTCAAAGTGGGTTGAGATCATTTCTAGCTCTGCGCTTTTTCATTGGAGGCAAAAGTCTAATTTGCCTAGTGCTCCTATCAACATCATCCGTTTTAGCCCTTTATTATATCAATTTTATTGGAGAGGTCTACCAACTACTTAGTTCTAGCTTAGTTAGCTATCTATCTAGTTTACTGTAAGTAGAGGATGACCACATACTTGCCACCCCAGGAGCAAGCTCTGAATCTCCTGGACGCGGACGGCGTGTTCGTGCTTCCTCTTCATCTCGTTGATGTGGTGAGCGATGGCCGTCATGGTCGACAAGGCATCCACGACGTCTCCGAAGCCGTCGAGGTCGGGAGCGGAGTTCTTGACGATGTTGTTGAGGAGGAGATGGTACTTGAGGATCCGCTGGACCGGCTTGAGGAGGTAGGAGCCCAGGGGGAGCGTGTGCTGGAGAGCCGCTTGTCGTTCTCGAAACACTCGTACTGTGTTCTCCTGCCTCATCAGCTCCGTCAGCGTACTCACCGTCCTGTCGTGGAGCAGAAGAAGAATATAAACATTTTATACTGTTGTTGTGTTCTGCGTGTTGTCGAGTGAGGGCGATGGTCCTCTCGATGCGCTGAATTGTTCCTAGCCTGAATCCTACTCAACGGAGAGATTGATCCCTAAAAGCCTGTTGCTTCAGCACTCCATCTGCGGCGCCTCGGTAGGCCGTGATGAAGAGTGCGTCAAGATCTATCTGACACACCTCGGCGTCTGATAACAGACTCACCGGCAGGATGCGGAGCATTTACCTAGTCAGGCCTACTGTTCTGAAAAGGTCCCTAAGGGGAGCTAGAGATTCGGCGCCTTTATGGGGCAAACCGTTCCTTTGGAAGAACTAGGGCTGTAGGTAATACGAGAAATGATAAGTAGGATAGACGAGGTACAAATGCATTTAGGAAGACCCCTTGGTGTGGCTTATATACTCTAGCTATTATGGTGATGGGAGAGTGGAAAAAAGGTGACGTGTTTTTTCCCTTCCTCACTTCACCCATGTTAGTTATGACTCATGCCACTCTGGGTTTTCCTACACCTCACTTTTATTGGAAAACTACTGACTAGAAATGTAAGACATTACAACAATTTTATAAAAGCAATTTGCTGAAGAATCCAACGTGAACTGCACGTCCGAGTGCAACATCCTTTATTCAGCATCCCACGTCAGGCAGTTATGCCTCCTTCCAGCCATGCATCACCTTAGGCCTCCTTTCTTGTACCCAAGAATGGAAGCTGTACTCTTGGAAGCTGAAGGATTGCCTCGAATACAACACACGAAAGCTCTTCCAACCAATGGGGTAGTTGCATGGGTCGGAATTTCGTGTTTTTGACTTCAGATTCGAATTTAGCGCACTTAAAAACGTATGTGTACCAGTTTTCAGTTCGAAATAACATTTAGTTTAGCCGTATTTCAATAAAGAAGTACCGTCCTTTTTAATGTTGGCGGATAAAGTTCGGTAGGAACGACTTGGCTGTAAGTAGAAATCATCAGAAAACCAACCGTAACTTTTTTTCGTTTGTGCCAAAGTATTGAAATAAAATGTCAATATGCCAAAAAGGAGAGCCATCGACTAGAGTTTCTAGGTGGCTTCCCTGGGAAATATTCCGTACATAGATAGTGGCATGTTGCACGATTTTTACGTCAATAACAACAAGTTCGTCAGCGCCGAAATATGAGGAGCCAAGAATGTGAGGTAAGTTGACACTTTATAGAAAGTAAAAGGTCAGTTGTTTTCTTGAGTGTAGTACTTCTTCATCGAAATGGTTGCAGTAGCTCATTTATTGTAAGTTTCATCGTAGTGTCATTATCCTGTACAACGTAGTACTCGTACCAATGAGTGTTTGTAAATGGGGAATTTGCCTCAATTTTAGATTCTGGAATTTCAAGGCAAATCCTATTATAGGGCCCTAGAATAACGTTTAACACTAGGAATAACCAACGGAAAAAAATTACCGTAGGAGAAAATGACTAAACAAGTGAACCTCTGTTACAAAACACCGCGAAAATCGAGGAGTATTGTTGACGTCATACGAAAAAAAAGAAAAAAAAAACGACGCGAAAGCAACGACAACAGACAGAGTTCTAGCACGCCACACAAAACGATCCAGTGAAATGGCTACTCGAATAATGTGATTCAAATCTTGAAACTAAATAAGAGAAGATGAAGAATAATAATGCTTGATAAACTAGTAGATAGATTCGTATTGTAAAAAAGTGAGTAATACTGTTTCTTTTGGTCAATTTTGTGTCAGGGTTCTTCCTGCCAGATCGTGGCGCACTCTTGTGCGCACTACTCGGAAGGTAAAAGTTCGTGTATGTGCCGCTTCTGTGGTAAGCGCCACAGAACCTCCTTTGAAGTCAGATTGGTAGAATATCCGTCACGTTTCAAACATGGCTGCCTCTTACACATTGCCACCACATTTAAAATTTCCATCTTCCTTAAATTCTCTAAATTTTTTGGATGCGTTTTCGAGCAGCTCACTATGGTTTTATTCCATAAAAATAAACCCTCATTCGAAAAAAAAAATAAAAAAATGTGAGGCAAATTCCCCATTGTTGAATAAAAGGATGTTGGTTATGTCCAACTTGGAAGAATCTAGCAAATTTGCGAGGTTGTGGCTCGAGTATCACCAGAACACCGAGTTTCTTCACAACCATATATAGTTTCAGTTACAGTGGAGGGAATGCCAGAAGGAAACTAAATCTTAGATGCAACATGTTTCGATTGCGCTGCTAGCAAAATTCAGTATGAAAGCACCACAAAGTGTGAGTGATTCTCCAATTTTATTGCCACAAACGAACGTAAACAAACAAAAAGTTCGATAACCTTGCGTCAGGGTAACAGTCGTGTAGAGGTCTCTTGGCCCCTTCACACTTGTGACGTAGCCCCCACCCTGCAGCGTCCAAGCCGTGTGTAGGTTTTCCCGCCTGAATTCGAGAATCCCGTTCTTTGAAAAAATCTCTAAATTTTTAGGAAGCGTTTCTGGGAGTTTTATTTGCAGATAAGTACTTCAATAGAGATTCTCTACACAGAAAAAATACAAAAAAAATATCATGCAACTACCCCATTATACGGTATCTTCTTCTTCAGTGTCTGACTTTAGAATGTTGCCATTAATAATGCTCTAAAGCCTCCTTCCTTGCAACCAAGAATGGAAGATGAACTCTAGGAAGTTGAAGAATCAGCTTGAAAGCTCTTGACACCAACTGTTCGGTAGACTCTTCATTGGTTGGGAGAGGTTATCAAGGATATTTGGTCAGAGCCAAGGGCTGGTCAATTGGTTACTTACACAAGTTAGAATCAACGGCAATTGTGCCGTTCCAGAAGCTAAACTTAAGGGATCAGAATCAAAACACAGCCATGTTATGTGTTTCTGTGTAAAACATATTCATATAATTACTCCATAATGTCCTGATGTTATTCACGCAATAGAATTAGTGAGGAAATGCGTCAGAGGTTGCAGTTTTTCCAAAGTGCTGATGGATGAGATGCTTTGGTTAGTTTTGATTTGCTAAGATTGCTTACATTTGCATGAAGCTCTTTGTCGGTTACCAACAAGGGATAGATTAATCATCATGTTTTTACCAGAGCCATTACTTTATTTTCTAAAGGTCAGAATGTTAGTATAACCGAAGTTTCAAAGGATGTTACTTATCATATTAGGCACTAAGCTCAATTTGTATTTCTCAATTCACTATCAAGAAAAATTTCACGAGTGCAATAAAAAAATTTAAAAAATACTGCAAATTATTTACATTTTTACGATTTGATGCAGAGATCACCCATCTGCAAAGGTAACAGGTTTCCCACAGATCCATACTGTCATAATAATAAACTAAAATAATTAGCCCAATATCGTAAAGTAGGGCGAGAAGGAACCAGTCAATGTTTATAAGCCTTCTGCTGCATCCTAGCGGCTGAGTGTGGCTGAGTGGGTTCCTTCCATGGGTGCAGGTAGGGCGGTTTTTGTGAGATTAGTTTTACACGAACGGTTGGTCCTACACAGCTCTGAGCAGTCTCATTTTAAATTGAAAGAAAACACTACTTTCATACTGAAAGGTTGTCGAGCTAGGGAATTTTTTTGCATCCCTATTTTTCACTTGTCAACCATTTAAATCAAAGGAAGAGATCCCAATCATTAAAACAATGATCAAACTTTCTGCTACCGATAACTTGCTTATTGCTCTGGTAGTTCACAGACTATACCAGTGAAAATAACTCTTCCAAATAACTGTCCCAACGACCTATTCTGGTATACAGATGGATCCAAAATGGGGAATGGCACAGGGATTGGAATTAACGAGACTAATCCCAGATGGAGCCACTCAGCTCCTCTGGGAGTGTATGCCTAGGTATTTCAGGCTGAAGTACTTGCAATTAGGGTTTGTGCTGGGGAAAGTCTGCGGAGGGAACACCGAGGTTTACACGCCCAAATACTTTCGGACAGCCAGGCTGCGATCAGGCAGTTAGTGTGGGACTGCTTCTAAACTCTCTGCTTCCTGTCGCAACACAACAGAGTCTCTCTGGAGTGGGTGGTAGGCACTGGGCTGAAAGCTGAATGTGGGAGCCCGAGAAGTGTTCTGATTGGTCGAGCTCCAGGACGTAGTTATAGCGGAAAGCAACAGATAGCGTTCATGATCGTTTGTTCCCAACCTCATCACAAGTCACCTTGTTTATCACATATTTTTCTCCTTGGTGCCTTACCGGCTGCATCTAAGTAATTAATTTGATAACATTTAGTTATATTCGCGATATGTACGAAAAAATCGAGCGATTTTCAATAATACACTGGGTTTCAAACGTTTCTTTGGGTGGCAGTTGTCAATTGAATATTTGAACTACTGGTGATAGGGACAACAACAATTGCATGAGGAACTCTGAAAATACCTTTCGCCTCGATTGGTTTTTTTGCAGTAATTTTTGCAAATCTAAATGATGATGAAACGAAAAGTTATCAATTTCTGGTCATTCGAAAGGATTTGAAAAGAAGCGGTATGAAGAGTGTGGCCTCCCCCTCCCCACCACTTCTAGCTGAAAGTAGATAGCGCAACTGAGGCAGCCTCAAAAATCCTTGCACACCATTTTAACGTTGGCTTTCTTCTCTGTTAACTTGTCTCCATTACTCTATGGTGGTAGGACACAGCGGAGTAATGGGTAATGAGAAAGCAGATGCGCTGGCCAGAAAGGGCTCGCTAACCCCGTTCATTGGTCTAGCCAGCCATCGGCATTCCCAAATCTTCCTTTAGGGCGACCATAAACCGGTGGATCACCAATGAAACCACTCGTAGATGGTCAAAACTTAGAGGACATGCTCTAAGTAAGGGCAGGGTGGCCAAACCTAACTCCAGCGCCACTGAAGAGCTGCTGCGGCTAAGCCGCAAGGAAGTCAGGTTAGTGGTTGGCCTGGTAACAGGCTTTACTCCACTCCGATTCCATCTCAACCGCATTGGGATAAACCAGAATACAACCCTCTGCAGGCTGTGTGGAGAGGCTGGAGAAAAAGCCTCCCACGCAATATTCGATTGAGAAATGCCATCAAATAGCAGGTTTCACCTCCTCGGGTGGCTTTTCAACAAATTTTTTCAACAAATCTAGCCAAACCGCTACTGGCCCTTACCAAAGGGCTAGGATTCTTTGACTAGGAACAGAATCCGCGGAGTAGCACAGTAAGGCTTCAGCGCTTTGAGCTACCATCACCCTCATCCGCGGATTCAGCTACAATCTACAAATACCACAAATAACAAGACACCAGATCTCTCGAAAACCAACGTTTTTTTTTACACAGAGACACTCAATTTTTCCTCTCATTCATTATTCAATGAAAAACTGAGATAAGTTTTTAGCTTTTGAGGAACTCTCGAGTTATTCACAAAAACTCTAAATGTCTAAATGTCTAAATTAAGCACATGCGTAATTTTGAAGTATTTTATGTAAAATTGATACCGTTACCTTGCGAGTTCTTTCATCGCATACTTTGACAAGCACGTACACGTTTCAACAAATAAAATTCAAATAATAAATAGAAAAAAAATCATAGAATACCTTGGATAGTTGGTGCAGTAGTCGGTGTAGATGGAGAATCCAGAATTATTCTTCACGAACACTCGAGCTACCTTCACTGGATCGAGCCCGCACAGCTCGAGCTCCTTCAGAAATGCACTGCAAGGGGATGAAATGAAATCTCCGTCAATTTTCATGATACCTCAATTGAAAGGTACCAACTAACTACATGAATAACCATTCTTCCACGGTCAGTGGGATAGTATTTTCAAACATCAAATTCAGAGTTGTTGTGTTTTCCAAGGCTGAAGGGGTCTAGTATGATTCTGAGATGAGAGATGGCACTAGTGTCACCCAGCACTTTGTTCCTCTGTACCTAAGCCTGAAAGAACTTTTTTCTTTAAATCTAACCACATCAATGTTATCAGAACAAGTCAACCTAATAAGCCATCATTGAACATGTTACAGAAAAAAAAATTCAATGATTTTTTTCCATGTTTTAATTAATAATTGAAGTATGTTTTTAATTCCAAAATTTGACCAACTTTTTTGGTGATCTCTATTTGGGTAAAAAAACTGACTGAACATGAAATTTATAATATCTTCCAAATTCCAATCTTCACAGTAGATTGCGTTCCCCTTCTTTCAATCCCGGAAAGCTGATTTCTTATTGAAATTCTGGTAAATAGCGCTCTAATTAGGTTAGTCACCTGTTGAAAGTGTAGATTTGCCGCAAGTTTCCGAATAAATCCGACATTTGTTTATCAGTCAGTTCCTCGCTGGTTTCCAGTCGTTCGATGTAGCCCTGAAACAAGAAGGGAACTTGTTTAACTCACAAGCAAAATAAACTACTGGACATCCTTCTTTTACACACTACCTGGTACAGTCCTTATTTTTGATCGGAGTTTCTCCTTTTTAGAAAACGTCAACATGATTATCTTTTGGGGCTTCGAAATTTTCGTAGGAAATTGTTGTCCAAAAATGTCTAAAAATCGGTATTTTGGAGAGTATTTTTCGTCAGCAACACCCAAAACCATAAAAAACCAATATTACATGAGTGGATACTTTGAGTCCTTGGCGGCAAGAAGAGTAATAAAGTAAAAATAAGTATTGTAGTTCAAAAATAGCTTTGAAAATTCGTTTATACACTCAAGTTGCTTGAATTACGATGATTGTGAGAAGTTCACCGCTCTGGACATCTCAACTCAGGTACTTCTCTCTCCACATTTGTTTAAAATTTTACTGGCTATTCTAGAACCAAAATAATCCGTCACGTATTCTGCCGTTCCGTTGAATGGGCCTCGAGAGACCAAATAAAATTATTTTAGGCCGAAAAATGGCTAAATTTTTTTTCAATACTATTGCTCCCAAGAGTTCATGCTTGTCGCAATCAAACTTCAGGAGTCTTTCCTTATATAAATATACTCGTACGAGGGACGTGTATAGATTTTTTGCAAAATGTCCCATGAAGGGCAGAGAAAAACGTCTGCCAAGTGGGTGTGGCACATAGCTTCCTCGTATCCATAACCCGATTATATAGATGATCCGATACATAGTAGTTAATCTCAAAACACCAATCTCTAAGTACCTTTCACTACCCTCATAGGGGACCATCTACACACTAATCTGGAGAATCCTAGAAAATTTCATCAAATTCGGATGAAAAATGTAAATGTTATGGCTGTTACAAGGATTTTTCTTATGCGCATGCGCAGAGGCTTCTGTAAATTTTAAGGCATTGATTTTCATTGGGGACCATCTACAACCTTATCCTCGTAATCCCTGAGAATGTCATCGAAATCGGGTGGAAAATGTGAAAGTCATGGCTGTTACAAGGAATTCACGTTTGCGCATGCGCAGCGGCTACTATCAGTCCGGGGGTGATGATCTTCATTAGGGACCATCTACAACCTAATCCGCACAATCCCTGAAAATTTCATTGAAATCGGACAATAACTTCGTATAGTTATGAGCGTTACAAGGAATTCATGACTGACGGACAGACACACAGACACGGAACCAAAATTGTTCAGAAAGGTCTAAAACGCAAAACGCGAGTGAAAATTTTGATTTTGGAGAACTTTTGCTTCCTCACTACCGAAGGTAGGGAAGCTTTGTATTCGTGAAAGAAGTGAAAAAAAAAATGTCCTCCGAAATCAAAATTTCCACTTGCTTTTTGCGTTTTAAAGCTTCCCGAACAATTTTGGTTCCGTGTCTGTCTGTCTGTCGGTCTGTCTGTGGTCAATCCTTGTCCCGGGCAAAACTATACTAACCTGTGGTCCGATTTTGATGAAATTTTCGGGGATTGTGCGGATTAGGTCCTAGACGGTCCCCTATAAATTTCAGCACCTTCGGACCAATAGGAGCGAGTGCGCATCCGCAAACGTGAATTTCGACAGGAAAAATCGACAGTAAAAAGCGAGAGGAAAAAGCGACAGGAAAGTAGCGCTATGATTTATCATATGCTTGACGACAAATATGCTTGACATCCTCTCCTGTTGAACGCAGGAACCTGAAATTTGAGAGGGCGGGTCAATGTAGAATGCTGAAGGCGCCTGAGTGATCACAGATCAGCTGAGTGAGCTCCAAGGCCATTTTCTCTCCTGTTGAACGCAGGAAGCTGAAATTTGAGAGGGCGGGTCAATGGAGAATGCTAAAGGTGCCTGAGTGGTCACTGATCAGCTGAGTGAGCTTAAATATTACAGTGGAAGAAAGATAAAGAGGGAGAGGGAGCAAAAACCTTTTCAAGGTATGTCACATTTTAGCCATTAGGCTCTAAGCGGAAATCATCCGGGGGTGCAGGGGGCGAAGACGTTTTTTTTCGTCCTTGAAAAGTGAAAACAAAGCTTCTGCTACCTTGGTAGACTCGGAAGCAAAATGACTACATCGTTGGAAGGTTGAGATTTTGGCGCAGTTTTTATTGTTCTTGCATCTTGAAAAAATATTGGTTCCTATTGTTCAATTTGTGATTAAAAAAATTTGAGGTTTCCCAAATTACGTTAAATTCTCTTTTCAGTGGGATTTTTCTGTCTTAAACTTTGAATCAAAAAATGGGGCATTTATCCCATAGGAAGTTTAATGCTCTTCTCAACGGTATCCTCAAATTGTAATTATCATGTATTATGACGTATTATATACGTATATTATTACGTTATGAGATACGTATTATCAAAAATGTATTAAAATGACGAAAGTTCAAATTCACAAAAAAAATTAATTTGAAATAACTCGGAAACTCTAGCCTTTAAAAAATTTCTTGGAGGAACTTTTTGTTGCAAATTAGTTGTAGAATTGACCCTCGCAGTTGGCAGACCTGTTTGGCTTGCACCCTGTAGGTATATCGTCGTTTAAGTGCTGACACTGCCAAATCCACAGTTACTCGTTATCCAAAACAAAATTTAAAAAAAATCTTTTTTCAAAATTAAAAAACTCGTTTTTTATAATAATTTTTCAGAACAGATGGTTTTATTTACACAGGAGTGAAATTATGCATAGGAAAATGTACCCAATAGCCTCATTCTGACAGAAATGTGGATTAGGAGGCTTCGCGGGACAACCGTCTGGCTCGATACAACTCAACTTAACCCTAAGGCATTCAAGTTAACATTAAAATTGACATTAACATTAAGGTTAACATTAAGACATCCAAGGTACTTCATCTATTATAAACCCAAAGCTGAGAGAGGTTTTCTACGCGATTATCTATCTGGAGGCAGAATCACCGCGCTGCAGGCTGGACGGCCGAGGGACGGAACAAGAACGATATAAATCAACCGTCGAGACGGTAAAATCATTCGCATGGTGAAGGAATCACCATCGGGAAGGAATCACCATGGGAGGCCACCGAGGGACTTCCTTCCCGCAGGTATTATCCTGACGATAGTAAAATATTCTGGAACCCTCGAACGGTTCTCTCTGCGCCAACCATAATAACGCTGGCGGGCTCGAGGACCGTTGAGTTCGACTCACGAGCGAACTGCAGGACCTCCCTAAAGCTACAGGACAATACGGGAAAGGTCGAAAAGATACGGCCACACCATATATAAATATATATCATTACATAGTGCCGATAATGATATTAAGTGACAACCATAACAAGCACAGGAGACCAGTGGCGAATCCAGAGATTATTCCGGGAGGAAGCCCCCCATCACCAGAACTTGATTAAAAATTTTAATAGAAGTAAAAAGTTTTGAGATTTAGATGGAAATTTATTTTTAAAAATATTCAGCTGATAAAGAAGACTGGCTGGAAAAGCTGGCTCAAAAATATTCAATGTAGTTTTAATGGTGAATCTATTCACCAAAAGATCCTTCGAAGATTCTGTCATGCACTCATGTTGCGCGTTTGGGGCTTCTTCTCGGTTCTCCTTTAATGTACAGCCTACCTACTCCAAATAGCCCAGTCATTTTTACAATTAAAACGGTCAAACATTTCGAGGGTGTCTACGTTTTTTGTGTAGTTTTCAAGAACGGTACGAATAAAATCACTCGCGATGAGATTGTGGAAAACCATTTTAATGAAAACGGAGTTGAGTAGAACGTTGTCTATTTCCAATTACAAGTTTAAGTTACAAGTTAAATCGATTTCGATGGTTAGGTCATCATCATTAACAAACAATAACTTATTGCTATTGTTACGGAATTATTGTTATTGTTTTTTTGTTTTGTTACGGAAGTGGGGAAACTCTTTAAGAGCGAAGGGGAAGTTCGCCCCAACAGTGTTGGACACCCCATGCATTGGGACTACCAACTAAGACCCCACTCCCTCTGCTTAGGACTCACCCCAGAACCACAGTACAGTATTACTTCAGGGTGAGCCCTTTTTTGTGCCAAAAGGCTGCTCCTACTTCTGGTCTCTCCTTCAATTCTATTCCTCATCTTCTTCCTCCCATCTTCCATCCAGCTTTTTTGCTTTGAGGACTGATGTGACAAATACTGCCATTGCGTCCCAGCTCGACTTGTTCTTAATCATCTCATGTATGATTGTCTGTGGACGCAACGTTCCGATGACCTCTTCCGCACTCCTCCTCATACCCTCCCATTGTGGGCATGTGAAGAAGGTGTGGCAGACATCATCCTCCTCTATCCCACAGTATCTGCACTCTGGGTCAGTGGCTTTCCCAATCTTTACTAAGAAGGAGCGGAAGTATCCATGCCCTGAGAGGAATTGAGTCAGGTAATAGTTCACCTCTCCGTGTTTTCTCTCCAACCAAGCCTTTAGATCGTCAATTATGAGGGCTGTCCACCTTCCACGGGTTTCACAGACACAACTGCTTGCCACCTACGGATGGTCTCCACCCGCTCTTCCTTCTTTACTATGGGAATTGCCTATGCCTTCCTCATTCTTATCCTTTTACGCTCCAGTGCCTGGTGGTATATTGGGATAGTTCCGGCTATCACTTGTGATGCTGGACCTGAGACAGTTCTAAATGCACTACTGATTCTCAGAGCTCCTCTCCTCTGTACAGCTTCCATACGTGCCCTGTACTTATGGTACCTAAGGGAGTCTGCCCACACTTCTGCTCCATACAGCATAATTGCCTCTGCAGTTCGCATAAGGAGTCTCCTCTTAGCGGGTGATGGGCCCCCTAGATTCGCCATCAGTCGGCTCAGCTTGTTCACAATATCTGCAGCCTTATCTGCTGCTCCACTGATGTGCCTCCAGAAGCTTAGTTTCCCGTCCAGCATCACACCAAGGTAGCGAATGGCTGGAGAGGTGATGATTTCCTGCCCATCCACATTCATAGGTATAGATCTCTCCATTCGCGCTGTGGTTAGCAGTACAATTTCCGTTTTTTGGATCGCCAGTGACAGTGTGTGTGCTTCCATCCACTCCATCACTCTGCGCATTGCCTGATTCAGGTTAAACTGGAGGATCTGTTACTGATGATGACCTAACCGTCGAAATCGATTTAACTTGTAACTCATTATTTTCGTGGAAATAGACAACGTTCTACGTTTATCTACACATTTGCAAACCAGAAAACTCGGTGCAACTCACGTTGTTGCCGCTCCACAAGCCGTTGTTTGTTTACTTTTCTGAACCCCTTAACGTTCCCTGATCCCAACTCTTCTGTGTTGTGTCCACTCCCCTCCATGTCGTTCAATCCTTCAGTCTTCACCAAGCTTTCGTTGTGTTCACAAATAATGAAATCAATCAATTTTGGCCCTGGGCTCCTGGACTATGAGGGCTCGTTAGGGAAGAAGGAACGCTTGCCCCCCCCCCCCCCCCCCAATCATCATGTCCTCTCTTTCCTTCAAGGTCATCCGTGATATTACATATCACAATGGGGGGTGCGCCTTGATTTTTTTTAGATTTTTAATCGAAAGTAGACTACATCCTGAGAATTTTGGGACGAACCGCGACCTTCTAGCGTGAGTAGATCTGTTTCTATGATTTTTCAAAGTTTCGACCGTTTATGACGTCACGCGCCCCTCTCGCCTGGGCGGGACCCCCAGCCCACTGTGACGTCATAAACGGTCGAAACTTTGAAAATTCATAGGAAAAGCTTTACACACGCTAGAAGGTCGCGGTTGGTACCAAAATTCTTAGAATGAGGTCTACCTTAGATTAAAAATAACAATAAACAGTTTTTCCTACCCAGGCGCACACCCTATTCCAAAGGTTCGTTAAAGAAAATGCCTTGGGGGGGGGGGGGGGGAGGTAAGTACAAAATGGAATTTTACAGGAGAGCATTTTGAAGTTTCAAATTTTATTCCTCATTCAACAATAACTCCAATAATCCATAGTAATCCAAGGAATCCACAATATTTGTTAATTAACCCTGCCATTTTTTCACGAAAGTATCCTAAAACCGAAATGATAGCTCGAACTGTCCCTCAAATTACATCTTAATGGTAAATTCAATGGTTTTTTGAAAACTGTCGAGTTACCTGGTTATGAGCATCCAAATTTTCAGACTTACGCTTTTAGTTAAGAGTTAACCGAATAATCACTAACGCCCCAGCCAATAGAAAGCAGGGTAGACTTACGCTGATACTCGCAAACGAAAGCTGAGACAAAATAACGCCTACAGTGAAGATATCTCGATTTTCACCAAAAAACGACTTACCTGGTTTTTCCCACCCCCGCCAGCCAATATTGAACCAAAAAACTGAAAACGATTTCAAGGTTTGTAGCGGTTTACGTCAGTACCTCAGGGTTTTAAGGGTTAAATTTGGAAATAAACTACCCTTAGAAGTCCTAACAACACATACAAATATCGTAGGTACACTCGAGTTAACAATGTTCGATGTATAAATTGCTATACTATTTTCTGGTGTTTTCCAACAGTGTTTATATTATTTTCATTTTTATGGTATAATTTAAGAGCTCCCAAGACCATTTTAGATAAGATAGATGACTATAATCATAGAAACTATACCCACTCGAAAGCATCTCAGAGTCAGTGAATATTACTATATACAGCACCCAAGTTCTCTATGAATTCTCACAGGTACCCATTACTTCCTCTATTAAAAAAGTCCATTTCAGTACTCAAACGTTCCATTCTCCACTCGCTCATAGTCATTTTCCGCCACTGTTAGTTCATCATTGAGTTTAACAACCCAGTCGTAATTCTACACAAAATGATGAAATTTATAAGAAAACAATAAATGGTCGGCTACGCCCGGGTATTTATTGTCAACTACGAAATAGAGACGAGAGTGGTTACCTAATCGTTTTCAAAAGGTTATCGTGGAAACCGAACGGTCGACTAGCGAAAGCACCGTTCACGTCGAAATACGAGGTTCCGGATATTCTACAAAGCCAAGTCCATATCAGGAACTTGCTGGTTACATTGCGACAAGTCTCATCGTTTCAAGTCGTGATGATGTCGTTCACGCTGACGGTTTTATAGGTACTGCTTCATATAAGGATTATTTCCAGGAGTTTCACACGGGTACCTGCTGTAGTTATTAAGAAAGTCTCTTATTACTTCTTAATTTTATAGTCGTATTATAACTACTTTATTACCGCATAAAATCATAATTAACGCTCTGATCAAGGACTTACGATGATGACTTGTCGGAGGTCTGCCACATAGACGCCTTCGGTCTCGATTATTTCCATCACCACTCGATCCATGTAGCTGAGGTGAGGATCGCAGTATCGAGGCTTCGAGTGAGGAGGGGATGGAGAACTGATGAAACTGCAGGGAGAACAGACTCCGCTGTCCTCAGACCCTGCGGAAGGAAAATGTAATTACACACTTGAATTTAAGGGGGTTCATGAGTCAAAATCGAAAAATTTTCGACTTTTTCGTTTTTATTTTTATAAAATTCTGCAGGTCTTCCCAGACATTTTGGTATATAAAAATATTAAATTTGAGCAGTGGAAAGCAGAGATATGAGTTTTCAAAGACTGAGGAGCCAAATGCTGTTTCGGAGGGATAGCTGTTTCAGGTTTAGCTTCAGGTTTAGGTTCAGGTTTCAGGTTTAGGTTCAGGGATAGCTGTCCAGGTTCATAGTTTCCTTATTTCT
The DNA here is from genome assembly GCA_009739505.2 of Apolygus lucorum. NCBI lineage: Eukaryota > Metazoa > Arthropoda > Insecta > Hemiptera > Miridae > Apolygus > Apolygus lucorum. The sequence goes on from CM019176.2 coordinate 32,080,096, forward strand.
GTAACTAACTACCGTTCTTTCGCTGTTTATAAGTTCTGATTGATATACTATGTCAGACTCCATGGTTCCAGCACTGGTTCCCATGCCACCAAATAGTACAAAAATAGCATAGCACTAGACTAATGAAGAAATCAAGTGAGCCAATAGTGTATAATCATTATTCTTATCAGTACTACGTGATATGAAATATCCTTACCCAACCGGTGCAAACAATGACTGATAAGAATCATAGATAAGGAATAATCAGACCTCATTTTCAATTTCTTCAATATGAAATAATTAGAACTATCGATCAAATACCACGAAAAACGTTAACCTTCCACAAATCGGGGGTTTTTCTCCAAACCGGAAAACCCTTGTTTTTCGTCACTTAGGTACTTACCTGTTTCTCGGCAGCCAAAAGAGCTGGCAACTTGATATTTTAAAAATATTGTCGAGAGGGGTTTATTACAGTCATTGAACAAGTTTGGACGGAAAACTGGTCCAAAGCGAGTTTCAGCATTTTGGTTTATTACATTCAATAATGAACCTTTGGAATCGACCAAGAAAAAAATTGTTAAACCCCCCTCCCCCCGTCAAAATTTATTGGTTTACGATTCAAGGTACGTAGAATCTAAAAATCAAATAAACCGCGGCCATCAAATACACAAAGGTTTCTTATTTTTCTATATAGTCTACACTCTCTTCATAGGGGACCATCTAAACACTAATCTGTAACATCCCTGAAAATTTCATCGAAATCGGATAGAAAATGTAGAAGTTATGGCAGTTACAAGGAATTCACGTTTGCGCATGCGCAGTCGCTTCTATCAGTCCGGGGATGATGATTTTCATAGGGGACCGTCTACACACCAACCCGCACAATCCCTACAATAACTTCGTATAGTTATGCGCGTTAAAAGGAATTCATGACAGACACACAGACTGACACATAGATAGACACGGAACCAAAATTTTTGATTTTGGAGAACTTTTTTTCAGAATTTTCGTCCTTGAAAAGTGAAAACAAAGCTTCCGCTACCTTGGAAGACTCGGAAGCAAAAGTGCCGCGTACGGCGGACGGGCGGCCAAATTTTTATTCAATTTCGGTTTATTATTTTCAATAATAAACCTTTGAAATCGAACAAGAAAAAAAGAAATTTACCCCCCTCAAAATTGGTTAGATTACGTTTCAAGGTACGTAGAATTCGAAAATTGAATAACACGCTTCAAATTATTACACAATGGTTTATTATTTCTATATAGATCACTCGTCTGCAAAGAACTCGGCTTTGCCATTGTCACCACCTACCAGCCGTAGATACTACCTACCACGTACCTACAGCGATCGCATTTTGATCAGATAAAATTTCAACGGAGATTAGCCCTCTTTTGCGATTCACTCACGTGTTTCTGATTTATCGCAAGTCCAACCCTTAAGTTCTCGTAGGGAGCGAACGGTTTGTCCTACAGAGCTTCGCATGGTCTCTAAAAATGCTCTAAAAAAATACTATCTTAAATTTATGAAAAAACAATACCCTTATATCGAGATTTTTTGAGGTAGGGCGTTTTCAACATTTCAACCCTAAGAAGTGACCTACATCAACCTAAAGATTCGGGGCACAACTAGACCCCAAATGGAGCCCATATACCAAATTTCATCAAAATCGGTCCCTGGGAACTAAGGAAAATGCCGCGTACGGCGGACGGACGGCCAAATTTTTATTCGCTTTTTGGATTCTTCGTACGTTGAAACGTTGTTGAAACAAATGTTGAGGGTCAAAAAATCTTGGTCAAACAAAATGAGGGCCAGGGGTAGGTAGTTACAATGGCAAAGCTGTGTTCTTTCCAGGCGAGTGATCTTTAAAAATTAACCTTTGTGAAATAATTTGCAGCGTTTTTTGGAAGTGTTTAAATCGATTTTGGTTCGGTACCAGTCCCGCGCGGGTGATTAAAATTAATACACTTAGCCAGATCCAAGAACAAGTTTGGAAATAAATTATAGAACTTCGCTGGTTTTCAAATAGTTTTATACGGGTTAATAGAAAAAGTGGTTATGCGTGAGTTTATCACGTATCCAGAGAGTAGGGAGGTTCTCTATGTCTGACAGTTTGTATTCAGAAAAAGAAAAAGGAGCAGTTTGGCACCTTGATCAGTAACCGTGAATGCTTTTGATTCCTGGAGGATGGAATGCTGACGAACCTGCGGCTTTATGATACTTCCAAAGCCTCTGATCTCGTGCCCTTCAACCTCCTCCAGGAGAAATTGGCTCATTATGGTATGTCGTCGGCCTCCTCGGGTTCCTTTAAAACTTACTTGGATGGTTGGACACAAGTGGCATTTTATAACAGCCAGCGATCAGACAAACCGTCAATTTCATGCGGTATAACCCTTTCAACCCGGGTGGGACACATCTTGTCCCAGTAACTGAATGGGGTATTTCGGTGGGTCAGAAATTCAGGTTTTTGACTTCACATTTGGATTTAGCACCCTTGAAAACCTATATACTCCAACTTTTAGCCCAATGATACTATAAAATGTGGTAGAAAAATTAATTAAAGAGATCGCACGTTTGAAATAAAGGTGGGCCGCCATAAATGCACACATACTACGCCGCGCGCGTGTGTGAGTAGTATTTTGTAGTATCCAAGAGATTCTCATTTCAAATAGCATTACTTTACGGTTCAATCGTTAGCGTTACCTACATCTGCCGTCTGTAATCGGTTGTTTTCTGTTCGCTTCGTTTGTGGTTTCGACTTATCAAATTTTCAGCTAGTGTATCACCCACGATTTCTTTTCTTTCTTTCGTTTTAAATATGACGGAAAAGAAGAGGAAGATCAATGTTCTGGAGCCTCAATTTGAACCTGCCACCAGTGAGAACATTCCAATCTCTTCTCTGTGCATGGATACTTTTTTCAAAGACAGTTTTGTCTAGCTACGTCACGATTGGCTAGTCTTCAACTTGGCTAAATCTTCAACTTTCCTTAGCTTCTCCGATTTTTATAAAATATTTTCTCGACGAACAGACCCGATTACCGTTATTCCTGAGCCATACTCTTTTGAAAAAAAAAAAAAAAAAAAAAAAAAAATTGACTGAAATACCCCGTAACCTAGTGCTTCAATTTTTGTCGTTCTCGAGTGTGAGACGGATGGATCATTGGCTCTGACAGCTACAAAGAACAGAATTTAAATCTCTGAAGCATAAAACAGGTTTCAAATGGGTTTCTAGTCCATCATCTGTTTCAATTTTTGTTCGAGACGAATATAATTTTATTATTTTCCTTCAAACATTCGCTAAAATACCTTTTATAGCCTTTGTTGTTTGAATATGATTGTGTTGCCCGGATGGTTCCCAATAAGAATGAGACCAGGTCTAAGACGTCGGTAAATTAGGTCTAAAGATTTACCATTTACCATTTCCTTAAATATTCCTAAAGATTTACCATTTCAATTACAGAAGCTTGACAGGGTTCAATATAAAGCCCTTCGAGTTGCAAATGGAGCCCTTCCCTCCACAGCACTGAACATCTTGAACGCGGAAAGTGGAGAACCACCCTTGAAAATAAGAAGAATGATGCTGGCTAAACGATATCTATGTTCGCTATACTCCCGAAATCAAACACAATTCGGCATTGTGCGGAAATTGGCTATCGACGACCTTACGACACCTTACTGGTCAAAAAAGCGTTCACCGACTTTATGCGCTGCTTACACTGATGCTTCACATCTATTGGGCCCTTTGTCAACGACAGTGAAGCCCAACAAATATAAAGTCCCGTACGAGGCCATGCGACGTCCGCCTAACACAATTTTTCTCAGGTCTGCCTCTCAAAACGCCAGCTTACTGCAAGAGTACCTGCAGCGACACCATCCATCTGCCTTGTATATTTATACCGATGGGTCAGTCTTTAATAGTAATGTAGGCTGTGCATTCTACGACGCTGTAAACGACCACACTCAAATGCTCAAACTCTGGGAACAGGCTTCCATATATTCAAGTGAACTTATTGCTATCCAAAAAGCCCTAGAGTATGTAAGGGATAGCAATCGGCTTTACTCTAAAGCACTGATCCTAACTGACAGCATGAGTGCTCTGAAAAAACTCTCCCTAGTCGACCTGTCAACAAACATCAACTCTATTGAAGGTGAAATTTTAAAACTCACCCTAGATTTGCGACAGAGGGGCACAACAATATTACTTTGCTGGATAAAAGCCCACAACAACTTGGGCGGGAACGAAAAGGCAGATCGAGCTGCAAAGCTAGCTACTTCCCTAACAGATAGTTCGGAGGTAGAAAATATATACCCAGCGACTGACCTGCATCGGCTTTTCAAAACCCAATGTATGCTTACATGGCAGCAATGGCACACCACGTACCCAACAGGGAGGCGTTATATCAGCCTATTCCCGGAAATACTAATTAAACCTTGGTACACAAATCCCAGTTTCGATGGTCTCCCAAAACAATTTTATAAGGCGATAACGCGATTAAGAAGTGGAGTAGCTGTGACCAAGCAATACCTGCACCGTATAGGACAAGAGGAAAACGATCTCTGCACTACCTGCCAAGTGGAGGAGACCGCTGAACATTTAATCATGGAATGCTTAAAAAATAATCGCCATCGAGAATCCTTGTTCAAAAAATGGGACAATGAACTCACAACACCATACAACCTCAATCTCGCTCTCCGTTCTGGCCTTCCATCAATCTACCTTCCGCTGTTTACTTTCCTGCAAAAATGCGAACTGAAATTATAAAAATCTGTTAGTATCTAAGATGTCGACTTACATAAATATGCAACATGTGTTGGCTGTATAGTTCAAATTTATAACTGATGCCAAATAAAATTATAAAAAAAAAAAAAAAATTTCCTTAGGGAGAGCCTTGTATTAGGATAACTCGTGAGCCAGTCTATGGAAATCATATTAGAAGCCTACTCAAGTTTATTATTGGAGAGGTCGGTTCATCATATTAGACTGGAAGAGTCAGGTTTGCGAGGTCCTTCACCCGGTTGTCCTCCGTCAAGTTGCAGGTCTCGACGGGAAGACTCCCTCTATCGCGCGAACAGACGTCGATGTCTCCCCTTGATCCTGGCGACGTGTGGAGACGACCCCTAGAAGGACCGTCGCTTGAGAGGAAACAGGAAAAACATCCAGGTAGTCGGACGGGGCAGTTGAGTGACGGCCGAGCGCGTTGGAAGACGTCACTCCAGAGAGAGCGATTATGTCACGGTAAGAGGATCCAGGGAGATGACCGCTCGTGAGGTCCATCTGAGCTAACAGAGAGTGACGTATTCTCGGCAGGAAGGGATTCCTAAGCTCAGAGTACTCTCCGTACAGTACTCGTACTATAGCATTTCCGAATTGAGTTAAACTTTTTCCATTTAGATTTAGTCCTTTTCCATTTAGGTTTAAACCTTTTCCATTTATTTAAACCTTTTCCATTTAGATTTAAACCTTTTCCATTTGGATTTAAACTCCATCAAAACGTCAGTTGTTAGCCCCATCATAGTAAGTAAGTAATATTATTCTCATTTGCATAGCGCCATAAACATTCTGTTCCAGTTCAGATGTGATGAAAGAAAAATACTGTACTTAATTTATAACTTCCGTTCATGAGAAATTCTTGTGTTCAAAAAACATGTGTTCATCATTATATAATATATAATAATTTATTATTATATAATATATAATATATAATAAAAGTGTTTTTTTATGCACAGAAATGTAATATATTTTATTACATTTTTGTGCATGAAAAAACACTTGCATGATTTAATTTTCAAGTTGTGGCATAATAACGTCGAGTTAGAGGTAAATTCATATTGTGCGAAAATCAAATTAAAATTTCAAAAGTTAGTTTGGTAAATAAGATTTTATTTTCTTAGGTTGGATAGGTACATAGTTTGATGATATTGATCACCAATAATAACAACAGTTAAATAATCATAATATTCTGCATTTGATTTTCCCACGTGTTGAATTTGAGACTTGGGTACTTTTACCTCTAACTCCACGATAATTTCCTGAGTTTAAATCCAAATGAAAGAGGTTTAAATCCAAATGGGAAAGGTTTATATCTTAATGGAAAAGGTTTAAATCTAAATGGAAAAGGTTTAAATCTAAATGGAAAAGGTTTAAATCCAAATGGAAAAGGTTTAAATCTAAAAGGAAAAGGTTTAAATCCAAATGGAAAAGGTCTAAACCTAAATGGAAAAAGTTCAACTCAATTCGGAAATGCTATATACAGAATTATGAATTATGGTGTCCACGCTAGCCAACAGAGAACAACATATTTTTGATACTAAAGTACCAAAAAACTCAAGTTCTTACAATCAGGTTCGGTCATAATCAACCTCATTCGAGAGGAAGATAGTTAGGGGGCCTCTAAATGCACCAAGGAATCCATCACAAATTGATCATTTGGATCACGAGAAAGCAGAGGTGGGTGGACAGAATTATCCCTGTGTTGAGATGTACGCTATTCATTACTACTTCAAGAATTGGATTTCAACGGTGAGAAATTGTTTGGCCCGAGATATTGGTAGTAACAACTCATACCGTAGTAATTATAAGATAATATAATTATTAATTATAATAATTTATTATGAAGATGAAAACTATCAATTCGTAAGGATGGACTCTTGAGAATCGTATCCGATCTGATTGAGAGTACTCAAAAATACGAATAAAATCACTCGCGATGAGATTGTGGAAAACCATTTTAATAAAAACGGAGTTGAGTAGAACGTTGTCTATTTCCACGAAAATAATGAGTTACAAGTTAAATCGATTTCGACGGTTAGGTCATATCAGTAACAAACAATAACTTTGTTTTAATTAACTTATAGTTATTGTTTGTTACTGATATGACCTAACCGTCGAAATCGATTTAACTTGTAACTCATTATTTTCGTGGAAATAGACAACGTTCTACTCAACTCCGTTTTTAGTACTCAATAATAATTTGGTACTTCAAATAGATTCCTCTCTGACAGGAATAACTCATTCTCCGTTAGCTCGCGAGGCTCTCACTAATAGTTTACCCCCTTGATCCAAGAAACATATCATAATTGAGTAGGGTAAAAGCACCAATTGTTGACACTATTCCTAATGTTGACACTTCAATTTTAAAATGTAAAAATAAGCTATTGGGTCACTGTAGGTACTCGAAATTAGCGTCATTCTGTTGATAAGAATGTAGTTATTGATGTTGGCCGGCTCCACTAGTTATAATATCCGATATAACTTGGCTGGCTGAAATTGAAGCTGATGAGAGCTGTATCAGTAACTCTAGCGACGCCATCCTTCTGCCGCAAGTTAGTGAGGTAGGTCAACAAATTTAGTCTTTTGAAGTAAAATTTTGTGAGTAAAATTACCATTTCACATCGTCTGCTTCATGTATAACATAAGGAAGAATGTGTAAGCATTAAAACCCCAAATTTCAATAGGAAAACATGGTTAAATTCGGTGTCATCATTAGGGTCTCATGAAATAGTTTGTGTCCTAATGTTGACACCTGTGTCAACATTAGGGGAAACTGTTGATTTGGTTGCTAAGGTGATATTTGGATTTGAATAATTGTGTAGTGTATCACGACTATCGACTTTTTCAATTTAATGTGGCGGAACCTTAAGTTGACACCGTCTGATCCCAATGTTGACATTCAGTTCCTAATGTTGACATCAACTTTTTTTTGCTTCCTCACTACCGAAGGTAGGGAAGCTTTGTATTCGTGAAAGAAGTGAAAAAAAAAAATGTCCTCCAAAATCAAAATTTCCACTTGCTTTTTGCGTTTTAGAGCTTCCCGAACAATTTTGGTTCCGTGTCTGTCTGTCTGTCGGTCTGTCTGTCTGTCTGTGGTCAATCCTTGTCCCGGGCAAAACTATACTAACCTGTGGTCCGATTTTGATGAAATTTTCAGGGATTGTGCGGGTTAGGTCCTAGACGGTCCCCTATAAATTTCAGCACCTTCGGATCAGCTGAGTGAGCTCCAAGGCCATTTTCTCTCCTGTTGAACGCAGGAAGCTGAAATTTGAGAGGCAGGGTCAATGGAGAATGCTGAAGGTGCCTGAGTGGTCACTGATCAGCTGAGTGAGCTCCAAGGCCATTTCCTCTCCTGTTTTTCGCCAACTGATTCTATACGTCCATGTTACAATGAGTGAGGAAGCTATACTGCCCACCCAACTTGGCAGACGTTTTTTCTACTTGCAAAGAAAACTATATTTTATCAAATACACCAAAAGAAGACATGAAGCGCCAGAAAGAAGAAATGAAGAAGAAGAAAGAAGAGCTGAAAGTTAAGAAGTCGCGACCGATCAAGAAAAGTAGAAGGAGCGTAGGTTCCTCGTCACTATCAGAGAATTCAAGTGAATCAGAGGAGTGGGCCCCATCGATTGCCACCGAGGACGACATAGATGTATTTGAGATTTTTAGGGACAGCGATGTTGCCCAGCAGAATAACCGTAATTGGAGGAAGGGAAGAGGAATTGTCAAATGAAGTGGAGCCAGTGGAGGAATCGCTAAAAGAAGATGAGCCGACATCCTTACCAGCAGGGGACAGCAAACAAAGTGGACCTTCAAACAGTGAAGTCGACCAGGCAAAACTAAGTCCACAACGCTGTGTTGCTGAGAAAACCACCACCGTGGAAGAAGTAGGACGTTGTGCCATGTCGAGGAAGAAGTTGGATGAATAAATGAAGGAGACATGGTTGTGGCTGTGTTGCCTAACAAAAAACGTGAGACGGAATGCGTTTGCCTGGTTGTCAACGTTGATTCTGAAGATGCTGCGGAAGTAACACCACTTCTTCCCTGCAACAGACTGAGGATGTTTTTAAGCGTTCGTGCGACGGGAATCATCTCCTACCGGTCAATAACGTCAAATACAAACTGCCCAAGCCAAAATCTTATGGGGCCAATCCCGATAAATTTGTGTCCCCTGTTTCCGTTCTTGTAGCTCTTTAATTAAGTATGTTCTTGTTCCTAGGTAATTAGGTATCTTCTTGAAATATATTGTAACCTATTTCGAATCTCTCTTGTTCATTTACCTTGAGCAATAACTTCAGGAAAGCGATGGGTCAATATTTAAATTGGTGTCAACATTAGGAACTGCAGATGTCAACAAATGGAATTTTCGAAGACAAATGTGTCAACATTAGGGGCAAAAAACCATGTTAGAAAAAATTCGTTTATGATAATATAAAAAAATATTTTGGTAAGTCTAATACGTGCAAACTGTTAACAAGGAACTCATAATTCATAATAACTACTTGAAAATTTCATTTTCTTGAACCCTTTTGTGGAACGCAGAATTGAATGATTTTTCTTTCTAATAGTGTCAACAATTGGTGCTTTTACCCTACTCAGTACTTCGTTCTAAAGAGTTCCTTACTATCGAGAATACCTTATTCTCCGTTTGCTCGTTTGAACGGCACAAGCTGTTATCTCTCCGGATAAGCCTACCTTATCGGATCCGTTTGTGAGTAGTACTCAATACTTGAAATTGTCAACAATAACCATTTTTCGTTAGTTTACAAGAAACCTTCAAGCAGTTATCTCCCTGGATTCCCTAGTCGTACCATATGTACTAAGCAATTCTCACTGTCAAGAATACCTTAATCTCCGTTAACTCATATGAACTGCTGTCATCTCTCTGGATCCTCCTACCTTTACTGATCCAGTTATGAGAACTCAATACTTAGCATTGTGGAGACTAACTCACTCATTCTTCTTTAGCTCTCCAGCTCTTTACCTCACAGCCAGTTGTCTCCGTGGATCTTCGAGTCGTATCATATCTGATAAACAGCATTATAACTCTTCGAGATGTATCGTATCTGAGAACTCAGTATTTGGTACTCAGCTTTTCCTCACTGTCAAAAATACCTTATTCTCCGTCAGCAAAGGATTTGATTATGCATACTCAACAGGGGTGGCTGCTGATAGGAGCATAGGCGCATGTGCACCCCCAGCCAATTAAAAAAGAAAAAAAAAATCAAAGTTAGTTCTTCTGGGTTTGAAGAGTAAGTTGGCTAGGACAGAACACATGATCGTAGGTACTGTGCTCGTTGAATCTACGCGCTAAAACAGTGGCGGGAGCTCCCGCTTTTCTGACCAATCAGCGGCGGTTCACGCAAACCCTGTTCTATGCTCCATTCTTGACTAGGGTGACGTGTTTCGAGGGAGGTGTGCTCGTGAGATTGACCAACCAGAGAGCACGAAATGTGACCTTGAGGAGCAGCCTGGAAGATGTGCACTTGGGGTGTGTGAGTGAGTGGATCTCCAATTTTATTATTTTGTCTTCCTGGCTCACTAGTTTCCCAGTTTCCTTATCGTAAACAAACAGAACTGATAAGGGCATTTCCCATTTTTTGTTTTCGGTCCACCGTTTTGTTCGAAATATTGTGATTATTTAGGAGTGTTGTAGGTACTATGAATAATTCGGTGCATTACATTAACGTAAACTATTCGTGTTTGTTGGGGGTGGAAAAGTGCAACATTCCAGAAACTGGCTCCCCCTTGCCGTCTCTACTTGGACTCCAGCAGACGTTAAAATGTAAAAATCGTGCATATTCGAACCGTAAGTTTAATGTCGAATAATGTTCGACTTCTTACGATATTATTATAAGAAGGTAGATTGGCTTTGCGGGTGTGAAGTGACTAAAAAAATTATTTTGCTTTGTTTGTGTTTGGACCTTCCTGCCCAAAGTGGGCAGTTGGCCCAAAGAGAAAGTAGTCCCTTTTACCAACAAAGTAGATCCCTAAGAATGAACCAAATTAGATCATCTCATACATTCAATGAGTTATTGCATTCAGAACTAATAGGCCAGTATTAGATCTGTAAGAGTTAATGAACTAGTAGACCAAGTACGAACATAATTAATCATAATTAAGAAAAACATAGAACATGAATGCACAGGGCAGATCAAGATGGCCGCGGCGTAAATACTCCTCCGCGGTCCCGATGCCTCGGCCATACCTAGAACGAACTACCTATACAAGTTATCTCTGCGCTCATAATTTCTGTTCAAATCATTTATTAGTGTGTTTAATACAAACGTTTTAAGTTCTCAACCAGTGTGGTTTATTTAGTTCTCATTCCCTAGGTAAACAGTTTGCCTACTTTGTTCTACTAACTGAAATGAGACTTGGGTTAAAGACGGCATAAGTGATCTGGCCCATTTAGCCAAAAAAAACTTAAAAAACGCATTGGCTGTCTCCCATAAAAACGATCTGGTAGATTTGCGTATACTGGGCCGTCAAAATATAATGCAACAACTCGACAGTGCATATCGTCTTAATCTGATGCAAAAAACCTAAACGGTTAACAAAAATAGGTACATTCTGTCTCGAATCATTGATTGTTTTTCTCGAATCATCGTTAATTTTTCTTCCGAGTTGGACGATGTTTTGAATCGTCACGGGCAAATATACATTTCAGCTTTGCAATAAGATGGATGCATTTCTTGGGTTTAGACCTTTGATGATTAAGTATTTCAGAATTTCTGTTAATTGCACCTACGTATTTAGTACCGTTTGCAATTTTAAGTTGAAAAAGTTACCAAGATTTATCCCATTTACATATCGTTGAAATTTCTATTTGGCAGAGAAAAGCACCTATTCTGTCCCTTCTCCATAGCTTCGCCTGATCTCTGTGCACCCCCTGAGTTCAGGGCAGGAGCTGCCACTGATACTCAATACTAGGTGTTGTGACGACTAACGTACTTCGTTACTCTCACGGACCTAACGACCAGCTGCCTCCATGGACACTCGAATCGTATCATATCTCTGAGTACTCAGTATTCCTCCATTAACTTGTATGAACACCACAAGCGGTCGTCTTCCTGGATGTTTGACCTTCTCAAAGCTCCAAAAAACGAAAAGGACTCTAATTTTTGTGGGTCATTGGTTTTTTAAATGTAAGAACATCACATTTCACGTTTTGGTAACATCTGCCTGATGTTCCCTCGAATCCAGGGTGGTTCCGATTCCTTCTTTCTTATCACCTCGACAGATTTCTCATACAGATTGTCGTGTTTGATAAAAGGACTTCCGAGTCCCCAGTAGGAGCCCCGATCTGAGACAAAGTGTCGCCTTGAACAGAATATCGCCCCGGAGAGGATCAATGGCTCGGACATAAGACACGTCGGCATGTCCACCCTGAGCCCCGTGACGTTCGTCCTTTTGTGTGTCTCCCGCGCGCCACAATAGGCGCTGCTGTGGCGCCGAATCGAATCTTCCAACCGAAATGAAAAGCTGACCAACAAAAGGGAGGGTGACGTCGCAGGGTTTACAGAGACGGATCTCGGTAATACTCGGATATCGTCGTCTGATTTACCTACATTCGAGGCGACGGACGGGTTTCATTTTCTTCTTCTCACCATCATCGATATTGCAACAAGCGGAACATCAAATTAGGTATAAGAAATCTAATTAGAACGATCCAACAGGAACGTTTTCAAGAGTTTAGAGAGAAGAGCACGTGTGCTTGAAATGAAGAAAAGTAAAACAAGTGGGTTTGTGGCACATAGCTTCCTCGTATCCATAACCTGATTATACAGGGTGTACCCGAAAACGTTCCCCCCCCCCCCCTGCTAAAATCGTCCAGGTAGTGGTAAGAGAAAATTTTTTTTTTTTAATCTTCATGATTTTTCCCAAGGATCTCAAATATGACCACGGTGCGCATTGCGCACGTGCGCAATCGTGCGCAACGCACACCAACTTCGTTTTTTCAAATGAGACCCCCCATTTTTTATTGCAGATTCGGATTCTACGTAAAATTTCATGAACATTTCACCCCTCAACCGATTTTTTTTGTTGCGCGCAACCCGCTCAGTGCGCGCTCAAAAATGCGCAATCGCAAGGTTGTGTCAAAATGTGCATGTACGAAGTACCTAAGTGTGACACATGATATTTCAGTATTTTTTTACGCTGAATCACGTGGTGATGTTAGTTTCTTGATTTTACAGCATTTTTATCAAATTATCGACGAAAAATGAACTTATAAAAAAGGAAAATTGCATTTTTAAGGGCAAAACCACCCTGTCTACTTAAAAACGTTTTTCCAAGATAATCGAAAAAAGATTTTCAAGTAGACAGGACGGTTTTTTCACGAGAAATTACTAGTAGAGAGTCCTTGTGAAATTACTAGGTAGTGAAGAGTCCAGTGTGATAAATAATCGTTTTGACATAGATATGTCTTTTGGCAGGGGGTCAAGGAATTTTTCGTAGCACTTTTTTTTTATCACAAAAAATGCAACGCTGCAACCAGTAAACAAAATCATAGCTACCTACATATCGGTAGCTATGAAGCAAGGTTCTCTAGAATACTGCAATAAATAACGTGCGATCGGAGAGTTGTTTTTTTAATGTCAAAACATAAATTTCAACATGTCCCACAATTTATTAACAAGGATGAAGTTAACGGATGGGCACAGAAGATGCGTAATGAGTAAAAATGCAATTTTCCTTTTTTTAAAGTTCATTTTCCGTCGATAATTTGATAAAAATGCAGTAAAATCAAGAAACTAACATCACCACGTGATTCAGCGTAAAAAAATACTAAAATGTCATGTATCACACTTAGGTACTTCGTACATGCACATTTTGACACAACTTTGCGGTTGCGCATCTTTGAGCGCGCACTGAGCGGGTTGCGCGCAACAAAAAAAATCGGTTGAGGGGTGAAATGTTCATGAAATTTCTCGTAGAATCCGAATCTGCAATAAAAAATGGGGGGTCTCATTTGAAAAAAACGAAGTTGGTGTGCGTTGCGCACGATTGCGCACGTGCGCAATGCGCACCGTGGTCATATTTGAGATCCTTGGGAAAAATCATGAAGATTTAAAAAAAAATTTTCTTTTACCACTACCTGGACGATTTTAGCAGGGGGGGGGGGGGGAACGTTTTTGGGGACACCCTGTATAGATGATCCGATGCATAGTAGTTAATCTCAAAACACCAATTTCTAAGTAGCTTTCACTACCCTCATAGAAGACCATCTAAACGCTAATAACAATGAACCCTCTTTCGAAAAAAAAAATTGAAAAAATTTGAGGCAAATTCCCCATTATTCCAAAAAGTCTAGAAAATCAGTTGAAATGGTTATTTCTAGTTGGTCAACTCGAGAGAGACGTCCACTTCAAAGGATTCTTCGTACGATTGTTCCAAAAATTCAAGAAAGACAGTTGAAACGGTTATTTCTTGTTGTTCCAAAAATTCAAGAAATACAGCTGAAATGGTTATTTCTTGTTGTTCCAAATTATCAAGGAAGGCAGATGAAATGGTTTGAATGGAATCCTTTTCAAAGGATTCTTCGTACGACTGTTTCAAAAGTTCAAGAAACACAGTTGAAATAGTTATTTCTTGTTCCAAAATATCAAGAAAGACAGATGAAACGGTCATTTCTAGTAGGTTACTCGAGAGAGAAGTCCACTTCAAAGGATTCTTTGTACGATTGTTGTGCTTCTGTGCCATGAGAATTAATATTAACTATCCCCCTCCACTTAGTCTAATAACAATATAAATTCAATAACTCAATCAATAAACTGACCGTCTATTTTTAATGTCGAACATACGGGAGAGAGTAACAACTATCTTACTCCACAAATTTATGATCATTTTGATATTACCGTCATTGATTAAAACGTATTTCGGTACTTAGTTCGTTTTTTGCTTCTTTTTGAATAACCCAACAAGGGAAGACGTCACGTCCCGGCGGTTAGGGCAGGGAACGGTCATCATTCAATTTGTATCAATTAAAACTCCCAACCTGGCAGCCAAGCGTTTTATTCAATCTACCATCTTAACGATCTCGATAATTAATTCAATTAATTATCCGTATGGAAGAGAGGATTCCCGTACCGCTAACAAGATATTGGGAGCCAGACGAACCCCGCAGACACTGAAATTCAACTACTCGAAGGGAAAAGGTCAAAACTTCTTTATTAATGTATTATTCTATAATATAGAATAATATTATTATCAGCTTGATTCAGTTTTTCCATTTAGGTATGTTCGTTTGTATCCCATAAGAATTCAATTTTCCGAGAGATAAAAATTAAGGGGGAAAAGAGGAGTTACCCAATGCATTTATATTAAGTACGATCATCGGGATCTGTGAGGAAAGAAGAATCAGGTACACAACTGTACATTACAGTAAACTCAAATAGTTTTTGTCGGAATATTTCTTCGCTTATGAAGCAAAAACCCCTATCGATATCAACCATTTCTCAACAGTAGACGTTAGGTGTCGGACTGGCGCTAGTTCTCCCTGGCTCCACGGGGAGCGCTGGATAATTGGGATGACCGATGTTACCGATAAATTTGATGTTAATGAGTGATTGACAAGGCGGCCCCAAGAGTGCAGCAGTGCAGCAGAGGCAAATTATAGACTTTAAATGTCTATTAAACAAGACTTCGATAGTTGAATAAGTTTGAGATCAAGATTAGAAGAAGAATAGTGACCAAAGGGTGCATACTAGCAAAACATGAACGTGAAGGTCGGGCGGGCAGCGGGGCGTTTGATCGCCCCCCTCGCCACCGCTCCATACTGTAGAATCGAGAATCCGACGGCTATGATCAAGTTAGAAAAATTCCGCAAACGGATTCGTATTCTGATGAAAATTCCGCAAGTGGCTATAAGGCCACTTTTTGAAAATGTTCAAAATGTGAACAAATTCTTGTTGGAACTGTGTGCAAAAAATGTTTGCACACTTTCTAAACCAATTACCCGGAATTCTACAGTGATCTTGAAGAGAAATCCGTTTGCAGAACTAAAATATCTCGATCCGTTCTCAAATGAGGAGTAAACGAAATTTTCTTCATTTTGGTGCTGCCAGATTTTACAACTACACTCGGGACATTTAGCCTTAAGCTGAATATTCCATCCCCATTGTGTGACCAATCAAAGATGAAGTTATAAAAGAGTAACTTGCATAACTGTTATGCAATAAAACAAGGATAATATATCGATACCTTAAAGCACAAAGGCGCTATGTCCATCCATCTTCCACATTTCCACATTTCAGAAAAACTCAAACTCAAATTCAACAAAACTATTACTGACCTTCTTGACGATTAAAGCTTGAAAATGTATTGAAGAAATTAAAGAGTCAAGTGTGAAAGCCATTATTATAGGAATTATGCACTGGTGATACTTTCTTTTGCGTTTTTCTCAACACTCCGTTTTTGGACATAGCGCCTTTGTGGTATGAATTCAACCTTTTGCCGAGTCTTGGATTGGGAACTACCAATACGGGTTCAGACCTGGACGGGGAACCAACGACCAGATATTCACCATCCGACAAGCAATGGAGAAGTTTTATGAGCATGGTATTGGCCTCCATATGCTTTTCGTCGACTACAAGCAAGCGTTCGATTCAATCGACAAAGCAAAGCTTGTAGATTGTCTGAGAAAAAACGGTGTGCCGGACAAGCTGACCCGTTTGGTAGGGATGACGCTATTTGAAGCAAAGGCAAAGGTGAAAATAGCTGGAAAGATTGGTGAGGAATTCACCATTAGGACAGGGGTTCGACAGGGGGACGCGCTCTCGGCAACTCTTTTCAACGTGGCATTACAGGAAGTGGTCAGAAAAGTTGAGAATAAAGGGACCATAGTCAACAAAATGTGGCAGATTTGCGCATATGCTGACGATATAGCTGTGCTAGCCAGAAATAAGCAAGAGTTGAAAGCAGTCGTGGAAATCCTGAACGCTGAGGGTCGCAAAATTGGTTTGAACATAAATCAAGAAAAAACCAAGTATCTTTTCATGAGCGCAGATCCCGGCCACGATCATAATCGACTTGGTTATTTGGACGTAGCGGCACTCAGATTCAGGGAAGTGAATACTTTCACGTACCTTGGATCGAGTATTACCAGTACCAACAATATGACAGCAGAGATTGATCGTAGGATTATTCTGGGAAACCGGGCATTCTACGCCAACGCTAAGCTTTTCAAATCAAAACTGCTGTCCAGGGCACTTAAAAAAAGGTTATACCTGACGCTGATTAGACCGGTGGTTTGCTACGGAGCCGAAGCATGGACCCTTTCGAGCACTGACGCCAACAAGCTAAGAATATTTGAAAGAAAAGTGATGAGAAGAATTTATGGGGCAGTATACGAAAGGGGACGCTGGCGAATCCGAAACAATATGGAAATCGAGGCGATTCTCGAAAATAAAGATATTGTACGTTTCATTAAAGCCAGTCGGATTCAGTGGCTTGGACATCTGGAAAGAATGCCTAATGAAAGACCCCCTAAGATGATTTGGAAATCAAGGCTTGAAAAAAGAAGGAGGCAGGGGAGACCAAGAACACGATGGATTGATGACGTGGAAAGGGATCTGCTAAAGATGAATGTACGAAACTGGAAGAGCAAAGCCTGCGATCGAAATGAGTGGAAGAAGGTTGTTAGGGAGGCCAAGGGACACATCGTCCTGTAGCGCCTGGGAGTTAGTTAGCCTTTGTGGTATGGATAAGGTAAATGGGGGTATAGTGGACACTGTTCCAATAGTGGACACTTCCTTGCATAAATGTGGAAAATAAGAGTAATAGGCGCCCAACTACTTTGAAATCCATAGAATTTGTAGCATGTGCTATCTATGAAGCTACTGTAGAACTACCGATACTCCAGATCATCATGGAAAAGAAATATAACCATTTGAAAGTGGCGTAGTTGAGGTCTGTCGCTAGCACGTAGTGTTTGCTGCTGAACCTCGTTAGGAGACAGGTATGTTGCAACAGTATTTTTGGAATTTATAATAGCTTGAGCGACTTCTGGTTTTTTGTGACGTTCAAGTAGATAGTATAGATTAGTTTCCATGAAGGATTTCTTGCAAATTATCCTGAGTGAGCATTTAGGCCCTGTGTCCACTTAACAAACACTAAACAACCAATGTTCATTAAGTGGACACTGGGTGTCCACTGCTGGGTGTTCAATATACTGCTGTATATGCTACGTTAATTTGGGATTATTCTGTTCAAGGGGACCAATAGTGGACAGGGGGTATCATCTTTTGAATCACAAATGTCCACTATTGGAACAACAAGTCTAATTGTGATCATACAGGTGGGTCGTGCATTTTCTAGTTCGTATTACTATCTTTTTTTGTATGTTTCTTTAAGGAAAACGGCTCCAGGTAGTAGTTTCTGCCAGTATGATGAGAAGGATATGTATAGAGCTGCTCAGGAGGTCAAAAATGGCACCCCATTGGCTACAGCTGCAAAATATTATACAAGGGTTTATTATTTTTCTATATAGATCTGCAGAGAACACGGCTTCGCCATTGCTACCTCCAACAAACATGAAGAAAAACATCGATCGAGTTTCGGTCAGCTAACATTTGAACGGAGATTAGGCATCTAAGATTCACACTCGTGTTTCTGATTTATCGCAAGTCCAACAGAGTGTGTGATTATAATCTATTACTTTTTATAATTGAACAATTTTTTTTTCAATATCCTAGCCTACAGACCCCATTTGAAGCATAAATCCCTCGAAAAAGGCAGTACACGAGTGATGACCACTATACATGCAGCAAGTGTCCACTTTGTCCACATAATAGGCTTTTTGTAATTATTATTTTATAAATATTTAAAGTGAAGTATTGAGAGATTTTGAGTGTGGAATCAAAAGAAGAAGAGTCGGAGAATGTAAAAAATGAAGGTTTATCGTTCTCACACAAAATCCTTCATATCCATTGAGAATTCAATGCAAAAATTTCCTTAAAGTGTCCACTATTGGTGCTTTTACCTTATTATCATAAGGTACTATTGTGCAATGTGTAAAATGATACAAAGGGCTGGCGCTTAGTCGTCTTGGTTATAGATATAATAATATTATAATTAAATGCATATTATGCAATATTGTAGATCAATGCAATAATTGCATATTAGAATAATTATTATTACAATAATAATTGCATATTAGAATAATTATTATTCTAATAAGCTTTAAATTGGCGGTTGTTTGGTTTTTGCGCTCCAATTATCGGTAACGTCGGTCATCCTAATTATCCAGCGCTCCCTGTGGAGCCAGGGAGAACTAGCGGCGATTTGACACCTAACGTCTAGTATTAAATACTAGAAATTTTCTCAACTCTTCAGGAGAAGCAGAAAAAACTGGTTGCTACGGGCTGTTGCCATTGACGATGTTGATAGTGGTTGTCATCATCTTCGAGTTTCCTTGACTCCGTCATCTAGTAGGAATAAATTGAAGCCAAAATCTCTATGCAACGGGAGAAGAGGAATAGGAATAACCTAAGATCCCGTTGTTTTCGTCAAAATGGTCGATAGGGGGTGTTGCCTCGTAAGCGACGATTTGGATCATACCTTGAGATCCTGCTTTGGACACTCGGCAACTCGGAGGTTCATCTTCGCTGTCGTCTAAAGACTCTATCGATGCTAAATACGCTTTAGAAGGCAGCCTTCTTCTTCCAGAACAGCTGCTCGTAACTGTAAATATAATGCGCAAGATTAATGGAAGAAACATATCAGAACCAAAATATACCAAAGATGAAGGTTACAAATCGATACCTTAAAGCACAAAGGAGCTAAGTCCAAAAAACTGAGCTTTCAGAAAACCGCAAAAGAAGTTTTCACCAGTCCACAATTCCTAAAAGAACGGCTTATTACACTAAACTCTTTAATTTCTTCAAGAATCTTCCAAGCTATAATCTTAAGAAGGTGAACAATAGTTTTGTTAAATTTGAGTTTTCTAAAATTAAAAAAAAAAAATTAAAATTAAAATGTGGAAGATGAATATTGCCTATGTGCTTTAAGGTATCGAAAAATTCCATAAAACTGCCACACAGCGGAATCAAATCATATATCTCAAATTTTGGCTAAACAAATGTACGGGTTCTCAATGCTTTAGGTTTAGAAAAGGTTTAGAAAAACCAAGTCTGCCACCTCAAGTGACAGCAGACTGTAGGGAAATTTGGCCAATTTGAACCACTTTTGATGGTTGAGTGACGCCTCATTAGAAAGAGACGAACCTCGTCGATACTGACGGCATCCCATAAATTCCAGCCATCAACTCATAAGTAAATTTCACTCTGTAGATTGGCACACATATTCCTGTATACCGCCGTCCAAAGTTAAAAACGCCGCAAATTATTACACAAAAGTTAATTTTTTCTATATAGATCACTCGTCTGCAAAGAACACGGCTTTGCCATTGTCACCAACCATAGATACTTCCTACCTACCACGTACCTACAGCGTTCGCAATTTGGTCAGATAAAATTTGAACGGAGATTAGGCCTCTTTTGCGATTCACACTCGTGTTTCTGATTTATCGCAAGTCCAACCCTTAAATTCTCGTAGTGAGCGAACGGTTTGTCCTACAGAGCTCCGCGTGGTCTCTGAAAATTCAATACTATATTAAATGAGGAATTTCACCATGTCGGAATTTCCTATTTTTGACCCCAAAATCGGATTAAGCACCTCGAAAAACCTCCTACGGCAAACTTTCAGCCCGAACTTCCAAATGTACGAATAAACAAAACAGTGTAGAAAATACGAACGTTTGAAAAAACCGGGAAAATGACGTCATCCTGGAATAGTTCATTTACGGCCGCTTGAAGCGCTGAGATCGAGAAATCCTCAGATGCAAAATTTCACGAAACAGTAAAGTTCGAAATCGAAAAACTAAAGAAAAAAATAGAAAAAGCAAGATGGGGAAAATTAGGTTTCCCCTGTTTTTGTTTGATAATTTTCCTCTTAGAAAACACGATTTCGTCGTCCCAATGGGCATCACTGGGAGGAGACGGCGATCCTAACAGCCCAATCAGCGAGCGTTCCCGCTTCACCTTGAAGAGGTCCGTTTTCCCGGTTATTTTTGAAATCATAAATTTTGATTGTCTCCCAAAAATAACAGGAGACTTATTTTCCGAAATCAGCCAGATTTTCATTTATCCCACACCATTAACTATTCAGGAAAAATGCAAACAGAATTCGGTGAAATTCCTTATTGATGGAATAACAATACCTTTATATCAAAATTTTTTGAGCTAGGGCGTTTTCAAAATTTCAACCCTATGAAGTGACTGACATCAACGAAAAGCTTCGGAGCACAATTAGACACCAAATGGAGCCCATATACCGAATTTCATCAGAATCGGTCCATGGGAACTAAAGAAAGTGCCGCATACAGCGTACGGAAGGCCAAATTTTAATTCTATTTTCGGATTCTACGTACCTACCTTTGAAACGTAAACCAACAAATTTTCCAACAATTTTTGATTCCAAAGATTTATTATTGAACATAACAAGTCAAAAGCCGCAGAACTGCGTCCATCGAGAAAAACGCGGTCAAAGTTTTATAGCTCGGGAAAAGTAATTTTTCAAAATGTTCACCTGTTTCTTTCGCTAGATGACTTACTATACATTTCCAGTTCTTTTCCCACAAGAATCATGAATTTTGGATTTAAACAAGTGATAAAATATTAAGAACAACAGTAGTTGCTGTCTTGCTAGGGCTTTTCACTGTTGAAAGGTAAAAAATGTGAGCAAGGTAGATACTAAGCAAAAAAAAAAAAAAAAAACGTCTGCCAAGTTGGGTGGGCAGTGTAGCTTCCTCACTCATTGTAACATGGACGTATAGAATCAGTTGGCGAAAAAATTATGATTCAAAGAGTTATTGAATACCAAAATATTGGCGATAATATGCGGGATAGGGTTGCAGGTATTAATGTTTATAATAGTGTTGTAAATAGTTGTGGTAACCCACACAATCCCTGAAAATTTCATCGAAATTGGTTGAATAGTTGCGGAATTTTCGTTGTAACAATAAATTTAAAGTTCGCGCATGCGCAGCGGCTATTGCTTGACCAATTTGATTGAAACTTTAGGGTGTCTCTTAGAAGTTAGTCCCTAACTAACCTAAAAATTTGAGCAAAATCGGTTCATTAGAAACCGAGGTTCCAGGAAATTCACGTTTGCGCATGCGCACTCGCTCCTATTGGTCCGAAGGTGCTGAAATTTATAGGGGACCGTCTAGGACCTAACCCGCACAATCCCTGAAAATTTCATCAAAATCGGACCACAGGTTAGTATAGTTTTGCCCGGGACAAGGATTGACCACAGACAGACCGACAGACAGACAGAAACGGAACCAAAATTGTTCGGGAAGCTCTAAAACGCAAAAAGCAAGTGGAAATTTTGATTTTGGAGGACATTTTTTTTTTCCACTTCTTTCACGAATACAAAGCTTCCCTACTTTCGGTAGTGAGGAAGCAAAAAAAACGCTGCAAATGATTACTTCAAGGTTTATTATTTATCGCTAAGGGCGCAAACCGGAGTACAGCTCGAAGAAACGAACAGCGATTGCATGTTGGTCAGCTAAAAAAACTTGTCAGCTAAAAACACTCGTGTTTCTGATTTATAGTAAGCCCAACCCTTAAGTTTTCACAGGGAGCGAACGGTTGGTCCTACAGAGCTCTGGCTGGTCTCATTCGATTCTAAAAATTCAATACTATCTTAAATTGATGGAAAAAAATATCCTTATATCGATATTTTTTGAGTTAGGGCGTTTTCAAAATTTGAACCCTTAGAACTGACTGACATCAACGAAAAGCTTCGGAGCACAACTAGACGCCAAATGGAGCCCATATACCGAATTTCATCAACATCGGTCCAGGGTAACTGAACATTTTTATTCGATTTTCGGATTCTACGTACCTTGAAACGTAAATCAATCAATTTTTAGGGGGGTAAACAAATTAGTTTTCTTGGTCGATTCCAAAGGTTCATTATTGACAATAATAAACCAAAAGCAATTTATAGCACTACTGTTGGATAAGTATGCAGAAGAATGAGAAATACCTTTTTAATTCATCATCTATAGAATAATTTAAATGAAGTCCTACCTAAGCTTTTATTTCTATATTTATCATTTTTGTATTATTTTTCTGTAGAGGAAAAGTGTAATGTTTTTGTTCGCCAGAAGGAATAGAAGAGAGGGCCTAATGACCCTAATTTTACCCTGACGGTAAAATAAATAAATAAAATTGGAATGTAGACGTCCTGTGCTCTGTCACTACTGTATCTGAATTGATGTGTTAGGAAGAAGTCTGGAGAGTGGAGGAGAGCATTTTTGTCTTGAGCAAATTCCCCTGGATTCAGAACACAAGGTACCCCTAGTTCTGAGTCAAAATAGCGAATTTTACAAATTGCCTCTTTGCTTCAAGGGATGAGAGGGTTACAAACCTTCCTCCTTGGCATTCGAACTGTCCCCCCATCAAAACTGGTATTATCACTCGCAACCCGTCAATACTGTTCTAATCCGAAGTTCTGACATGATGTTATTTCCAACTGAAAGCGATACTGGCGTATCGTGAGAACTTGCAGGGTGTAGATTTGCCTAATCCATTCGATGCCTTGTTCGAGATGAAGTATTAACTTAGTCAGATTAAATTGATTTCAAAACAAACCGTGACTCTCGCATCGGTCAACACGCGCAGGTAATCGGCGACCTCATCTTTTCGTAAGGTTCGGTCACGTTATGTCTGGAGGCCCCTTTCTTATCGGACTATTATCGTCGAGATATTAATTGAATGGTATAGGTGATGCTAGAGGTGCCTATATGGCACGGATTCGATAATAAAACAAAAACATTTGCTCGTAAGAGATCGAAGTTGAGATTTGA
Organism: Apolygus lucorum; assembly: GCA_009739505.2. Classification (NCBI taxonomy): domain Eukaryota; kingdom Metazoa; phylum Arthropoda; class Insecta; order Hemiptera; family Miridae; genus Apolygus; species Apolygus lucorum. The sequence continues at coordinate 32,103,724 of CM019176.2, forward strand.
GAAGCCGCACAAAGGAACCACAAGACGATCTTTAAAACTCTTTAGCAGGATATTTAGCACACTATGCCTGTTTGCGCTTACCTTATTTTCGACCTCACAACATGCATAAATTACGTAAATTCAATACCTGACTGTTATCCAGACAGCACATAAAACGGGCACATTTCGTATAAAATTGTTTTTTCCACATGGTAATAGAGGTTTTGTTTATAACCTCAAAATCGCAACCTACGTATAACCTCACCAAGTCTTGTGGAATTGTTGTTGCTGTTGGTTTGATGCATCCATAACAAGATACATTTTTCATGGAGGAAGTATGGATACTTTATCATTTATCCATACTACTCATATTTATTCATTGTTATATTTGGGAAATTTATCCACACAAATTTATTTATTGTTATTCATTAAATTATTAAGAATTTATACGTATTTTTCTACGCAACAATGGTGGTAATAAGAGACTTTTTTACATTCACCTGTTGCCAGTTGAGTTTATTGAATTTACTGGAAATCCAGCTACATTTCTTAGAAGCCATCTTGCAATCACTTCCCTTCTGTGAGCCCTTGTGCCAGCTACCTCTTTATACCAGCCTGTACATTAACAATCAATGCCACAACACCCAACTCTTAAGTTCAGCAGCCTTATCAATATAGTTAGTCACTGGTAACAGAACTTGAAACAACCAAAAATTGTTCGGTTACTTTTTTCAATTTACAGAATATAACAATTGAAAAAACATCTACATCAACTAGTCAAAGATGCAGTCATAAATTAATAATGGTGATTTTTCCAAGATTTTCTGAGAGCTAACACCTTTCAAAAACGTCTACCAATTTTCTACACAAAAATAACAAAGACCGATCGCCGCAGACAGATTGACAGACACATCATGCTAATTATGAATGGTGTCTCAAAACTAATCGGAAATACTGCAAAAATCAATTCTACAAATAATTTTTAGTACGGTTTTCCCTCTTCCATTTCACAGTATACTTTTGAAAGTCTGCCAAGTGGGTGTGGCACTTAGCTTCGTCGAATCCATAACCCGATTGTATAGATGATACGATGATACGTAGCAGGTTTCAAAACATCTCTGAGTACCTTCCACTACCCTCATAGGGGACCCCTCCCACCTCACAATCTCTGAATATTTCTTCGAAATCGGATGGAAAATGTAGAAAGTATGGCTGCTACCAGGAAATTCACGATTGCGCTTGCGCAGAGACTACTATCGATACGAGAGTGATAATGGGGGTGCGCCTTGTTTTTTTTTTTTTTTTTTTTTAATTTTTAATCGAAAGTAGACCTCATCCTGAGAATTTTGACACCAGCCGTTCTCTTTTTGGATGAGTAGACCTTTTTCTACGATTTTTCAAAGTTTCAAATGTTTATGACGTTATGCGCCCTTCCCACCTGGGCGGGACCCCCCAGCCCACTGTGACGTCATAAACATTCGAAACTTTGAAAAATTATAATTATAAAAAGGTATTCTCACGCTAGAAGGTCGCGGTTGGTGTCAAAATTTTCAGAATGAGGTCTAGTTTAGATTAAACAGCTTTTCCGACCCATGCGCACACCCCATTGTTATCCATATCCCGGCCATTCCTTGAAAATTTGATCAAAATTGGATAATAGTTTCGTATAGCAGTTCGCAGACAAATAACACTCACGAAAACAAACTTGTTAAGAAAGGTCCAAAACGTAAAACTCGAGTGGAAATTTCGGTTTTGTAGAACAGTTTTGAAAAGTGAAAACAATGCGTCCGCTGAAGCAACCTCGGAAGCAAAACGGGTTACCGTAGGAGATTTTTTGATATAGAGCGTTTTAAGCCTCTCAGAAACACCGTGTTTTAGCAAGCGAAAATCGCCATTATATACCAAAAATAACAGAAAATGACAAATTTATAGTTTAAGGTAGAAAGAAAGACTATCCAAGCATACAGTTGTTGTATGTTCTGGTCAAGAACTCATCGTAAGGGAAATTTAACAACACGGAAAATTTCCAACGATGAAATCAGATTTGAATTTGCATGGAAAATGGGAGAGTTATCTCAATTTTAGCGGTGGAAGGTCAAAAACACGATTTGAAAAAAAAAATTGAAAGCGAAAAAAGTGGCAATTTGAGCGGGGTAAAAAAGTCCTAAGAAAGGAAAGTTATTGAAAATGAGTTGTAGAATCGATTCCTGAAGTATTGCAGATTGATTTCGGGACACCCAGTATTTCGCGAAACTTCATGAGTAAAACTGATTTAAACAAGAAATATTTACTCCGCGGAATTCCGAGTTTTTTCAAATTTTCAAGATGTTTTTCAAGTTAACCAACCCATAAACCTTAAGCCATAAAAACGGTCATAAATCCCTTAATTTACAAACAAGTTCAAATCTGATTACACCGTTTGAAAGGGCGTCGAATATTTCATCTTTCTAGTGCTTTCAAAATGATATATTTTTGGTTCGGAAGTGTGAAAAATCAACTGGTTCAGTGATTTTTGACAAATTGGAAAAAGAGTCAGGGAGGGGACCTCCGATAGTCTCGTGACATTTTATTCCAGAGCACTGTGTCATTAAAATTCGACTTTATTCATTTTGGATTTAATATTCAACTTATTAATCTAATCCAACAAAAATGTTGAAACTGCCCGAAAAACTTGAAATATTTTGTCAAAAATGATTTAAAAAAAAATAAAAATACAAAAACGTGACATTTTGAGGCAATAATATTCAATTCAGCCCAAAAAAGTACTGTGACAAGTCATTTTAAAATTTTTGTTTTCTTCAAAAATGGTGCCAGAACTTGATTGAGGATTTTTATTTGGGTTTCTTGTTGGTGGAGAGGGTGGCTAGGTATGGGAGAGAGTGGCAAGACGGGGTTTTTGAAATACCTCGCTTGACAGGTGTTGCAGCCTAGCAGCAAAACGTAGAATTACTTGTTACTAACATACAAGTCTGCAGTAGTGACGACGGCCATTACGGGCGAACCATTTGGCGATGAGCAGGGGAAGTGCGTTTTCGACATCAGCTGGTGTAATTTCAAGCTATTGTAATCTTCTGAGTAGGTAAGACGAGTCATGTTTATTGTACTATTCAGTTGTTACTTCTTATTAAGTGTTTTGACGTGATAACGTCTTATAAATTGGTTTACCGGGAGACACTTCAAGAAACTGCGTTACGCTCCGCTCACGGAGGGGGTGCAGCTCGGCGCTCCCTAAAGGCGGGCGGCCCCTCCCCTTCCCCGGCGCTCACAAAAGCGGGAGCGCCCCGCCCCCCTTCCCTGGCACTCACTCCCCCCCCCACCCATGGGAAATACCTACTACCTACGGGAAATACCTACTCTGTGCAACTTGACAAAGAATTTTATTTTATCCTTCTTCCTACTATACGAATGAATATTAACATTAAAATTATTTTACCACTCAAAGTCGTTGTCACGTAAAACTTTCGCCCGTATACCGACTTTACAGGCAACAACACAGGGTTTTTTCTAGGAACAGATTGATGCATGAGGTTAGCTGACTGAAAATATCCTTCATTTGTTTGTAGACGCCTAACCTAAAAACTGTACCTGGGGGCAAGATGGGGTTGAAGCCATAGGGCAAGATGGGGTACCTACCGATGATACCCCATCTTGCCCTACATACTTTAGACATAATTTTAGTACTCTAATTATATTCTATATTTAAAGAAAATGGGAAACAGAGGGATGGATGTCGTGCATCATGTGCCAGAAGTGGGCACATTGTTCCTGCGCTGGTGAAGAAGATGAGGATGGTGAGGTACACCATATATGCGAGTTTTGCAAGCAAAAGAATGATATGTAATAGACATTAATGTGGCACTGGCTCTAAAACAGCCTCCTTTTTGTAAAAAATAAATAATGCAATTTTTTTTTATCAGTGTTTATATATTTACTATTAAAAAGGCCCCATCTTGCCCTACCCATTGCCCCATCTTACCCCACATGCAGGGCAAGATGGGGTAGTTTGTAGGAACTTAGTAAAAAATTGAATAAAAATATAAAATAGTTATATTTACAATTCTCAATTTTTTCATTAACAGTAGAAATGTGGACAGTAATGTTGCAATAGCAGATGATTTTCTAAAACATTTTATACACATGAAAAAAATTGTAAATGGCTTAAGGGCCCCGTCTTGCCCCTCTCTCCCCTACTTGAGAAATATGAGGGCGCAAATAACTTATGAAAAAAGAGAGAAATTGGCGATTTAGAGAGCATTTTTCGGATCTCAAAACTTAACCCGTTGCCGGCCAATGATGCGTTTTCGCATCGTCATATTCGCATCGTCATATTTATGAATTTTTTAGGAATTGAAAATATTGGAAAATCGTTGTAGATTAATTTTTTCTCGTTTATGCTGTTCCTAAACTGCTCAAAAAAAATTGCTTCAACGCTTAGGAACTCATTGCGAATTTGGAGAATTTTTTGAAAAATAGGCATTTTTGATGGTCTGGAGGAGCTTTGATCATGTGGAATTTTTCCTTACTTTGGAGAAGGAACAATACTTCTCCTCTCTTGATCCTGAATGCTTGGAATGGTGTAGAAGCCAAATACATTCAAAACAAAAAATAAATAAATAATGATATTGGTTGTACAACGACGAAAATCGACGAATGCGAAAACGCACCTTTGGCCGAAAGCACTTTTGTTTTGAAATTTATTGAAAAATTTTGAGCTTCATTTCATGTCCATACATTCTTAAATATAATGTTTTTACATAAAAATTTCAACTTTTAAATTTATTTCTACCCTTGGCTGGAAATGGGTTAATATGGGTTTTCCCGACGCTGTGATTTTCGACCTGTCACCGCCCTACTCTTGAGGTGCAACATGATAACTTTTGCCCTTATCAAACGATGGGTCGGGCTAAAAACCTTTCAGGCTGAGTAATATCTTTACCGCTGTTCAATGCAATCCTTTCCGATCCAATGTAATCTATTATGTCTACGTTTTTCTTTGATTGGAAGCTACTCTGCTCACTAACTTGGCAACCTGCTTCTATTCTTCTGGACTTCTTCCTGAGTCAACACTTGAGTAGGTCGAAATCGTTTTATCGTTCCATCCCTGTTCTCAGGGCTTCCTTCCACATCGTCCGACGCAGTTTTACCGGCATTAGGCTCGCCAGCTATTGTTCCTGGATGGTTCCGACCGGGTTTTTGCACGTCTTAAAACGCTCTGCCGGCTGACTCAGGGTGTGTTCAAACAATGCGGCACTTTCCCGCTATCTTCCAGATCCAAGTTATTATCCCCCTTCCGTGGGGAAAGTCGAAGGTTTTCTTCGAACCGAGCCCAGATTCCGGAGGAGAGACGCTTTATGTGTCAACGGCCATTCAAAGTACATATTGTTGCGTGAGAGGCGCTCAAGTGCACCCTTTAGGTATTCACACCTTCAGAAAATGTATAACGAGGTATGTGGACAGGGAGCCACGTGAAACTAACAACGTCTGCCAAGTAGGGTGGGCACTACAGCTTCGTCACAAAGTTCAATAACAACGTTCAATAACATGAACGGGTGATTAGTACGAAATTGTTGCCAACGGCAGCTAGCCGGTTCCCGAGAGATCATCTGCTCTTTGAGATACTTCACATTGGGAATAAGTGAGAAGTTTATTGACATGCAGGTCAGGGGCGGCTACTGATAGGAGCATAGGCGCATGTGCACCCCCAGCCAATTAAAAAAGAAAAAAAATTCAAAGTTTGTTCCTCTTCGTTTGAAGAGTAAGTTGGCTAGGACAGAAGACTCGATCGTAGGTACTGTGCTAGTTGAATCTACGCGCGAAAACTGTGGCGGGAGCTCCCTCTTTTCTGACCAATCACACCCGTTTGGAGCATCACCTTTCCTCTGCACCATTTCTGGGGAAAAGGCGTCATCTTGACATATTTCGAGGGAGGCAGGCACGTGAGGCAAATATGCCATATTCAAGCCATTTTGTCGCTCCAAATTTAAATTTATCGTGCATATATTTGCATATATTCGCAGTTTTTGGTATAAGTGCATATAATGGGCATTTCTTGACAAAAGCCATATTTTCCAGTTTCGGCAGCTATTTCCTCTGATGAGGAGGCGTTATCATGACCCGGTAAAACAGGTGAAACCGTTCGAGAAAAATTAGAGTGTGTACTCAAACGAAATCCTGGCTGGAACACTGTCGTTGTGTTGGCGAAAGTGTTGGAGGGCGACTCACCCAACACCAGCCCACCAGGTCATACACTCCTCAAAAAGTGGCGTCTTTCAAATATCTACCAACTGTCTCAGCAGATGTGGAGCGGTCATTCTCCCGTTTGAAACTATTATTGCACGATTTGAGAAAATCTTTTACGACTGAAAATTTGGAAAAGCACTTGGTAGTACAAAGCTAACATATTTTAACAATTAAATGTGTTGTCTAAAAACTGAGTAAAACTATTGTAAAAACGCTGCAAATCATTGCTCAAAGGTTTATTATTTTTCTGTATAGATCACCCTTCTGTATAGATCACTGGTTCTCCATCAATAGCACCTACCACCATCTGTATTCTCCCTTGACCTTCCCTCTCAAATTTCAGCTTCCTGCGTTCAATAGGATTGAAAATGGCTGCGGAGCTCACTCAGCTGATCAGTGATCTGAGGAGTGAAGAATATCTCCTCGAATGCTGGAGACGCCTGGAAGAGCACTTCCATTCAATAGGATTGAAAATGGCTGTGGAGCTCAATCAGCTGAACAGTGATCTGAGGAGTGAAGAAGATCTCCTCGAATGCTGGAGACGCCTGGAAGAGCACTTCCATTCAATAGGATTGAAAATGGCTTCGGAGCTCACTCAGCTGATCAGTGATCTGAGTAGTGAAGAAGATCTCCTCGAATGCTGGAGACACCTGGAAGAGCACTTCCATTCAATAGGATTGAAAATGGCTTCGGAGCTCACTGAGCTGATTAGTAATCTGAGGAGTGAAGAAGATCTGCTCGAATGCTGGAGACGCCTGGAAGAGCACTTCCATTCAATAGGATTGAAAATGGCTTCGGAGCTCACTCAGCTGATCAGTGATCTGAAGAGTGAAGAAGCCTTCGAGCAATAATTTGCAGCGTTTTTTACCCACCAACATTTTTTTTACCTACCAACTTTTTTTTTAACTACCAGCTAGGTACTACCTACACACCATACTGGCTTCACACCTTCACAATCAAGTTTATTAGAAAGAACTAAACGCTCCACACTCGATTGGGAAAATAGAAAGCTTCATACGGAAATTTGATTACTGGTTACGCAGAAGGCAAAACTGTATACAAATCGAAGAAATGAACAGCGATCGCATTTTAGTCCGATAAAATTTGAATGGAGATTAGACCTCTTTTGCGATTCACACTCATGATTCTGTTTTATCGAAGGAAAACCTTCAAGTACTCGTAGGGACCGAACGGTTTGTCCTACAGAGCTCCGGGTAGTCTCAAAAATTTTTTAAAATTCAATACTATTTAAAATTGGTGAAAAAATGATACCTTTATTTCGAGAGTTTTCGAGCTAGGGCACTCTTGAAAATTTCAACCCTTAATTTTCACCCCTTAGAAGTGACCTACATCAACCAAAAGCTTCGCGGCACAACTAGACCCCAAATGGAGCCCATATACCAAATTTGAACCAAATCGGTCCAGTGTTGCTAAGAAAAGTGCCGCGTACGGCGGACGGCGTACGGCGGACGGACGGAAATTTTTTATTCGATTTTCGTATTCTACGTACCTTGAAACGTAAAACATCAAATTTTGAGGGGGGGTTAAAATTTTTTTTTCTTGCTCGATTCCAAAGGCTTATTATTGAAAATAATAAACCAAAATTGTATAAAATGATTTTGTATAAAAATGTACATACAAAAAAATTGAATAAATACAAGTAACTATGTACTGAAAAGACTGTTTCCCACTTATTATTCAATTGTTCAACTATCTTGCGCATATTTTGAAGGCATATTTTCGGATTTTTTTCGCGCATATGTACAAATGCATATATTGGGCATCTACGTGCATATTTTGAGGTTTTATTTCGCATATATTGCCGAGCTCTAATAATCACATAGTAAATGCCGACGCTGTCTCCTACCTCTCCCAGGACTGGGAAACGACCGATCGAATAGCTGCCAATGCAAAGCACATGAAGTATGATCAAGCCGCCGAAGACTGCCGCGGGTCTTTCACACCATTGGTTTGCTCATGTGATGGGGCCATGCAAAAAGAATTTGTAATATTCATGAAACGGGCATCCCACTCACTAGAAATTAAATGGAAAAAGCCTTTTTCACAACTTGTTGGATGGATTAAGACAAAAATCCAATTCGCATCATTCGAGCTGTGTCCCTGCGAATACGAGGTTCCTGAAGGAAAGTGCGGCCACTTGAATTGGAGGACGGGGCAGCCATTCCACTGTTGGAAGAAAACCTATGACCCCCCCCCCCCCCACACCAAAGAAAAAAATCCCCCGTTCTTATTTACAGTAACTCTATTGTTACGGTTGAAGAAAATTATACTGATTAATTGTTGAAAATAAATCACAACAATATCTTCGTTGAGGCAAAAAACAATAACCACGTTTTGATAGTTCAATAAAAATAGCAAAAAACAAATACGTAAAGACTGGCTAATTGAATTGGTGTACTTGTAAGAGACCTAATGTCCCTTACATAAAAATATAATTTATTAAAATTATAATAAAATTATTTAATAGGTTTCTACGAGCTAACAGCTCCAACACTTTTATTAATTATCTTCAAACATCAATCTTCTCGTATTATTGTAGGTTTCCCATAACAACGATGGTTGCTAGGAAGGAAGTATAAAAACGGATGAGAATCCTCTTACATCCCTCAACTTAGGAGAAAACATTGTTCCTACAATGAAACGGTAGTACATTTTTTATAGCAGCATATTTCTCCCTCTCACTGTCATCAACGTAAATTATAGTTTTTGGATATCCATCCCTCCATACTACTCTTTTCACTGTAAATGGCCCTTTCACAATAGGATCTTTGCCCTTCACTCCACACTGTACGAGTACTTGATCACCATTGGCTATGGAAGGGATAGTTTTTGAGTGTCGTTTGTCGAACTGGATTTTCATCTTTCTCTTGTATTCTTTCTGTTCTTCTGGGGTAAGAGGTTGTTCAGTGATCGTTGCTTCGGAAATTCCGTAGTGACTGTCAGCAGGAAACAGAGATTTTCTTCCGAAAGCTTTGAACTGTGGGGAGCAGCCTATACCCATAGAATGGGACCGATTATGATGGTCAACACCAGCTTTCAAACAAGCTTTCCATCCTTCTCTGAAAGTTGGATACAGGGCCAAGAATTGTTTGAGATCTCTAATCCTCTCTGCCAGACCATTTCCCTCCGGGTGATACGGTGAGGATGTTACCATCTTAATCCCCTTCTCCGCTGCATATGCAGCTAGCTCCTGTGCTACGAATTGCGGCCCATTATCGCTAATAATCTTCTTAACTTGGTTAATGTGGGGAAAGCTTTTTAGGAAATTCGTCACTGCTCTTGCTTCTTCTTTCATCGCTTTCGCAAACACGAACTTAGAGAACTCATCTACCACAACCAAAAACGCCTGTGTTGTTGCATTCCCCTCTGATCTTTTTCTTCGTTCAGCAAAATCCAAATGTAAACAATGGAATGGTGAAGTTACTTCTTCTGGAATGATCATACTATCAGGTGTTGCTCTGTATTTAAATTTTGTGATTTGGCAAACAGGGCAGCTTTTCACATACTCTAAGATGTCTTTTTTCATTTTTGGCCACGTGAACCTTGCCTTTAATTTGCAGTACGTCCGATAGAAACCGTCGTGTCCCCCTGAATCGGGATCGTCATGGTAACGACGCATGACTTCTGGGACTTGGGTGCAGTCTATAACTACTCGTGACCCTTGGATCAAATTGACGAACGGTTTTCCTTCATGCCCATCCAAACAAAGCCTAGAAATTGCATCGGCATCCGATAGCTCCTGTCCACTGCGATGGTTGATTTTTACGTCATAATTCATCAAAAACACTTGCCATCTAGCCAAACGACCCTTCGGTTCCTTCAAATTGAGCAGATAGGACAGTGCTTGGTGGTCTGTGTGTACCACAAACGATCTTCCTTCCAGATATGACCTGAAATATAGACTTGACAACAGCCAGCGCTTCTTTGTCAGTCACAGAGTAATTTAACTCAGCTGGTGTGAACGTATGTGAAAAATACCCAATTACTCGAAGCTGTCGACGTTTAGGAAGGGTTTCCTACCGACTGCGCCAAAATGTAAGAGACCTAATGTCCCTTACATAAAAATATAATTTATTAAAATTATAATAAAATTATTTAATAGGTTTCTACGAGCTAACAGCTCCAACACTTTTATTAATTATCTTCAAACATCAATCTTCTCGTATTATTGTAGGTTTCCCATAACAACGATGGTTGCTAGGAAGGAAGTATAAAAACGGATGAGAATCCTCTTACAGTACTTAACAAATTACGTGACAACCAGGGAGGCAGCTGAGTTGTCCACCCAAAATGGCAAACTGTTGTCAACTTGTTTATGTTCACGAATCTAGTGGTTTTTATGGTATGACGAACTCTATCCTCGTTTCAGACCGTTATGCAGAGGAATCCCATCTCTCACATTTCTGCATTCGACATCGTACTGAAAACGCAGTCCCTCCCGAGTCCCGTACAGCCCGACTAAACAAAGTCCCCCTGACCCACTTGCAGACGGGATGATCGAAAATAAGAGGTCGTCCCCGCCGATAATATCCCGAATCCCGAAGGAATACCAACGGATTGAGTAACTCCGTCGGGTAAAGCTCCGTCTCCTCCAGTATAGACAAGAGTCACGAGCCTTCATTATCATAACAGTTCTTCTCCGACGTGGACGATTTGAGTATCGACTTTTATAACTGTGTAACGTTTTTTGAAGGGCGCGGCCGTGGAATCTAAACAACGGCCCTTCACGAAGCAAACGTCGGTAATAACTAGATCCGTCCAACATTCATGGCGATGACGATTGTGAGAGATGAACGGCCAACCCGACTCGGGAACACGCAAACTCAACACGCGCCTGACATTACTCACTCAGAACGAGTACCCAGCTACTACTTGTATTGCTTACATTTGGTTCATCATAACTGACCAAAGTTCTATTTTGGGCCTCAGCGGCCAGTGAGTATACTATACAGTGAGTTACTTTCCTCACCTATTTGATTGTTAAAACGCTGCAAATTATTACACAAAGGTTTATTATTTTTCTATATCTAAGAACTCGACTTTGCCATTATCACCACCTACCTACCACGTACCTACAGCGTTTGCATTTTGGTCAGATAAAATTTGAACGGAAATTAGGCCTCTTTAGCGATTCACACTCGTGTTTCTGATTTATCGCAAGTCCAACCCTTGAGTTCTCAATACAATCCTCAAACACAATACAATACTCAAACAATATCAATATATCGAAATCTTTTGAGCTAGAGCGTTTTCAAAATTTCAACCCTTAGAAATGACATCAACTAAAAGCTTCGGGGCACAACTAGACCCCAATTGGAGCCCATATGCCGAATTTACTCAAAGAAAACCTTCATTTTTCATTCATGAAATACGCTTTATTACTAGATAATATGGTAGTAAGAATGAAGTAACAACTTCCTACTCAATAAAAACCAAGTTTCATCAAAATCGGTCCATGGAAACTAAGGAAAGTGCCACGGACGGCCAAATTGTCCACCATCTAATCAGGCTGGGATGTTTGAATCACCAATCAGTCCAACTCCTAGTCTGGTTGGAATATTGGATACACCAATCAGTCCAACATCTAATCAGGATGGGATTAGAAACACCAAACAGCCCAACTTTGATGAGTTTTCCACGCGTCCTATTCAGAGTACAGAGGCAAGAGGCTTGCACAGGAAGGGATCTTGGAAACTCGAATCAGTCCACCATCTAATCAGGCTGGGATGTTTGAAGCACCAATCAGTCCAACTCCTAGTCTGGATGAGATGTTGGAAACTCGAATCAGTCCAACATCTAATCAGGATGGGTTAGAAACACCAATCAGTCCAACTTTGATGAGTTTAACACGCGTTCTATTCAGAGTACAGAGGCAAGAGGCGTGCACAGGAAGGGATCTTGGAAACACCTATCAATCCACCATCTAATCAGGCTGGGATGTTTGAAGCACCAATCAGTCCAACTCCTAGTCTGGATGAGATGTTGGAAACTCGAGTCAGTCCAACATCTAATCAGGATGGGATTAGAAACACCAACCAGTCCAACTCCTAGTCTGGATGGAATGTTGGAAACTTGAATCAGTCCACCACCTAATCAGGCTGGGATGTTTGAAGCACCAATCAGTCCAACTCCTAGTCTGGATGAGATTTTGGAAACTCGAATCAGTCCACCATCTAATCAGGCTGGGATGTTTGAAGCACCAATCAGTCCAACTCCTAGTCTGAATGAGATATTGGAAACTCGAATCAGTCCAACATCTAATCAGGCTGGGATGTTTGAAGCACCAATCAGTCCAACTTTGATGAGTTTTCCACGCGTCCTACTCAGAGTACAGAGGCAAGAGTCTCTCTGGAATGTTGTAAACACTGATCAGTTTTCCTTCCTAAATCAGATTTCGACGAAATTTTAGGAAATTGTGAGGATAAATGGTCCCCTATACATTTTGTCGCAAGCAGATCGGAGCATGCGCAACGATGAAACACTCGGAGCATCCATTCCTAGCTAAATCTCCTCTCCCACTTGCTTTGTTACCGCCTATCATACTTTCGATCTTAACAATTTGAACTCAGTCTGGACATTGAAGGTAGAGAAAATTGATGAAAATTTCGTTTGCACAAGCGCTCACGCAACCTCAAACGGCAAAGAAATTATAAAAAAATCTACTAATAACTTACCCACTCAATCCCCGAAATTTTAGACGGAACCGCCCAAATTCGAATATTTAACTTAAATTAACTTCGTCAAAATATATTTGAAGGGCGAATTGAGGGGAAATTTCAACTTTGAGAACAAACATTTTCTGTACCTGTTATTTAACAAAGGAAAGCAAATCTGTATAGAAATAACAACCCTTGTACCCTACCCCCCTTCTGTAACTATTTAGCAGAATAAAAACCTTCCCTACTTCCGGTAGTGAGGGTCTAACATCTAATATAACACTCAATATAGGTCATTCATTTAATGTTCTCAGTCGAGTCATGAAAGTAAAAAAAATAAATAAATAAATTTAGGTTTATAACGTACAACGCCTCAGTTTTAATTAAACATGAAGAAATATGAAGGAAAGGAAAGTTAGCGGGGAGTAACCCAAGTGAGAGTATAATATTGCATGGGAGGTACCATAAACTCTCTCCGACTGATGACCACTTTTCGCGTTTTCAGCGATAAAATCTTTGAAAACCAGCTATATTCTATGAATCCTGGTCAGTGTGCTGCAGAAGTGAAATTCGAAAGTTTTTACAGTTTACCGAAGCGGGAATAACGAATTCACCGATTTACATGAAAATCTACGAATTGGGGTCCTTGAAGGATTAGGTAGCACGCTGTTTGTCCAAAAACCAAGGACCTAAAAATACTAAAAACCATATACTTGAGTCCAAAAAATTCAGTCTAGTTCAGTCCATGTAAGTTAAAAATCTGTACAAACTACCAGAAGACGCAGGAAAGTGACTAGTTCGAAGAAAACTCGTTCATCAAGCCATACTGGAATGTTGTAACTTATTCCTGCAATAATTACAGTGGAGGAAATCAATTGTTCGGTGTAGTTTTAACGGAATCGTCAATTAAAACTTTCCACGACTCGACCTTCGTAAAGAAAGAACTCGAGTCGTGAGGAACTTCGTCACTGCGACTGCAAGGCGAAAACTCATAACGTGTGCGGGCAGCGAACGGTAACTCGACAGCTCGTGAAACACTCGTGACCGACAGGAACCCTTCGGATTGAGGGAAATACAAGCCAGGCTGCTCACAGAGGGATATCTACCCTCCATAACGACTTCATATTAGCCAGATAACCCAGTCGTTGGTATTGTCAAGTTCCTAATCTTTGAATATTCGTTTATTCCATAGTCAAATCCGCGTCATCCATGACACAAAAACCTGAGAACGAAGAGGAAGAAGGTAAGGCGACCCCCAACCTGATACTTCACCACTACTTTCCTACGCAGCCTCTCGAGCTTTTCAAATACGACATCTCTAATAATTCAAATATTAATTTTTCATACAAGTGCACGTTTTTCATTTGAACCCGTTTTTTTAAGGGGTTAGGTATGTGTAATTTGTGAAACTTTCGGGAAAATGCAAAAAACTGTCCCAAGTCGTCAAAACGATCAAAACATCCCATTTTTCAAAATTAAAATCCAATCAACCAAAATCAAAATTTCCACTAGCGTTCTACGTTTCAGACCTTCCTGAACAATTTTGGTTCCGTGTTTGTCTGTCTGTCTGTCTTGAAATCCTTTCCACAGCCATAACTTCTACATTTCTCATCCAATTTTGATGCAATTTTCAGGGATTGTGCGGGTGGGGGTGTAGATGGTAACCTATGAAAACATTAACCCCGGGCTGATAGTAGCTGCTGCACACGCGCAAACCCCCCCCGCGTTCCATTACCTTGTCGTGGTGGGGGGGCTCGATCTAGGTCTCCACCGGTCACTGCACATGGGGCTGTGATCCTTGGACTGCAGATCCCATCGGCTGGTGGCACCATTGCACAGGTCGCTAAAAATGGAACACAAACCCTCAAGACCAGGTTTCGAGGGTCTTGTGCCATGGTCTTGTGTTGGTCCTCCAGCTCTGGAAACAGGCCTGGGGGGTCTTCATGGGTGCAGAGGGTAAAGTGCACTCTTAGCAAGCGAACTCCTCAGGGCACCTGCCGAACCCTGAGTGTAAGTAGGCCTAACCATTCATGCGGGGCTCTGAATGGGGTCCAGTGACTTCGGTTACTGTGACTGACCTTTTAATTCCCTAGCTTCTCGTGGGACCAATAATGAACCAAACAGAAACTAACGTACATACAAACACAAGTGCTCAGGGCTCAACTAACCCTGACACACAAGCTGCTGAGGAATCTCTGGGTCAACTCACCCTTGATGATTCCTCATCAGAACCAATGGTCGTGGCAGGTGGGGCTCATGTCGACCCACCTACCACTGATCAGGAAGACGACCCTGGTGGCAACAACGGGGCGTCAAATAGGCCTGCCAAAAAACTCTCTGGAGCTCAGAAGAGGAAATTGGCTAGGCTACGTGCCCAAGAGCAAGGGCTTCCACCACGCCCTCGCAAAAAGAGCAAAAAGAGGGGGGAGGCTGGGGGTGGGGTTGGGGCGGTGCCACTGCGGGCTGCTGTTCCTGGGGGCTCCGGGCTGCTGGCAATGCCCGGCTCCTCGGGGACCTCGGGGATAGGTGGACTGCGGGGCTCGGCCCCTCCCCCATCAACGGGCTCTAAGAGTGCCATGGAGGGGACACCGCGCAAGCGGAATCGCGACTCACATGGTACTCCTCCCTCTGATGCTAAAAAACCACCGGCCAAGAAACCACGTGAGACTGGGAGTGGACAACCCAGGGATCCCCCTGGGGCATATAGCGACGCCCTCAGCTCTACCAAAATGGCGGTGACGCATGGCAACCATCCGGCGGAGTGGCTGTCTGACGTGGAGGCCAACCTTGTGTATGGATCCATTGTTCGGGCAGCCATGGACTCACCCGCAGGACAGGGGCCACAGTTCTGCAGTGGCTACACCAGCAATGGTGTGGTCTACGTTACCTGCTCTAATGGACGGTCGAAAGGCTGGCTGGAGGAGCAGGTGGCAGAGCTGAAGCCATGGGACGGGGCTAGTCTTCGGACTGGACCCGCCAAAGATCTGGCAGATCTGGTTCGGGTCAAGGTGGGGGTCTGGATCCCAACCGAATTCCTGGACCGGTCAGACGCCAGAAAACTGATTCCCTTATTTGAGGCCCAAAATCCTGGACTCAGCACAAGGGAATGGAAGCTGTTGAACACCAAGGCGGATCCAAAAGGTCTGTCCTTGGTGCTCAACATAGATACTGACTCTCTGGGGTGGTTGAGGGGGCATCAATTTCGCGCCTTCTTCCACGTACAGAGAGTCACCTTCAAGGTGATGGGAACTCCTACTGATGCTGCGGGTGGTTCAGATCAACCTGCAGCACAGTAAGGTGGCAACCGCCAACCTTTGCCAGCTGCTCGCAGCTGGCACATGGGATGTTGCCCTCATCCAGGAACCTTGGGTTCACCGAGGACGAGTGGCAGGACTAGGAACCGCAGGAGGTAAGTTGATTTATGACCACAGGAGTGAATCCGCTCCTGCAAGAACATGCATTTACTTTAAGAATGATGTACACGCACTAAATGTTTCTGAGTTCTGTTTCAGAGACCTCTTCGCGATAAAAATCACCATTAGGGAGGGAAATACGAGGGAGCTCTTTATCGCTGCCTCTGCCTACCTCCCTGGTGACTCTCCGCTGGGCCCCCCACCTCCTGAGGTGGATCACCTAGTGGAGAAATGTCGGGACGAAAACGTGCAACTGATGATTGGGATGGATGCTAACGCCCATCACCTTGCTTGGGGAAGCACCAACACCAACAACAGAGGTAATTTATTGTTTGACTTCCTGGTGACTAGCAATTTAGATATAGTGAACCGGGGGAACAAACCCACATTTATTACATCCACCAGGCAGGAGGTCCTGGATGTCACCGTAGCCAGTCCGAACCTCGGCCAGAAGATAAGTAAGTGGTATGTGTCCGATACACCCTCCTACTCGGATCACCGGTACATTGTTGTGGAAGTCCAGGGACTGGCCAGAACACAGCGCGTGTACCGGGACCCACACAGAACGAACTGGCTTGGGTACCGGGAGGAGGTTGACGGCAGGGTACGGGGCCTCCAAACCAGGATTCATAGCATTGGAGATATAGAGGTGGTCGCAGGGGAGCTCGAGCAAACCCTACTAACCTCCTTCAATGAACACACTCCCCTGACAGCTGTCTCTTCCAACAGGGATGCCCCTTGGTGGAATGGACAACTTGCTGTTCTCAGGAGAGAATCACGCAGATTATTTAATGCAGCTACTCGCAGGGGAAATTGGGACGAATATAAAACCAAACTTGCTGAGTATAAAAGGGTCCTTAGGAGATCTCAAAGAGACACCTGGAGGAAGTTCTGTGAGGATGTGGAGAGCACCTCAGAAGGAGCACGACTCCAGAGACTCCTCTCCAGGGACCCACCCAATCCCATTGGAACTATGGTTAAAACCAATGGGGAATATACCACAACAGCCACGGACACTCTAGCATTTATGCTGGAGACTCATTTTCCGGGGTCAGTGGTAATTCAAAATGGTCAGAGGGGTAACCCTGCACCACCTGACAGACCAACCAGAGGCATTGCCTCCCGGGAGGACTGGAGGGTGGCTAGGGAGATCATAACCTTCAACCGCGTGGAGTGGGCAATCAACTCATTCAAACCACTCAAATCACCTGGGCCTGATGGTATCACACCAAAACTCCTTCAAGAGGGAGGTCCATCAGTCACTAGGATTCTGTGTATCCTCTTCAGGGCGAGCCTGGCTACCGGGACAGTCCCCCAGAGGTGGAACAATGCTAGGGTTGTGTTTTTGCCTAAGCCTGGGCGTCCATCCTACAACCAAGCAAAGGCATATCGACCCATATGTCTAACGTCCTTCATCCTGAAGACATTAGAAAAATTAGTTGACAGGCACTTAAGGGAAACAGTGCTCCTAGTGAGACCTCTACACCCCAACCAGTTCGCTTATCAACAAGGCAAATCCTGTGAAACGGCGTTGCACCACCTGGTTTCCAGGGTAGAAGCAACCCTAGCTCACAAGGAGATTGCCGTGGGTATGTTCTTGGACATTGAGGGGGCTTTTGACTGTACCTCAGTGTCCTCCATCATCACGGCAAGCAGAAGGCATGGGGTCAACAACACCCTCTGCAGGTGGATAAGAGCCATGCTGGAAAGCAGATCTGTGGAGGCTGAACTCATGGGTGAGGTGGTGGGGATGCTCGTGGCAAAGGGTTGCCCACAGGGAGGGGTACTCTCTCCCCTCCTCTGGGACCTTGTCATTGACTCCCTGCTGGTTCTCCTGAATGGGGATGGCTTCTACACCCAGGGATATGCTGACGACCTGGTGATCCTAATTAGAGGGATGTCAGTGAGTGTGGTCTCTGACCTTGCTCAGGCATCCCTGAAAAAGGTGGAGGAATGGTGTGGGACTGAGGGGCTCAGTGTTAACCCCAATAAGACCACGCTTGTTCCCTTCACCAGAAAAAGGAAACTGGAAGGCCTTCATGAACCTCTCCTCTTCAATGCTAGGGTGCCCTTCAAAGGAGAGGTCAAGTATCTAGGCGTCTTCCTGGATGCTAAACTCACCTGGAGCAAGCACCTTGATTATATTGCCAACCGTGGCAAAAGTGCTCTCATGAGGGCCAAACGCTCATGTGGGAAAACCTGGGGACTAAAACCAAGTATGGTCCGCTGGATCTATACTGCGGTAGTAAGACCCATTCTGGTGTATTGCTGCGTTGTATGGTGGCCTAAAGTTGGACAGGTGGGAGCCTCCTCCACTCTTACCTGTGTTCAGCGGCTGGCCTGCCTCACTATAACGGGAGCGATGCACAGCACCCCAACTGCCACTATGGAGATACTCCTGGGGCTCCCCCCCCCTCGATATCTTCATAAAAGGAGAGGCTGCCATGGCGGCCTTGAGGCAGAAATGGAACAGGACGTGGAGAGAGTCACATATCCACGGCCACTCCAAAATCCTGGGTCTTCTATGCGAACCCATGCTTGACATGGTAGCAGACATTATGCCCAGAACTTACGCTGAAACACACCCCTTCAAATCGATCATAACGACAGAGGGGCGGCGAGTCTTTCAATGCTGTTCCAACGACCTGTTCTGGTATACAGATGGATCCAAAATGGGGAATGGGACAGGGATTGGAATTTATGGGGCAAACTCTGGATGGAGCCACTCAGCTCCTCTGGGAGCGTTTGCCTCAGTTTTTCAAGCCGAGGTACTTGCAATCGATGTCTGCGCTGGGGAGAGTCTGCGGAGGGGACACAATGGTGTACACATCCGCATTCTCTCGGACAGCCAGGCTGCGATCAAGGCCTTGGCAGCTTCCACCATTAACTCTAAGTTGGTGTGGGACTGTTACCATAACCTCTGCTCCCTGTCACAACGCAACAGGGTTTCCCTGGAGTGGGTGGCGGGGCATAGTGGGGTAATGGGAAACGAGAATGCTGATGCGCTGGCCAGAAAAGGCTCACTGACTCCGTTCATTGGTCCGGAGCCGGCCGTCGGCATTCCCAAATCCTCCTTCAGGGCGACCATAAATCGGTGGGTCACAAACCAAACCACAAGAAGATGGTCAAACCTAGGAGGACATGCTCTAAGTAAGCGCATGGTGGCCAAACCTAACCCCAGCGCCTCTGAGGAGCTGCTGCGGCTAAGCCGCAGGGAAGTCAGGCTAGTGGTTGGTCTGGTAACAGGCTTCACCCCACTCCGATTCCACCTTAATCGCATAGGGGTGACGCAAGATACAACCCTATGCAGGCTATGCGGTGAGGCTGAAGAAAAGGCCTCCCACATAATTTTTGATTGCCAAGCTCTATCAACCCGCAGGTTCCAACTCTTTGGGTCACCCACACCCATGGAGGCATTCCCCTGCACTAATCTAGCCAAACCACTACTGGCCCTTACTAAAGGGCTGGGACTGTTTGACTAGACAATAGAATCTGCGGAGAAGCACAATAAGCCACCAGGCTTCAGTGCTTTTGGGCTCCCCTCACCCTGATCCGCAGATTCAGGTACAATCTACAATCTACACGCGCAAACGTGAAATCCTTGCCACGGCCATAACTTCTATATTTCCCAACTGATTTGGATAACATTTTCAGAAATTATGCGAGTTGTGATGATGATGGTCCTCTATGAAAATCCTGGCCCCCACATTGAAAGTATCTTATGCGCATGCGTAAACGTGAAATCCTTGTAACAGCCATAACTTCTACATTTTGCAACAATATTCAGATATTGTGCGGGTTGACGTGTAGATGGTCCCCTATGAGGGTAGTGGAAGGTACTCAAAAATTGATATTTTAAGAGTAACTACTTTGCATCTGGGCATCTATATAGTCGGGTTATAGAATGAAGCTATGTGCCACACCCACTTGGAATTGTTGTCTTAGTTAGGGCGAGGTGGAGATTCAAGAGGAAGTGATTTCGGTTAATTATTTTCAATAACGAAGCCTAGGAATCGACCAAGAAACAAAAATTAACCCCCTCCCTTTACCGACAAATTAATTATCATAAACCAACCTGACAGTTTATTATTTGAGTCTCGAAACTCCTCGTCGACCACACAGCGAGTGAGTAAGTTCTTTTTTGAAAGGGGTTATGTGGCTCACATGGCCCCTTTCAAAAGGCATCGAAAATTTCAACTTGTTTTTTCTATGTGAAGCGTCAAAGGTACGAGGTTCCTTTTAATTGCAATCGATGCAACCAAGTATGGAGACCCAGAAAATAAAAAAAAGTGAAAATGGCCAAAAATGTCACATAGCCTTTAAAAAAAAAAAAAAAAAAAAAAAAAAACGGGGTCATTTGTAAATCTATTACTTTTGTGGATGTGAGTGTTCATTTATTCACATCCCAGCAAGGAGCATTGAAAAAAAAATCAAAAAAGAACAAAACTCGTTAGAATCCATCTGTTTTTCAACAGTGTCTCTGCATGCGCTGCAACTCCTCAGGGCGTGCAGGAGGATTTGCAACACACAGGAGTCCACCTGTGCCCGTCACAAAAGTTTTGCTCTTTTTGGTTCTGATCTAACTCTAACTAGCTAAGAACACCTCTTAACGACACCTTATAAATAGACAGAACAAAACCAATTCAGCTGTGTTATTGAGGCGTTTCTTATTTGATTCATGTGACTTGATCCTCTCATCGATGTGCTTCGAATTAACCACATAAAAAGGTCCACAAAGCAGAACATAGAAATCTTTAATTGTAGGGAAGCGACGGCATTGGAGGACTGAGAAAATATATACTGTCACTGATAACTTGAAAGTGAAATAGTAGATTCCTTTTATTATGACTTTTAATAAATTTCACTTGTGAAAATTCCAACGTACTTTCTGCTAATCGGACAGGGCTTTGGGCTAGCTATGGAACATTTCGAATACGAATGATGACTGATTAAACATCGCAAACGAGATAGAGACAGAGTGGATAGTACAGCGACCATTGCTAGGATCCATGACGGACATCCATTTTTATCACTTTCTATTTGATAAAAACTTTCCTTCTGGGAGTTTTATCTTTCCCAAATAAAGTTAAGTAGGGTGGTTCTTTAGGCTGGCCAAATGTCAATCAGAGATGGGGAAGGACACCTGCTTTCCACCTACCCCTCATCTAACATAAATGACCGATTCACAAGCCTTACTCTTCCCCCAAAGTAAGGTCCTTCCCTTCTGAAAGCTGTCGGTCTCGGGCCGGACTTTCATCCTAACCACCACACCCACGTCTATTAACGGTAGCTTCTGCCGCAGGTTAGGAAAGCCCTCAATCTCACAGTTACGTGCTTGTTGAGTAATTCCTCTCTTAATTGTTCCTTCCAACCACACATCATTCGAGTAAATGGGGTATTTCAGTCAATTTTTTAAATTTTTTTTACAAAAGAGTAAGTCTCAGGAATAACGGTAATCGGGTCTGTTCGTCGAGAAAATGTTTTTAAAAAATCAGAGAAGCTAAGGAAAGTTGAAGATTTGAATGGTGTGACGTAGCTAGCCAATCGTGACGTAGCTAGCCAACTGTCTTTGAAAAAGTATCCATGCACAGAAACCCCTCTTGGATACTACAACATTCTACTCACACACGCGCGCGGGGCTGTCCGCGGCGTAGTCCTTGCCTAGTGTGTGTGCATTTATAGCGACCCGCCTTTTTCAAACGTGTGATCTCTTTAATTAATTTTTCTACCACATGTTATAGTATCATTGGGCTTAAAGTTGGAGTATATTGGTTTTCAAGGGTGCTGAATCCAAATTTGAGGTCAAAAACCTGAATTTCCTACCCACCGAAATACCCCATTCTAAAAATTCAAGTCAACTTTTTCACAACCAAAAAATCGAAAATAATCAGAAATCGAGTCATGACTTTGAGATAGGCATCAGAAGAAATCGTGATGAAATGGACCCAAAATAAACAATAGGTCCATAGAAACCATCATTTCTGCAAAATATTGGAACTATATTACAGAATGCACTAGAACTTATGAGCTCTGTAGAGGACCTGGCCCCACACTGGCTCCCCACTCCACAGTCACTGGTGAGTTAAGATACCCAAATCTGGCCCCAAATTCCAATGGGAAACCAAATAAATATCTCTAGATCCACATAAATAAGAAGAGCATGGATACTTCCATACATCTTCGCATTTCTGTCCATTCACCCTTGGCTCAGTGGTAGCGAGCTCGAGTGAGGATTTGTAGTACAGCCGGAAGGTCTGGAGATCGATCCCCAGTCGTGGGAAGTTAATTTTCAATGACACAACAAAGTGGCGCAGTCAATACAGACCCGAAATGGTTCCTCATCATTCTCTGAGGACAACTATTGTTATGTCATAAGAACAGCTCCCTCAAGACTCGAGTGGAGCTACTTCCGATTCAAACAAACTTGAGTTTCAACCCCTTTCAAGAAGGAATAACAACAAACAAACTCCTGAGCAAGTAAAAAATAGAGCTTTCTCACTGGGTTGTAAAACGCCGGCTAAAAGCCAACATACTCCTGACTAGGCAGCGGAGTACCTAAGATTTCATTAACATGTCTGTACATTCCTGTGCATGTCTGTACTTGCTTGGCTTAGTGGTAGCGAGCTAGACTCAGAAATTATAGTATAGTCGAAAGTCTGGAGATCGATCCCCGGTCGAATTACGCTGAATTTTTAATGACATAACAGGAGTGTTCAATATCCAGCTTATACAGGGTGTCCCAGAAGTTATGGCCCTCCCTCCGGCGTTTCCGCAATTAATTGCGTATAAAATGGGCCCAACGGCATTTTCATATTTTTTTTGTAAAGAATTCAGGAAAAATACTTTCGCGCAATTGACACTAACTTCGTTTTTTCAAACGTGAATCCCCATTTTTTATTGCAGATTCAGATTCTACGTCAAATTTCATGAGAAATTCATACCCGAACCGATTTTTTTTCACTGCGCGGTACTTTTCGCGCGCAAAGTGACCAGGGTGCGCAAAAGTGCTTTTTTTAACCCCAAGTGTGGCACAAGTTTTTTCATTATTTTTGACGCTGAATCACGTGGTGAAGTCCTTTCTTCGATTTCATCGTTATTTTTCCAAATTTAGAAGGAAAAATAATGTTTTAGGATTTTATTTTCCCTCCCCCTTTCGCAATACGGGCTGGGGGAAAGTATTGGAAAAAATATTGGAAAGTAGGTAGGTACTTACCTACTTTAATGTAAAAAAATATATATCAAAAAGCTCCTCATCTCAAAATTTTCAAAAAAAATTAAAAGTTACAAAATCTCCGAAAAAAAGTAGTGTTTAATAAAAAACTAAGATAATAATAATGAAATTAAAAAATCACAGCAACTGCTCGAAATTACCTCTTTCGGCCTACAGACAAGTAACAAGTAGCTTTTAATTTTTTTTTAAATTTTGAGATGAGAAGCTTTTTGATTTTTTTTTACATTAAAATAAGTAATTACCTACCTACTTTCCTCATTTTTTTAAAATTTAGAAGTGAGGAATTTATTTTTAATCCCGCCATAGCCAGTCCTCAGCCTGTGTTGCGAAAGGGGGAGGGAAAATAAAGTCCAAAAACATAATTTTACCTTCTAAATTTGGAAAATTACGATGAAATCGAAGAAAGGACTTCACCACGTGATTCAGCGTCAAAAATAATGAAAAAACATGTGCCACACTTGGGGTTAAAAAAAAGGACTTTTGCGCACCCTGGTCACTTTGCGCGCAATGAAAAAATCGGTTCGGGTATGAATTTCTCATGAAATTTGACGTAGAATCTGAATCTGCAATAAAAAATGGGGGTTCCCATTTGGAAAAACAAAGTTAGTGTCAATTGCGCGCAATTTTCTTGCGCAAAAGTATTTTTCCTGAATTCTTTACAAAAAAATATGAAAAATGGCGTTGGGACCATTTTCTACGCAATTAATTACGGAAATGCCGGAGGGTGGACCATAACTTCTGGGGAACCCTGTATGAGACACTGTTAAATGCTACGCCACGGATGAAGATTCTAGATTTTCTCTCGAAAGTTCAAAACTACTTCGAATTATTGGGAATTGGCTTTTCTCACCAGGATACAGACGGGGGTCAGTGTCCCTTTGACGGTCTCATTCGATTCTAATATTGAATTCTATACAAAATTGACGAAAAATCATCAAGAGTTTGAAGAAGCGAATAGAATTCAAACTGAGAGATCTTCTACTTCTCGTTTTTGGGTTTTTTAAAGTCAGAAAACATGAACACTTTGAAAGGGGAATTTCAGTTTGATGAAGATCAGAGTTGTAAAGTAATGATTACTTTGAGTAATGATAACTTTTCAAAATTACTTTTTTTATTAGCAATGAAATGAGTGAAGTGATTATGACTATGTACACATAAAACCAATAACTGGGGTTTTAAGAGACACTTTAATTCAAAGTAATGCCATTTCCATTACCCATTCCTGCAATGGGAATGGAATTTTCAATTACTTTTTCCAATTCCTTGTGATGGTAATGGTTTTTCCAATTCCCCATTACTCGTAGTTGGAAAAGTAATGGGTCCTTCCAATTACCCATTACAGGAAGAGTAATGGGTAATGGGAACTCATTCCCCATTACCACCATTCAATCAGTAAGTTGACCATCCTCCAATTCATAGGGGACCACCCTCCAATTCATAGAGGACCATTCCCAAATTACTTGGGGACTACCCTCCCGATTCATAGGGGACCGTCCCAACATCCAATTGGGGACCATCCTACGATTTGGATGGTGGGATGGCCCCCTATGAATTGGAGGATGGTCAACTTACTGATTGATTGGTGGTAATGGGGAATGGGTTCTCATTACCCATTACTCTTCCTGTAATGGGTAATTGGAAGGACCCATTACTTTTCCAACTACTAGTAATGGGGAATTTGAAAAACCATTACCATCACAAGGAATTGGAAAAAGTAATTGAAAATTCCATTCCCATTACAGGAATGGGTAATGGCAATTACTTTGTTCCTAAAGTAATTGGAATTGGTAATGGGAATTGGAATTCCTATTTTAACAGCTCTGGTGAAGATGAAACAACACTGGAAACTTTCTTCCTTCTTACTCACCTGAAGAAGAGGAAGAGGAAGAGGAAGAAGCAATGCTCGTGACCGACAAGGGCCTCGTGACTGTTGACTTGGGGGGCGGGGGCGGCGGCTCTCTCGGCCTCAAGAGAGGCGAGGACTCCGCCCCCGTGGACCAGGAGTCGCCGTCGAGAGGCGTCAGCGCCTGTTCCACGGCGCCAGGGCGCCCTATCAGGGTGTCGTACATGCTCAGGAGCGTCGGCACCAAGTCCTCTGCTGTCGTTGTGCCTGCAACAGACGTAAAACTCGGATGAATACATCATGTTTCAAATATGGCATTTCAATTAAAACAAAAACGGTTTCACAAGCTGAGATGGATGACAATCAAGTAACTAGTTTAACTTCCTACGTGAGTTTAACAAAAACATAAACTTGAAGGTGGTATGTCCATTAAGTTGTATGTCCATTTTTAAGGTGGATGCTTGTATTACTCAACAATATGTTTACCACAATTGGGTCCGTAATTTTATAAATAAAAGCGTTTTACATTTTGATGGTATACTTAAGAACATTTAGCCCCTTCTTTTTGTTTATTATTTTCAATAATCAGCCTTTGGAATCGAGCAAGAAAAACAATTTTAACCCCCCTCAAAATTTGATGTTTTACGTTTCAAGGTACGTAGAATCCGAAAATCGAATAAAAATTTTTCCGTCCGTCCGCCGTACTTTTCTTAGCAACACTGGACCGATTTGGTTCAAATTTGTAATATGGGCTCCATTTGGAGTCTAGTTGTCAGTCATGTCAGTCACTTCTAAGGGGTGAAAATTGAGGGTGGAAAATTTCAAGAGTGCTCACCAATTTTAAACAGTATGGAATTTTTCAAAATTTTTGAGACCACCCGGAGCTCTGTAGGACAAACCGTTCGGTCCCTACGAGTACTTGAAAGTTTTCCTTCGATAAAACAGAATCATGAGTGTGAATCACCAAAGAGGTCTAATCCCCGTTCAAATTTTATCTGACTAAAATGCGATCGCTGTTCATTTCTTAGATTTGTATTCAGTTTTGCTTCCTGAGCAACCAGTAATCAAATTTCCATATGGAGCTCCCTATTTTTCGAATCGAGTGTGAAGCGTTTAGTTCTTTCTGATAAACTTGATTGTGAAGGTTTGCAAATCATTGCCCAAAGGTTTATTATTTTCTGTAAAGATCCCTCTCTACCAACCATAGTCGCCTACTATCTACTAGGGCATTTTTCAAAATTTCAACCCTTCATTTCCATTTCGTTGGTGGTTGGGGTTGAAATGTTCAAAAATGCCCTAGTAGGTAGTAGGTGCCTATGGTTGGTAGGGAGGGATCTATACAGAAGGGTGATCTATACAGAAAATAATAAACCTTTGGGCAATGATTTGCAGCGTTTTCCTCTTGCTATCACAATGTAACACGCTTTTAGCGAATTTTCAAGGAAAATGAAGCTATTGCAATAGCCTCAAAATTTTTAGAATCGACTTTTTCGAAAAATTATCACACTGAAATCCGTTTTGGAACATTCTGAAACGATCCCTATTTTCCCAGACATCATAAAAAAATTTAAAAAACTCTTAACCACACCTTCAACTGAATGATTTCTTTGAAAATTCGCTCATTAATTCATGCTGCATGAATGGACTTTTATTTATACAACTAGCTGAAAAGCCTACTAAAATTAGGCAAAAACGATTCCTCCGACTCTCTCCGCCACCCACTCCCTCCGACTCCTCCCGCCCCCAACTCCTCCGACTCCTCCGTCCCCAACTCCTCCGACTCTTCCGGCCCCCGACTCCTCCCGTCTCCGATTCCGCCGACTCTCCCCACTCCCACGACCCCTCCAACCCCTCCGTGCATACGTACCTACGTACGTACAGTAGGCGTTATATGTATATAGATAGGTAGATTAGGACTGTGATAAAAACGGGAAGATTTTTGCATAATATGCAAAATAATAATATATTATATTATTTACGCCAACCAAATAATATATTATATTATTCACGCCAACCAAATAATATATTATATCATTCACGCCAACCAAGATACTCATCAAAAATGGAGGATGTCCTTTATGAATTGGAAGATGGTCCCCTAGGAATTGACGACTGACCCTTATGAAATGGAGGATGGCCCCCTATGAATTGAAGGATTCCCTTTATGAATTGGAGGACGTTCTCCTACGAGTTGAAGTATGTCCATTATAAAATAGAGGATGGTCCCCTATGAATTGGAATATGGTCCTTTGAAAGTGAATAATATGGTATTGTCGATTTATACCTTCATGCAAAATGAAACACAAGTGAAAGTGTATAAAAGCTTGTAAAAACAATTATTTTTCAATGTTTTGCTTTTAAATATTTAAAAGAAATTTATATTAAATAAAAAGAAAACGAAAATGAAATTTTTCTACCAAAAACTCGTTTTTTCAAAATGGCTCATATCCATTGTTTTTTGTTTTTTTAAATCAAATGGGCTTATTATCCAAATTGGAAATGGTCTCCCTCAAAACGCATGCCAAAATTTCGAAATTCGATCTTACAATCGACTGTTTCATGAACAAACTATTCGGGAAATTTGGGAACCCTAGACAATTTCCTTTGCCATTTGAAATTTATTTTTCTCAATTTCCCCGAAAATTTTCCAGGTGGAGCCCGTTCGAAAGAAAACTCTTCAACTTACGATCATCTGAAGCTGATTACCGTAACAGTTGGGTGATTGGGTCTGACTCTAACCGATTTCAATGCTTCAGCTAAACATGTAATTAGGGGACGAATCCTGCTGCGAGACCGATAGTTGACTGGATAGAAAAATACAACGGATGATTTAATATTTCTGTGGATAGTGATGTATTTCCTTTTAGTCACGCAAATGGGTGTTTATTTTTTTCTCATTGTTGCAAACACTTATCACCTCCAACAAATAAGTGATACCTCTGCGAATGAATAATCTCTGCCAGCTATGAAAATTCAACGAATCAACAGCTCTAGCACTTCAACACAAACGGTATTTTTGAAACTCGCTACCATTTTGCGGGCTACAGGGTGTCCCACGTTAACCCTATTTGGACCATGGTGTCACTAGTGTCACCAAAAACATCTTAGAAATTCCACAGCTGTCCCAATGTGCCACCAGATTAACTACATTTCAATTGCAATTTAAAAATGAATGGATAGAGCTGAACTGTTGGAACCATTTTTTGTAAGTTAAAAAATCATAAAATGATGTGATGACAAAAATTTTGAAAATTTTTGGAAATTTTAATCTTAATCTATTTTGATACTTCCAGTAGCCCACAAAAAAATGAAATTTATGAATAGCCCATTAAATTTTAAATTGGAATTTAATTTTGGTTACTCCGGAGACACCTTGGGACAGTTGTGAAGTTCCTGAGATGTTTTCGGAGACACTAGTGACACCATGGTCTAATTAGAGTTAAGAACTGGAAAACTTCGGGGGTCGATTTCACAAACATCTTTGAACACATTCCAACCCAGTTTTCTATTTCATTTATAAAGACGTCTGGAGTAAACTTATTTGTTTTCTGAAATTTGGAAGAATTAATTATCAGCGTAGAGATATTCAGACCTGTCAACTCTACTCGGTAAAAAAACTGTTCGTGGATGTAACAAAATAGCCCAGGCGAATTAGACCAAAAATGGGCGAATAGGAGAAATAATTCATAGTAAAGAAATTTCTTCACCAGCGTCTTCCTTTACACTTGGTTAATCATACCTCAAAAGTCCCCTAAGGTGGGGGGTGAGCTCAAGGAGTGGGGGTAAATTTTCTCCTATTTTTTCGACTTTTTTTCGGTTTTTTGCCTATAAGTCCAAAAGTAAGCGTTCTAGCGGATTTTTTACCATTACCAGAATTAAAGAACATAAAATTTCCTACAATTTGCTCCTCTGACTTAAGTCTCTACGATTACGCCTTCCGCCGCTAGAGCGCGTTGAAAAGTAGGTATCATTTTAAAAAATCAGCAAGAAGGTCTTTTTATGCTCTTTTTACTCGGAAATTTTCAGGAATTGTGCGGGTTGGCGTTTAGATGGTCCCCTATGAAAATCATTGCCTCCAGCCTGATCGTAGCCACTGCGCATGCGCAAACTTGCATTTCCTTGTTACTGCCATAACTTCTATATTTCCCATCTGATTTCGATGATATTTTCAGGAATTATGCTAGTTGGGGTGGAGATGGTCCCCTATGAAAATCATTGTCCCCAGTTGATCGTAGCCACTGCGCATGCGCAAACTTGTATTTCCTTGTCACTGCCATAACTTCTACATTTCCCATCTAATTTCGATGACATTTTGGGGAATTATGGAATTCGGGGCGGAGATGGTCCCCTATGAAAATCATGGCCTCCTAATTGAAAACACTTACTGTCTCAACTCTCTACGATTACGCGATACACCGCTAGAGCGCGTTGAAAAGTAGGTTTCATTTTAAAAAATCTTTTGCAAAAAGATCTTTTGATGGTCTTTTTACTTAGGAATTATTCTTATTAAGCCTGATGACATCTTGTAATACATGACTTGTTTTCCTAACATCAGTAATGCTCTGACAATGACTTAAGAAGGTTACATGTAGGTATTTTTTTCACTTACATGCTGAAAAGTGTATCAATATCACATATTTTCAGCACCCTTACCTACAGTTAGTGAACTATAGGCTCCAAAAATGAAAAGAAAAAAATAAGAGACCAAATTAAATGATCTGTATTAAACAGAGTATAAGACTATTCACAGAAGTAGTAGTGTATTCAAGTAGTAGTAGTGTATTCACAGAAGGTGCGTGTAGTAACAAAAGGTGTGGGAGTGGGAATCGGCCATTGATCTTCACAGGTGTCTGCTCTGCATCCGTAAGGAGTCTCCATCCACAGTCAACCTGAAAATTCAAAATCGGATCACAGTGAAGTAAGTGCCTGTAATCTTATATTGATAGATAGATGAGTTCAAGCAGACGATTAGGATCAAACTTACATAGTGGTCTTATGGTTCCATGTATGTTTCCTCATCTTCTTCGGATGAATTGTCGTCGGCAAGTGGGGGGTTATTTGTGTAGGAACCTGAACAGTTGGAGCAGAGTGTTGAGCAGGATCATGCCCGGCAGCATTCACATTGAGTCTACTTCCAAGTTCAAGAATGGCTGGGCAACAAGTTGGAAGCAACAAATTGGGGTTGGAGTAGGGGAGACGATGGCTTCCTTAAACCAATTCCAACTTTGGATTCACCAGCCACCTGAAATTCTGCACAACATATTCTGCAGCTGCACCAAAAGCTGCGGTAGTGGTTGATGTGGATGCCGCAGAGCTGGGATCTACTGCTCAACACTCTGCTCCAACTGTTCAGGTTCCTACACAAATAACCCCCCACTTGCCGACGACAATTCATCCGAAGAAGATGAGGAAACATATACATGGAACCATAAGACCACTATGTAAGTTTGATCCTAATCGTCTGCATGAACTCATCTATCCATCAATATAAGATTACTGGCACTTACTTCACTTACTTTGAATTTTCAGGTTGACTGTGGATGGAGACTCCTTACGGACGCAGAGCAGACACCTGTGAAGATAGATGGCCGATTCCCACTCCCACACCTTTTGTTACTACACGCACCTTCTGTGAATACACTACTACTACTTGAATACACTACTACTTCTGTGAATAGTCTTATACTCTGTTTAATACAGATCATTTAATTTGGTCTCTTATTTTTTTCTCTTCATTTTTGGAGCCTATAGTTCACTGACTGTAGGTAAGGGTGCTGAAAATATGTGATATTGATACACTTTTCAGCATGTAAGTGAAAAAAATACCTACATGTAACCTTCTTAAGTCATTGTCAGAGCATTACTGATGTTAGGAAAACAAGTCATGTATTACAAGATGTCATCAGGCTTAATAAGAATAATTCCTGAGTAAAAAGACCATCAAAAGATCTTTTTGCAAAAGATTTTTTAAAATGACACCTACTTTTCAACGCGCTCTAGCGGTGTAACGAGTAATCGTAGAGAATTAAGACAGTAAGTGTTTTCAACTAGGAGGCCATGATTTTCATAGGGGACCATCTCCGCCCCGAATTGCATAATTCCCGAAAATTTCATCGAAATCAGATGGGAAATGTAGAAGTTATGGCAGTGACAAGGAAATACAAGTTTGCGCATGCGCAGTGGCTACGATCAACTGGGGACAATGATTTTCATAGGGGACCATCTCCACCCCAACTAGCATAATTCCTGAAAATTTCATCGAAATAAGATGGGAAATGTAGAAGTTATGGCAGTAACAAGGAAATACAAGTTTGCGCATGCGCAGTGGCTACGATCAGGCTGGGGGCAATGATTTTCATAGGGGACCATCTAAACGCCAACCCGCACAATTCCTGAAAATTTCCGAGTAAAAAGAGCATAAAAAGACCTTTTTGCTGATTTTTTAAAATGATACCTACTTTTCAACGCGCTCTAGCGGCGGAAGGCGTAATCGTAGAGACTTAAGTCAGAGGAGCAAATTGTAGGAAATTTTATGTACTTTAATTCTGGTAATAGTAAAAAATCCGCTAGAACGCTTACTTTTGGAGTTATAGGCAAAAAACCGAAAAAAAGTCGAAAAAATAGGAGAAAATTTACCCCCACTCCTCGAGCTCACCCCCCACCTTAGGGGACTTTTGAGGTATGATTAACCAAGTGTAAAGGAAGATGCTGGTGAAGAAATTTCTTTACTATGAATTATTTCTCCTATTTTCTCTAATTCGCCTGGGCTAAAAGAGATTTGAAATTTTGCTATAATGAACGTCTCGATGTCGCCGATCTGCGCAAAGACAGTTCCATCCTTTGCCGCAAGGATGCTCTGCGCTACCACCAGAGTGCCCGATTCTTTAGTACGGCTCTCCAGCCTCATTTTTATATGTTCCAGTTTCTCTAGTCCATGAAAAAATTATAAAAGCATGACCACGTTATGATCAGTTTTTCCAATAAATATTGTTCAAACAATCATAATGCTCCAACGTAGATGCTTGTTACAACAATCTAACGTACGCGCATGCGCAGAAGCTGCTTTCAATCCGGTGGCAATGTAGTTGGAGAGGAGCATCCAGTATCCAAAGATGTCATTAGAGAAAACAGAACTTCCAAAAAAAAAAAAGTTTTGCCCGTGGCCAAGATTTGCGGACGCTATCACAGACAATCAAGGAACCAAAATTAAACTAGAACGTCCAAAACGCTAAATCCGAGTAAAGCTATTGATTTTAGGGAACTTTTCATTACACCCCCAAAAGTTAGATCTACCTTGGTTGATTTGGAAGCAGGAGGAATTGGAATGAGGAATTTCACCGAATTCTGTTTGCATTTTTCCTCAATAGTTAATGGTGTGGGATAGATGAAAATTGGGTTGATTTCGGAAAATAAGTTTCCTGTTATTTTTGGGAGACAATCAAAATTTATGATTTCAAAAAATAACCGGGAAAACGGACCTCTTCAACGTGACGCAGGAACGCTCGCTGATTGGCTGTTCGGATCGCCGTCTCCTCCCAGTGTTGCCCGATGGTACGACGAAATCATGTTATCTAAGAGGAAAGTTATCAAACAAAAACAGAGGAAACCTAATTTTCCCCATCTTGCTTTTTCTATTTTTTTTCTCCAGTTTTTTGATTTCGAACTTTACTGGTTTTGTGAAATGTTGCATCAGAGGACTATATATTTCACGATCTCAGTGCTTCAAGCGGCCATAAATGAACTATTCCAGGTTAACGTCATCCTCCCGGGTTTTTTTTGAACGTTCATATTTTCTACACTGTTTTGCTTATTCGTAAATTAGGAAGGGCTGAAAGTTTGCCATAGGGGGTTTTTCGAGGTGCTGAATCCGATTTTGGGGTCAAAAATAGGAAATTCCGACATGGTGAAATTCCTCATTCTGTAAGATAATTCAAATTTTAGCTCTATTACAAAGGTAAAAGGTTCCAATATGAAAATCACAGCCCAGCGGTTTTATAGCGTAAGGCGCGCTGCACTTGCCTGGCCCTGACATTAAGGATCCCCAACGCTTCATCTGTGGAAATCAGAGGAATTTATAAATTAATTTTATTATTACACTTTCCTATTACGAAAGATTTAATGCTCGTCCCGGTGAGTCGGTGCGGCGGTTTTTTCCGCTGCTCTGAAGGCGCTGAGCTGCTGACATAAAACCCGCATTTTTTGCCATGTGCGAATACCTCTTTCCCGCACCTTCAGGAGAGTAATTTTACGAGCCGAGTTCGTTAGATAGATGCAATAACATTGTTTCCAGTTGCGTCACAAATGTCGAAGGAATTCTAGCGTGGTAACTATTCTCAATGAAAGAGTATCGTAGGTATTTAATTCGCAAAAAATGTGTGTTGAATGCAGATATAACATACGCATACATTAGACACAGGTTTGACCCAATTAGGAATTCCTCTGTAGGGGGATGGTTGAAAATTTAAAAAAACTTCTTCCTTCCACGAATGCCTGAACCGCACCGGCAGCATTAGTTCCTGTAACCTCCGCTCAGGCGAAAATAGTTATCATTCGGAGAATAAGTCTACTCTCAAACTCTGCCGTTTGTGATACCACAAAGTTCACCCTCCGTCTTTGTATGCAAAAAAATAAACATGGAAAGATGCGACTGGAGAAGAATGACAACGACAGGACAGATGAAATAAGCTCGGTATTTCTGCCGTGCTAAGCCAGAAAGTCGTATCTTGGCTTCACCCAACTTTCGGGAAAACGACCTAATAGGTTTCGTGGAAAATAATTCTCTCGCGGGATTACTTTTCCTCCTTTTACCACAAGTAAGGGTTTTTTTCAAAAGAAATTAGTAGCCGAATCGATTTCTGGAGTCAAAATTAAACATTTTTGAGTGTAAATTGTCAAAAAACGATGATACGAGATTACGCTCTCGTAAACCCGAAGTTACGACTATTCTGTTCATTTTAGTTCTTGAAACAGTGATTCATTTGAATTAACATTTTAATTCAAGAAACCATTTCACATTGATTATTTTGTCATCCTACTTGGCTCAAAGTCAATCGTATTTCATATCTCTGTTCAGAGTGTAAGAAAAAACTGCTGATTTAATCAAAATAAACGTTTATTCACTTGGAGTACAAACGTAAAGTCACCACTAAATGTTGAGTTTTCAGAGGCAAAAAGTCGTATCATGCCGATTTAATGCAAGATGTCGTATCGTCGAAATAGGCAGATTCCCGTATCAGTGTCAAGATGCGAGTTTTCTTCTTCTGAATTGCTCTGATACGACTAGTTTCTTAATAAAATCAAGTCGGGAGGCTTGTTTGTGGCATTTCTCATAGAGATACGACTCTAAAACTCCGAAAATCGATAGAAATCTACCCCCAAAACCCCCTGGTACCAATAACTCAATTTGGTCAAATTTTCAGTTTAAATTTTCAATTTAATTTTAAGGCACGGTAGATTTAACAAAACTCGAGAAGCAGCTGATTCAAGGGTAAGGGGGTCTCAGTCAGTGAATAAACGGGGTTTCCCGCTTTTATCTGGCAATTATTGGTCGATTTTGATAATTCCTGCGGCAATCTTATAGTTTTTCAATTCCCTAGGTAGATGCACTAATGAATTTCAAAAATCTTTGTAAATTTCCAATTTGAGTAGGTACAATTGTTTACTTTTGGAATTAAACAAGTGCATGGGTGTAGAGATTATAAGAATAAGAAGAATGCCACAAGAAACATGAAAATTGGATGATTATTTCCTGAGAAAACTGGGAAAAACTGTTGAAGAAATCTGACCAGGTATGAGAAGGCTGTGAGATGGGGAGGCACTGGTGGTTGGGTGCCAATGTTGCTCCTTCAGCCTGGGCGGGGGGGGGGGGGGTTAGGAAGAGACAACCGAGCACTGGTTCGTATGAGATTAGACTAATCCGCATCGAGGAATGAACGGCGACCGACTGGGACCCCCTAAAACGCTTTACTATCCCAGGCGGGGTTCATTTCCCTTTGTCCATACTATTTTCCAGTTACTCTAGTTGATTATTGTTGTTCAGAAAAGAAAACCCAAATGCAATTATAGGATTGATTATAAGTGTTGTTTGCTTCTGTGGTACAAACATATGAAATAAATAAATTTGGAAATGGCCTTTGGTAGCAGAATCTCTCTGACTCCAGGTGTCCACTTTCTAATGATGGTGAGCTTCCCTGAGAACATCCGATATGATTGTCAGACGGAAGTATTTATATCAATAATAAATAATTAGTCATTTCCTTCACTCTCTCGAGGGTACGATCCCTCTGGGCGTCAGTCCGTTTTCACTCATCAGGTGCCAGCGAGACGGCTGGGATCAGAGGTGACTATTGGAACTCTCATTCCACGAGGTCAATTTCATCGGATTTATGGCTTATCCTTCCCGCTGAGAAACAGATAAGCCCGAGGCGACTGATAGTTTTGTATTTTTGAGGTTCGTCAGAAAGGCAAATGTCGGTTGGATGAATGAATGGACGCTCCAGGCGGGTTTGATACAATGGAGAATTCGCCACGTGTTTGCTGAGCTGTGGCGAAGACGAACTTCTTTGACTGGATTTGACTACCTACTTCCTGTGAGCTCCAAACAATCGATAATGGGGAATTTGCCTCAAATTCTTTTAATTTTTTTTTCAAAAGAGGGTTCATTGATATGGGAAAAAACCGTAGTGTGCTGCTCGAAAAAGCATCCAAAAAATTTAGAGAATTTAAGGAAGATGAAAATGTTAAGTGTAGCGGCAATCTGTTTAAGGGGCAGCCACGTTGAAACGTCACGAAATTTTGAACCAATCAGGATTCCGTTGCTCCATGAGACCCCTTCTCACTGGGCTTATCCGCAGGAAAGGTTATGTAAACAAAGAATCCACGTGAGTTCGTGTATTAGTCCTGATTTGGCGACCAACTTGACAGATGACGTAAACGATCTTCCTCGATTTTCGCGGTGTTTTTATGAAGAGGCTTCACTTGCTTAGGCATTTTCTTCTACGGTAATTTTTTTCTTTTGGTCATTCCTGGTGTTAAACGTTATTTTAGGGCTCTACTATAGGATTTGACTTGAAATTCCAAAATCTAAAATTGAGGCAAATTCCCCATTGTGAGTTCAAAATTGATTAATCCTAGGATGGATAGGCTCAAACACCACCAGAATTCCTAATAATCATGGTCCAACAAATAGTTCTACAGAATCCTTCCAAAATTATTGCATTGACCTCATCACTGACAGGCAGTACTTAGCAAGGGAACATTAGCCTTGGTAGCTTGAAATTTGCCACATTACTGAAACTCTTACATGCCAATAGTTGGATTGAGTGGGTAATATTAATTTTTTACTACGGAAACAAAATAAGCAATTGATATTAGCCAATGATAGGAATTGCGATTGGTTGCTTAGATATGCCTACCTATTATTTTTATTTAATAGAAATAATATTATTACAAGGTATATAATAAGATATATACCTAATATAGAAGGTATTACTCTTACAAACAGATTGAGTGAGTATTATTTAATGGAACAGTTGAATCAGCAGTACTTCCAACACACCAAGACAAAAATACCTTTGAACAAATTACATCTTTGTTGTTAGAACTGCTTCTCGTTCAAAATTGGTTCACACAGTGAAGTTATTGAGCTAGTTTTGGAATGGCGAATACTAGGTAGCACTACTTCTCGTTCAAAATTGGTGTACACTGAGAAGTTATCTGGTTACTTTTCTGATGATGTCACATACCAGTTATTTAAATGTTTGACCTATGACAAATGCAAGAATAGATTCATGCTGGCAGTACTGGCTAATAGGCGTATTTATACTTAAGAAGATGCTGAGTATATCGTCCATATACCTGGAAAACCATGTAAGTCGAGTTTATCAAATTTTACAGGGGACACTAAAAACTGAATCATTAAGTTTTCATTCCATATACAATAGGTTTTTTCGTTCCATTCCATAAAATTGGTGGTAACAGTAGTATTTCAAAGAGCCTGAGACTAATTTCATCAAAATTTACTTCAGCGAACGAAAAAATGGACTTACATGCTTTTACCCAACCTTTGACACCCGACTTACATGGTTTTCAATTTGATTTTTATGAAAATATACCCAGCTTGGGTTATTTAATTATTAGGAATTTTTTTCTCCAGGTTTCAAGCTTACACAAAATAGCCAAATCGATGCGAAAGGAAAATATTTAAATGAAAATCCATAGGTGTTGACTAATACGCAGTCCAACTTTAACGCTCCTAGAGTCAAAACGACAGTCTTCAGTCTTAATATAACTAGGGTTGAGCAATAAATTATTCAATATACTACCAATTCCTCAATTACCATTTCCTAAATTACAACCATTACTTATAGGAACACTTTACTTATCACAAGCGTAATTAGGTAGGCATGCATTTAATGTGAAGTGTTTGGCAACTAGGTACTTTTGTTTCAATAAAACAAGGGATGAGTTAGGTATGGGTGAGGGGTTAGGGATATGTTGAGGATGGGTTAGGGATGGGATAGGGGTTAGAGATAGGTTGGAGATAGGCTAGGGACAGGTTAGGGGTGGGCTGGGTATAAGTTAGGGGTTGGGATAGGTCAGGGCTCGGTTGGGGATGAACTTGGGATGGGTTAGGGGTTGAAGATAAGTCAGGGCTGGGTTGGGTTAGAAATGGACAGGGGATGGGTTAGGAGTGGGATAGGGGTTAGGAATAGGTTGGAGATGGACTAGGGATGGGTTGGGTATGGGTTAGGGGTTGAAGATAAGTCAGGGCTGGGTTGGGTTAGAAATGGACAGGGGATGGGTTAGGAGTGGG
This sequence comes from Apolygus lucorum, assembly GCA_009739505.2. Lineage (NCBI taxonomy): Eukaryota > Metazoa > Arthropoda > Insecta > Hemiptera > Miridae > Apolygus > Apolygus lucorum. The sequence goes on from CM019176.2 coordinate 32,141,921, forward strand.
ATAGGGGTTAGGAATAGGTTGGAGATGGACTAGGGATGGGTTGGGTATGGGTTAGGGGTTGAAGATAAGTCAGGGCTGGGTTGGGTTAGAAATGGACAGGGGATGGGTTAGGAGTGGGATAGGGGTTAGGAATAGGTTGGAGATGGACTAGGGATGGGTTGGGTATGGGTTAGGGGTTGGGATAGGACAGGGCTGGGTTAGGGATGAGCTGGGGATGGGTTATAGATGGACTAGGGGTGGATTGAGGATGGGTTAGGGATTGGTCAGAGCTGGATTTCCTTAATTATTATCTCTTGTATCATTAATTTTACAGAGTTTCATGTAATACATAATCATAGCACACTACTAATCTCTTGTTGTTCTTTCTAACATCAGCATTACAGCTAGGTCAAACAGCCAACAAAATCAATCAATTCATCTAAAATTAAACTCTTGGATTGGAAAACGGCTTCACTAAATGGATCAAGAGACCCTAATTTACCTGAAAAGCTCAAAACCTTATTTTCGAAAAAATACCGACTTACATGGTTTACCAGGTATATGGACGATATTATACATTTAATGATAATTAGCCAAAACTTCCAGCATGAATCCACCCTTGCATATGTGGTAGAATAAACATTTAAATAATTGGTGCATGACATCATCAGAAAACCTCGCAGTGTGAACCAATTTTGAACAAGAAGCATAGCTACCAACCAATGTAATTTTTTAAATAGTATTTTTGTGTTGGCAGTGCAGTTGACTCAAGTGTCCCATTACTACTGTGTGAACATGCTCAACAGTTCCTTATGTGATATCAATGCTTAAAAATCAAGGCAGTACGAGCCAAGGCACAGGAGAGAGAACGAAGATTCATCAACATAGTCAGGAACGACTTCTCAATCGAGATGTTGTTCGTTAAAAGAAGAGAAAACATTCATCATGATTGTTAAAATCCAGTGTCATATTAGAGAATTGTAGATATATAACCAATAGAATGAAATTAAGAGAGAGCGAGTCATCACTCTATTTGCGCCAAGTAGGTACACACAGGCCGGAAGTTGGCATCCGTCGTCGAATGATCAACCTTGCAGCTCACGGCTCTGCAAACAAAAACCGTTCCGGAAGAAGTGCGGCGTATGCATCATGAAGAGATACGGGACCTTGCTGGGGTTGAACCAACTTGACATTGGGAAGACATAATAGTTATCCAAGCCGAGTTACCGACCACTTTCTCCGTTCGAGGACCCCTCAGGACGGGGGCGGCCGTAGGAGTCGAAGAATAAATGCAGAATCATCGAGACGACGTCAAGTGGGTTTGAGAAAAATAAAAGCAAATAACTTTCACCTCCATCGTTCAATGTTTTTGTACTTGACGAGAGGTCAAACACGAGGACGGGCCCCTCACTCGATGAACTCAGTCAGAGTTAGCTGGAATTCCATGTGTAGTATCGATGAACTCAGTGATAGGTACCACACTAAAGCTGGGCAGATATCCAAAGGTCGATTCTACGACAAATATCTACGAGGTATTTCCTACAAAAAATGTCTCAGCAAGATTTGTTTCGTCTTTTCAACCTTATGTCATTGAAAGTAAATTCAAATTTGAGTGTATCGTTGGGAAGAGCGTTATTATTCCAATCTATATATATTTTTATGAATCAAAAATTATATTTTAAAATCTCAAAATGCAAGGTTTAATTTTTTCGAAATTTAATTTTTTTAATCGAAGTTTTTACTCTTAATCCCATTTTGATAAACGAAAAACGCCTTAATTGTCAGCTTTCCAACGGTCTTTCCATAGCATCACAGAACCATTTTTTACGTACCAGGAACGTTCTTGTTTTCAGATATGCACTCAAAAAAGATAATTGAGGGTACTTTTACAGTTGTCTGAGTACTTGAATAACAAACAACGGTGAATCTGGCGAGTGAATTTCCAAAGGTCAACCGGCTCGTGAAACGGGAACTTGAAGCGTGAAACAATCAACGCTGATGTATCAGATCCAACGCAGGAACGGCAAAAGGAAGACAATAGAAATTCAATACAGTTGTTGCGCAAGAAGGCGTAGTTAAACTTCTGGGGCAGACAGAGCAGAGAGCCCACCAGGGATAATCAGAGACGGTAAGGGGAGAATCAGGGATCAACAATGCGGTGCTAAACCCGCAATTATTGCTGAGTTTCTTACCAACTAAGGTGGTCGCGACGTGCGTACTGCTGAGTTCAGAGCATCAGATAGCAAAAGCCGAGAAAGGAGTTGCAAGGCTCCAATGTAAATGCGATCTTTGATATACAAAACCATTTAATAGTACTTGGGGCGTTGAGGGAGTGATCAACAAATTGGATGGCCTAGTTAGGAACGACTGGAAATTATAGGAATTCCTCAGGTCACACGAGCGAATTTACGAAGACCGTTTTAAGCACCGATGAGTTATTCAAAGTAGCCCTCTAAATGCCAAGTGCTGATCTGTTTGATTACCAGGATGGTACATTGCGTTTGTGGTCTCAGGCCGTTGAATAGCGGGTGTTACAGACCAGTATCATCGCCTAACCCCAAAGGGCCAATCTATAGCCTTTTTGACGATTCCTCATAATACAGGAAATTTTGAGCTGATTTCAAAAATACCATTTGCAATAATGAGCTTAAAACAGTAATTTCTACACGAAAAAAAAAACTCAGAAATATGTTTTATGAGCCTATTTTTTTTTGAAACGCTACAAATTATCTCACAAAGGTTTATTATTTTCCAAGATCACTCGTCTGCAAAGATCACAACTTTGCCATTGTCACCACCTACCAACCATAAGTACCTACAACACATACTGTCTTCACACCTTCACAATCAAGTTTATTTGGAAGAAATATATTCACTCGATTCGAAAAATAGGGACTTTTCAAGGATGAAAAAAAAGTTCTCCAAAATCAACATTTTCACTCGCATTTTGCGTTTTAGACCTTTCTGAACAATTTTGGTTCCGTGTCTGTCTGTCTGTGTGTCTGTCATGAATTCCTTGTAACGGGCATAACTATACGAAATTATTGTCCGGTATCTATGAAATTTTCAGGGATTGCGCGGGTTGGTGTGTAGACGGTCCCCTATGAAAATCATCATCCCCGGACTGATAGAAGCGACTGCGCATGCGCAAACGTGAATTTCCTTGTAACAGCCATAACTTCTACATTTTTCATCCGTTTTCAATGAAATTTTCAGGGATGTTACAGGGATGGTCCCCTATGAAAATCACCATCTTTGGACTGATAGTAGCCGATGCGCATGCGCGAACGTGAATTCCTTGTAACAGCCATAACTTCCACATTTTCTACCCGATTTTGATGAAATTTTCAGGGATTATGCGGATTAGGTTGTAGATGGTCCCCCAATGAAAATCAAGGCCTTAAAATTTACAGTAGCCTCTGCGCATGCGCAAACGTAAAATCCTTGTAACAGCCATAATACTTAAATTTTTCATCCGAATTTGATGAAATTTTCTAGGATTGTCCAGATTAGCGGATAAATGGTCCCCTATGAGGGTAGTGCGAGGTACTTAGAGATTGGTGTTTTGAGATTAACTACTATGCATCGGATCATCTATATAATCGGGTTATGGATACGAGGAAGCTATGTACCACACCCACTGGGCAGACTTTTTTTCTAGGTCGATTCCAAAGGTTCATTATTGAAAATAATAAACCAAAATAAACTGAACTTCATCAAGTTCCACAGTAGGAATTTTTAAACTATTTAATTTTTCTTTAGGGATCCTTTTAAATACATACATACAATTTATTTTGATTAGTTTTTTATTATTTATTATCTTATTTATCTTTATTCTGATTAGTAGATCAATAACAATAGGATGGCGAGATATGATTTTTACTAAGTTTTTTAAAAAGAAAACCATGTTTTCCTCAAAGACCCAAATTTCTTCTCTTAAAAACAACTATCGATCACATTTTCGAAAACAGCATTAAATTTGCTGTAAAAACCGTGCATGGTAAAACGTACCAATTAAAACGAGTCTCTCTCTCACTCTCTCTCTCTCTCTCTCTGATTTGAGCAAATCAGTGGCCGAATTCAAAAATAATTTCACTAAACTGTTATTAATAAATTATCCAGTAACATACAATAAACCATGTGATAAGGTCCAGACGACATAGGAGCATATTATTAACAAAAATGTTTACTGATGATTTATGGAGGAAGGATATTTTAACAACCCTTTCAGGGTTACGGTAAGAGAGGGTCCTAAAGCCCTTTGAAACCCTGATTTTTTAAATAAATCTCTCGCTTCCTCTACTCTATTCCTGAAAATATCTGTGTCAGGAAAACTTGGAGAACAGCTCAGACACTAACCGATGCAGTTCAACCAGTCCGAAGCTTGATGTTGAGGTAGATCGAGACGAAACGCGTGGCCTGGCCAAAGAGGATTATAACAGCGAAGGACCCCGGAAAGGACGGATTAACTCAAAACACTCGATTCGAAAGTAGTCTTTAGAAGAAACTCAATTTTAAATGCTTGCATACGAGTCTGCAACACATTGGGACACTTTCATGTCAACCACTACACAACAAGGTAGTGAAGTAAGGTTGTTAGGTCATGTACCCAAGCATCAAAATAAGAAAACAGTTGATTGTTCTCTACGCAACACAGTGAGTCTATTTTATTTATTGGTCGCGTGAGCAAGTTTTCGTGAAGATTTTTCAGTTTATGTGCCAAAGCAAAGACATGAAAATGTCAATAGTCGACATGAAAAAAAAATCATCAGTTTAAGATACATCAGCAAATTATGAACTCTGAATTGGAATACGCTTAGCCATATTCTCATAGGAGTTTGAGCCGATCTCCAATTCCATCGTTATAATTTAATGAAGTTTATCAAGTACAATCACGTGTCTGATCTTGAGATTCTGTGTTCTCATTTTCTATTCAATAACTATCAGTTCTATCATATTCCAACTATTTGAAGCCTAAAATGCAGCATGAAATCAATTCCATGGAGCCGGATGTTCCTCTATAATTATTATTTAAATGCGAATAAGATTCAGGTCTCTCCTGTCAGAGATGCATCCACCACAATTTTCGGGGTCGCAACGTCAAGAGAATTTCAACCGACGATTTTGACTTTCTCATTTTTTCTCCAATCCTTTCTAGAATTTGTAAAAGGGTCGAGCTGTCGACGACCGTCTGCAGTCTTTCCTGGTCCCGGTGCAACACGTACAAGATATTCGTGAACTCGCTGACCCCGCCCCACCATCTCTCCCAATTTAAACTCAATCTTTGAGGCAAGCAGCCTCCACACCACACGCGTCTGCTTCTCTTATTCATACTTCCTCTGCCCCACTCTCCAACAATCCGTTGCACTCTCCATTTGTCTTCGTCCTCTTGACACCACAAACGCTTCCTTATGGACCCCATCTTTCTCCCGAGACGTCTCAATTCCCACCAAAAACATTGAATATTTTCTGTTTTAGCTCATTAGGAACGAGATGTGACATCTACCTATGTAGCAAAATCTAACGAATTCAACAAATTCGATTAAGGAGGTAAAAAACCAATCATACACTTGCACGTATTAATCAGAATAACAAATCCTCAACTAAGTCCAACAAGTCATCAAAACAGGAGAAAGGGACGATAACTACATTCGACCCTACAAGATGAAGGTGGAATATGCAAAACACGAAATCAACCTCAAAATACAAGCCATAGATCAGTTTTAGACACGCCAACCCACATTAAAGAGTTCAGAAGGGGACTTGTGAAAACCGATCGAGAACACGGAGTAGGTATTCTTGGAAAGGGCAGAATCGAGGGTTCTGTCTCGACTCTGACGTTTTGTTGATCTTATTCATTTCACGACCAATTTCAACCATCAATAAGCACTTAGGGGATATTTCCATTAAACACGGTTCACAAATTGTAAGTTGCATTCAATTCTTCATCTAATGTTCCAAAATGTTCCTTCTTCATGCATATCGCGAATGAATTGGAAGGTTTATTATTTTTCTATACAGTTCACATGTTTGCAAATAACACGGCTTAGTCATTGATACCACCAACCAACTTGAAGAAAAACATCGATCGCATTTCGGTCAGCTAAAATTTGAACGGAGATTAGGCCTCTTTTGCGATTCACACTCGTGTTTCTGATTTATCGTAAGGCCAACCCTTAAATCCTCTTAAGGAGCGAACGGTTTGTCACACAGTGCTCCGAGAGGTCTCTAAAAGTTCTATACGATTTCAAATTGATGGAAAAACAATACCATCATATCAAAATTTTTTTAGTTAAAGCGTTTTCAAAATTTCAAACCTTATTTTTCAACCCTTAGAAGTGACCTACATCAACCAAAAGCTTCGGGGCACAACTAGACCCCAAATGGAGCCCATGTACCAAATTTCATCAAAATCGATCCATGGTAACTAAGGAAAGGCGGACGGACGGCAACATTTTCATTCGATTTTCGCATTCTACGTACCTTGAAACGTAAACCAATAAATTTTGAGGGGGGGTTGAACATTTTTTCTTGATCGGTTCCGAAGGTTCCTAATTCCAAAAGCATTTCTACCTGTCGTATAATTTGCCAGGGAATTGTGAAATAATCATTTGGAACCTTACCACCCCAACAGTATCTCTCTCGTCTTACAAGATTTTGACAAGTCTACCATGATTCGACAAATAACACGAGCTAGGGTATCCAGAGGTGTTCCAGGTAGTTGGCTGTCGTGGTGGAGTCAATTTTGTTTAGCTAGCCTGTCATCTTTCCCTCTTTCGCAAGTTCTAATGTGACCAGTGATTCCCATTATACACGGAGGCACCGCAGAACAGGCATGTCGCCCCTCGTGTTCCTTTTTTTCAGGAGCAGGTGTTTTTCCTAAGAGGGTATACAGATAGAAAATGAGAAAAAAATTAGACAAATAAAACGAGTGAGTTGAGCTTGATCGATGAAGGCGCACCTGTTCGATGATTTGCCAAACAGCCTTGCACAATCAAAGCTCGTCGGACAGCCTTGAAAGCCTTCAACTTCTTGGGAATCTTGAGGCCCCCCAGGGCAGTATCTCTGCAGGCCGATGATCTCAATGCGTGCGGACAATTAGCGTGGCGAGCAGCTTTCTTCGAAAGTTTTCGATGTAATTAAGAACACTGGAGGAACTCGTTTGCAATGCGGGGTCGTCGTAAGGTAAATATTGGCGTGTCTCCGTCGATTTGTTTCAGTGGTCTCTGGAAGTGGGATCTCATCTATCGATATTGCGTAAGTCAACGTCAGACAGATACGAGTGTTCTGAACTTTGAGGAAGTCTCGGGAGCTGATGATCAGGTGTATCTCTTGCGTGTGTATCACACATGATTTTCCTCGGTGAATCAATTTTGCTTCCGAGTCTACCAAGGTAGCAGAAGCTTTGTTTTCACTTATCAAGGACGAAAAAAAAAAAATTCTCCAAAATCAAAATTTTCACTTGCGTTTTGCGTTTTAGACCTTTTTGAACAATTTTGGTTCCGTGTCTGTCTGTCTGTGTGTCTGTCATGAATTCCTTGTAACGCGCATAACTATACGAAGTTATTGTCCGATTTCTCTGAAATGTTCAGGGATTGTGCGGGTTGGTGTGTAGATGGTCCCCTATGAAAATCATCATCCTCGGACTGATAGAAGCGACTGCGCATGCGCAAACGTGAATTCCTTGTAACGGCCTTAACTTCCACATTTTCCATCCGATTTCAATGAAATTTTCAGGGATGTTACAGAGTAGTGTTTAGATGGTCTCCTATGAAAATCATAGAGAATGGTTTTTCATAGAGGGATTCATTCATAGAGGGATGGTCCCCTGTGGGAATCTCAAATCCTATTCATTGCATCACTAGGCCTCAATAGCTCAGGGGTGGCGCATAGAATTATCCCCCAGGGGTCCCGGGTTCGAATCCCAGCCGAGGCTAAGCATTTTTTTGATACAAAAAAAATCTACTCACTTACATTTTTCATCCGAATTTGATGAAATTTTCTAGGATTGTCCAGATTAGCGTGTACTTAGATATTGGTGTTTTGAGATTAACTACCATGAATCGGATCATCTATACAATCGGGTTATGGATACGAGAAAGCTATGTGCCACACCCACTTCGCAGACGTTTTTTGTTTTTTCACTTCGTAGGTTAGGATTTCGTACCGCGTCGACAAGTTAGCGCTATTTCAACAGTGGTAGCTTATTCTGGAGTAGCCATGATTGGATTGTACAAGTAATTTGGTTTACCCATGAAGGTGGTTGGAAGGATCTCAGATATGCCCGATCAGCTGTGTGAGCCACCGAGGTAGCTTCTACCCTTTCTAAATCGCTGAAATGCTACCTCACAAAAATATTTTTTATACTTACCTACCTTCCGAGTATTTTTTTAATATCCTGCACTCCTGCAACCATTTTTATTTGGCACTGTGGAAGAGAACTTATTCAGAGAGAGCTGAAAACGTCTCACTTGCTTTTATTTGGCGAGCGCCTTTCGGACATACTATGGCCCCTTTCTCAACCTGGTCCGTCAATGGTTGGTTTTGAATGGCCAGAAAGTGAGGAAGTTGTTGGCCGGAATGTGAGAAAGATTGAAGAATAGAATGGCTTGAAAAATGAGCCCAAAGCCCTAAAACCGCTCACCAGTTTGAAAAAGTAAGGTTTTTTCTGCTCCCCCTTTCCATAATACTACATTATTTCGTTTTTTCCAATAAAAGAAACTGACCGTGGAAAAGGAAAAAAGAAGTTTCTTCAAATTTAGAAATCTATTTGTAGTAGTTTTGGTCATGAATGTTTTTCATCAAAACTTGCCTTGCTGAAGGTGGGAGTGTGTTTGATATGATGATATTAAACTATTACTGCTTAGGGATGGCAACGATATATCGATATATTACGTTTGATATATTGATATAGGGAACCGATATTATTATTATTATTAATGGCTTTGAATTAATTATTATTAATGGCTACAATAATTTGTAGCGTTTTATTATTTAATGGCGCCCATGACCTCCTTCCTTAGGTTCCATGCGCCTAAATAAAGAAAAAAGAAGATATGAGTTGACAAATCACCTTATAATTATTTGAAAAAACGTGCGTCAGAGTTGTTGATAAATTGCTTCAAAATTATCTTCATCCGCTTGAACATACCTGTTATGCAAAAATTCCTCCTTTGTAATGGATTCATGTTCACGACTATCACAACTTTCTATTTTCAGGCATCAACGAATAACGAGAGATTTGCTGTGCAGTTCTTCGATGGTTGAAACAAACGACTCGACTCCCACAGCTCGTCAAGAATGACTGAATTTCCTAATCAGATTCACACGAATTCGTCGATTCCTTTCCACAATTGTTACGTCGCCTCTCGAAGTTGCAATAATCTTCCGAGTAATCAACGTGACTTATTGGCACTATTTCAACGCGAAATTGCTACTCAGCTGCTCGTTCATGCTGAAATATGATGGGCACCCGTTGATAAAGCCGATCTGTTATGTCGAGAAGTACCTACCTATAGTCTCCATGACGAAAACATTACGAAACCGGATCACGATAAACACCCGAGCTGTCAAACTGGCGCCTCGGAGGAAATTCGCTTCAAGAATGCCAATCTTCCTCTAAATATGTCGACACGGACTAAAATGACCTGACCTTTCCGATCCCGAAGGAAATAAAAGGCCGCCTAAATGAGACCTGATGCAGGAACGCATTTCTGCGAGATTACGCAACGCAAGATTGCTATCGTGATTTTGAATAATTGACTCGAAAAACCATTCCATGTTTCGAGAAGACGGTCGGGCTTCATATAAAGAGTCAGCCAGGCTGGGAAGGCTGTGGGCAATTTAGTAGAACAATGGAGCACCTTATGTATGCAGGGTGTCTCATGTTGAGGACCGGAAAACTTCGGGAATCGATTCTACAACTAGTTCAATAAAGGAAATGTCTCTTTTGTTTTAACCCCTTGTTAGCATGGAAAATACTTTAGCCTTGACCTAAATGGCAAAAAGTGTCGCGTTTTTCGAGAACGGTAACTAGGAATGGTATCGAGTCACGAAATTTTGCAGAGGTGAAACCTATGCGATACTTCCATTGAAGGTAGCAGAGAGTCATCATAAGCAAGAAAATATAATGTCCTCCGAGGATTACTGCCAAAAGTTCAAATTGGTATGCCAAAAGTTTGCCTAAAATTCAAATTGATTGGTCAGTAAAAGGAAACATCAAACAATCAAAACACGGCTAAAGCACGTTCCATGTTTCTTGAATTTTAGCCGAAGGCTCTAATCAGCAACCATCCGGGGGTCCAGGGGGCGTGCCCCCTGGCGAGGTCCAAAGGGCCATTTTTTTCCAAGTTTTTTTCAATTTAAAGATTTTTTTTCTCGTGTTTTTGACCTTACGTTACTAAAATGACCATAACTACCTTAATGTACCGTAAAAATGTAACAATAGGGGCACCGTTGGAAAGGGCGTCAAATGTACATGAGAATCATTTTTGTCAAAGTAGCTGAATTTCCTATTTTTCTTTTTGGTTGTTGAGGTTTTATTTCCGCAACTCCAAAAACTGCGCAAAAATCTCAGCTTTCCAATGGTATTACCAAAAAATATTTTACAATCAAATTTAGGGGAGACATTTGTGTTCGAACACGAAAAAATGTGGGGTTAAAAAAAAAAAACGAAATCGACGTTTTGACAGGAGGAATCTGAGGCCTACGCCGCCACCGCTCTTCCAGCCTTCATCCAACCACAAAGTCTTAACAAATTTGACGATCTATCTGGTATCAAACCTCGACCAGCACACTATTTTCATCAATACAACGTAATTTCTTGTCGTTCCTAGATAATAAAATTTACTATGTTAATTATGTTACTCACATTAACAATGTTGCGATATAATTTTTATCTGTTCCAAGACTGTTTGTCACAAAACGGAATGAGGCGGATGATTTAGGTATTAACCCTTAATGTCCTGCCGTATCTTTTTGGTAGACCGATTTTCAAACTTTCTGCAACGATTTTCAACCACTTCTAAGCCAAACCCGGTATTTTGTTGGCTACCTTGATCCGTCAACTATCGATTGTATGAAGAAAAAAACAACCAAAAACAAAACAAAACATCGATTTGTGAAGAAAAAAAACCTCTACCACGAACTGGTGGATAGCAAAAGTTAGTTTCATTAATTTTTTTTCAGATTCCTTATAATAACTATTCTGCCAAATTTCTATTGAATCTCGCAGGAAATCCAATCAAGAGTTGTGCCTGGAAACATCCACGAATAGCAGAAAATTTCGATTTTTCAAAGACCTTTTTGGAAACTTCAGAATGTGGGGTTTCATATTTTTTATACAACCGCACCAACAATCCATTAAGACACTTCTGGAGGGGGGAAGTGATATTCGGCTAACAATTACTTTGTATTGTCGGTAAGTTTGTTTGTTTTTAGAATAACAAGTCGCTGGTGTTTTTATAACCTCACTGCATACTCCCCTTCTAAGTTGTCCAAAAAAATACCGTCCAGTTTTCACCGAATTGAGAAAAACTACAAACATCCAGATCAAATCCAATTTCAATTTGGTCTGTCAAAATGCACAAAAGTTTTTTAAACAATATTCGAAAACAAGTTTTTTTTAACAAGTGAGAAATTAAGGGTTAAAGGCTGTCCTAGATTTCAGTAAGATGTTTTTCGCTAGATGGCGGCCTGTTTAAGGAAAATCTTAAAATACTTCTCAAATCGCAACAAAACGAAATTTTTGCAAATTTAAGCAAATTTTTCTAAAAACTCCGTTTATTCTAATTATTTTTACTCAAATTTAAAGAAAAAATGGCTTCAAAATATCCAAACATAATTAAGTAATCAGAACTTAACTTTTAATTCCTACTGAATGGTGTTCATACTCCTAAAATCACCTGTGATCATTTCAACGCGCTACGAGGTGGCGGGTCTGGAAATATAGATAGTTTGGACAATTTATTGGAATAGATGGTACTGCTTTGGGAGGTCCCTGTGCAGCTCAAACTCCCAATCTTAGAACCAAACCATGTCAAAGCATGAGCAACATCTAAGAACGTACGCAGACCTTTTTTACCTTCGAGTGCCTTTTCTATGGTATTCATAATATGATGGACTTGGTTTATCGCGTAGAGAGGTTTTTAAACCCGAATCGGTGATCCAGAATCAATTTTCTGTACTCTACACGTATTATTGGAGTGAGCCGCTGGAGTAGTAAATTTTCGAGCAATTTTGAATTTGAATTTACTCGGAGAAGGGATATTGACCAACATTAATTCTTTTCATTCAGTGATTTTCCTGGTTTTGGAATCATAATGACTTCCTCAACTTCCCACTGGGGTGGTACACGATGCAGCCTAAGCACACCATTCATAATAGGAAGTAAATTTCAAGGCCGCTTTTTCTGGGAGCTCCTTCACGATTCGACCTGTTATAAAACCTTAGCTAGGAGTAATTTTGGATTGATGCTACTCTTGATTTGATCTTTGGAATTGGCAGAAAGGGACCAACATGCTCACAAGATGCATGGTGCAGTTTTCTGCTTATACAGGACCAGAAAATTTCGGCAGGAATGCAGGCAATGCTGTCAAGATACCAGTGGTACCGGAGCCGTAATACAACAGTGAAAGACAGTTCTTTAATAAAAACGCTGCAAATTACTACTCAATGGTTTGTTATTTTTCTATATAGATGTTGGTCTGCAAAGAACACGGCTTTGACATAGTCACCATCTACCAACCTTAGAGACTACCAAACACGTTCCTACTTCACAATCAAGTTTATTTGGAAGAAATGAACGATTCACACTCAGATCGAAGAAACCGGGAGTTGTGGGTGCCTTCATGGAAATTTTTTTACAGGTTGCTAAGGACGCAAAACTGAGTACAACTCGAAGAAACGAAAAGCGAACGCATTTTTGTCAGATAAAATTTGGATGGAGATTAGGCCTCTTTTGAGATTCACACTCGTGTTTCTGATTTATCGTAAGTCCAAACCTTAAGTTCTCATAGGGAGCGAACGGTTGGTCCTACAGAGCTCCAGGTGGTCTCATTCGATTCTAAAAATTCTATACTATCTTAAATTTACGAAAAAACCTTTATATCGAAATATTTTGTGTTAGGGCGTTTTCAAAATTTTAGTCTTTATTTTTCAACCCTTAGAAGTGACTGACATCAACCAAAAGCTTCAGGGCACAACTAGACTCCAAATGGAGCCCATATACCAAATTTCATCAAAATCGGTCCATGGTAACTAAGGAAAGCGAACGGAAAAATCCTAATTAAATTTTTGGATTCTATATGTATACCTACCTCAGTTTTTTAAAAATTACTACTTGATTATACTCGAATTACGTTATTAATTTTGACAATAGTAAACCAAAACCCCAGAATATTCCTGCCTATGAGTGGCGCCTTAACCCTGCATGTTCAGGTGCTTGAATCATCACTCGTAATTGAGTTGTACCTTTCAGCTGTCGTCCTTAGCTATATTTTCTACCTCGATTCACGTTGGAGTCGTTCAAATTTATAGAAAGCTAGATATACATTTGTAACTTTATATATCTGTCCAGATCTTCACAATCAAAATGTGCGATAAAGGAATTTTCCGTGCGTGGATGCAAAACGCAACGAGACAACAATGCCGGGCCTCTGGATACTCCAGGAATGGAATACATAACGACGTCCTCGCGTGGGGAACAATCGTTGAATAAATCTCAGCGGGCAGGTATGGGAGGGTGCAGGCGCCAGGTACTACAGCATTATACATTCCCCGCAATTGAGTTGCTCGATGGTGTGCTCAACGATGCAGTTTCAGATTGCTTGCCAGGGATGTCCTCGGCTAACTGTCTGCCATCATGATCTTGAGTCAATGCCCTTGTGTGCCAGCAGACTTACGGCGCTAGGCCTCAGGTAAATCAGCTGCTGCGACACCCCAGTCCTGATCGTTAGGGAACAGCAATGTAATACATATCAATAAGGACAGAGGTAAAACTCCTCTAAACACATTGAGGGCCGAAACAACATGGAGGCAGAACTCCTATTCTGAGTGGACACTCGTATGAACCAGAGGAGTTTCAACTACGAAAGCATTAAAAAAAAAAAAAAAAAAATCCCAAACAAACCAATTTCGTTTCAAAACACAATTTTATTTTTATTCACTTCATTCACTTATTCAGCCAAATTTATTTGACCCCATTTGCAAATTTGAATTTCCACCTACAGATTTTGGACTTCAGGGAACATTTTGGACAAGTTTTCAACATCATGGAGTTCACAATCATTCTTAGACATTTTTGTTTGATTGAATTAATTTCTTTTGGAAATGTGTATTGTTTTCAAGCAGGTCCCTACTTTCAATTTTGTCAAAGGCATAAATGGATCTTGTCATGGAACCTAAGCATGGATCAAGGGGAAAGTAAGCCAGCCATGGAAGTGAAAGTGTTTAAAATATAGTTTATCAGACATTGTTAAGTGCTATGAAATGGATGGAGATTCATAATTCCCCTTAGAATGTTCAAAATACTTCAAAATATTGGGGATTTGTTTTCTTGCCGGGATACAGACTGGGGCCAGTGTCTCCCGTACAGGTAATACAAATATGAAATACTGCCTTATTTCTTCCCCCTTTGTTTCATCAAAGCAAGAGATAGCACCACTATCAAGTAAAGCGTGCTTTCTGAAGAACACCTACATGTTGATGAGAGGAACATGTCCCATTGACGGAACAACTCACAAATCGAATGTTCGGCGGTTTTGATTTTATTGCATTTCTTGGTTATTTGAGGTGCAAGGAAAATAAAATTGACGTCGAAATAGTTTTCAGGTCGTGGACTCACCAAGTGAACATAGTTGAGGAGCATCTAGGGAGAGAGTGGTGGAACGGCCTGAGCGCTGCATAGCGACGATTAGATGAACCTTCCGGAGCTAAAAACCTACGTTATCTCTTATCAGTCCGCTGATGTGATGACAATTCGGTTGACACATTTTTACTGAGAATTCTAGTAGTTTAGCCTTGCTGATTTTCCGCGTGTTTTGCCTGATTTCGCGAATCCTCCAGTGCGAGAATCTGAACGACGGGTTTCCAGAAGAAATTTCCAGACTTTTCCAAGTTGTGTGGCTACCCTTAACCCTGTACTTGGCAGAAGTATCCTCATGGCTATTCTTTCAAATCCCCCCCCCCCCTCCCCGAAAGTGTACTTTAGGCCCTCCAAAAACATGTTAAATTGAAAAATGCTTATAAAATGTTGATATTTGAACGGATTTTAACACGTGTGGTTTAGTAAGTACTTATGTATCGTAAACTGCAACGATGAATGAGAATTGTTATTGAATAAAATGTATTTCGTTCTATTTCAATCAGAATGCAATTAAAAGTAAAAAAAACAAATGGGAAGAAAGAATCCATAAAATAAAACAATGGAAGAATCAGTAGTAATAATTACTCGCTAGGTACAATTATTATATCTTCTCACTTGCTGCTCGTACCAATTAGATAATGTAGTAAAGGTGAATGTAACCAATTCAACTATGCAGTCTCAATCGGCGTAACGAGTTTATGATCTAAAATGTTGGTAGTTTTTCTATTGGGATTTGTTTCAATTTTGGTTTATTATTTTCAATAATAAGCCTTTGGAATCGAGCAAGAAAAAAAAAAATTTTAACCCCCCCTCAAAATTTGATGTTTTACGTTTCAAGGTACGTAGAATCCGAAAATCGAATAAAAAAATTTCCGTCCGTCCGCCGTACGCCGTACGCGGCACTTTTCTTAGTTACCATGGACCGATTTCGATGAAATTTGGTATATGGGCTCCATTTGGGGTCTAGTTGTGCCGCGAAGCTTTTGGTTGATGTAGGTCACTTCTAAGGGGTGAAAATTAAGGGTTGAAATTTTCAAGAGTGCCCTAGCTCGAAAACTCTCGAAATAAAGGTATCGTTTTTTCACTAATTTTAAATAGTACTGAATTTTAAAAAATTTTTGAGACCACCCGGAGCTCTGTAGGGCAAACCGTTCAGTCCCTACGAGTACTTGAAGGTTTTCCTTCGATAAAACAGAATCATGAGTGTGAATCGCAAAAGAGGTCTAATCTCCGTTGAAATTTTTTCTGACTAAAATGCGATCGCTGTTCATTTCTTCGATTTGTATACAGTTTTGCCTTCTGCGTAACCAGTAATCAAATTTCCATAATCAAAAGTCAATGGAGAATACTGAAGGAGCCTGAGTGGTCACTGATCAGCTGAGTGAGCTCCAAGGCCATTTCCTCTCCTGTTGAACGCAGGAACCTGAAATTTGAGAGGGCGGGTCAATTGAGAATGCTGAAGGCGCCTGAGTGGTCACTGATCAGCTGAGTGAGCTCCAAGGCCATTTCCTCTCCTGTTGAACGCAGGAAGCTGAAATTTTAGAGGGCGGGTCAATGGAGATTGCTGAAGGTGCCTGAGTGGTCACTGATCAGCTGAGTGAGCTCCAAGGCCATTTTCTCTCCTGTTGAACGCAGGAACCTGAAATTAGAGAGGCAGGGTCAATGGAGATTGCTGACGGCGCCTGAGTGGTAACTGATCAGCTGAGTGAGCTCCAAGGCCATTTCCTCTCCTGTTGGACGCAGGAACCTGAAATTTGAGAGGGCGGGTCAATGGAGAATGCTGAAGGCGCCTGAGTGGTCACTGATCAGTTGAGTGAGCTCCAAGGCCATTTCCTCTCCTGTTGAACGCAGGAAGCTGAAATTTTAGAGGCAGGGTCAAAGGAGAATGCTGAAGGCGCCTGAGTGGTAACTGATCAGCTGAGTGAGCTCCAAGGCCATTTTCTCTCCTGTTGAACGCAGGAACCTGAAATTTGAGAAGCAGGGTCAATGGAGATTGCTGAAGGCGCTTGAGTGGTAACTGATCAGCTGAGTGAGCTCCAAGGCCATTTCCTCTCCTGTTGGACGCAGGAACCTGAAATTTGAGAGGGCGGGTCAATGGAGAATGCTGAAGGCGCCTGAGTGGTAACTGATCAGTTGAGTGAGCTCCAAGGCCATTTCCTCTCCTGTTGAACGCAGAAAGCTGAAATTTGAGAGGGCGGGTCAAAGGAGAATGCTGAAGGCGCCTGAGTGGTAACTGATCAGCTGAGTGAGCTCCAAGGCCATTTCCTCTCCTGTTGAACGCAGGAACCTGAAATTTGAGAGGGCGGGTCAATGGAGAATGCTGAAGGCGCATGAGTGGTCACTGATCAGCTGAGTGAGCTCCAAGGCCATTTTCTCTTCTGTTGAACGCAGGAAGCTGAAATTTGAGAGGGCGGGTCAATGGAGAATACAGACGGTGGTAGGTGCTATTGATGGAGAACCAGTGATCTATACAGAAGGGTGATCTATACAGAAAATAATAAACCTTTGAGCAATGATTTGCAGCGTTTATTTTCAATTTTTCCCTTGAAGTGCACCCTTGGCCCTCTAAAACACGATAAAACTGAAAAAGCTTCTATAAAGTTAAAATTTGAACACTTATACATACGTATAGTATATAAGACGTTGCGAAGTAAAGGGTTAACTTACTTTCATTTCATAGAATCCAAAATTTGTAAGCTCCGTCGGATTAATACTTATCTACTTGGCATAGTCATTTTATTGATTTATTTTGTATTCCATCTCAAGTTGTGATAGTTAAGTAATTTAATTGTGTTGTAATGTATCTGCACTAAAGTGATAATTAATTCATGATTCGCGGTTGAGAAGAACGTAATATGTTTATCAATGATCGGATGTTCCCAACTTCATGTATAGTATATACCTATCAATGAATGTTTTTGTAATACATTTCATCATAGTTCAACTATGAAGGGTTAAGAAACTAGGGTAGCTCGATCTGGATATTCGCGATTCGATTGTGAGGCCGAGAAACTCGAGTTCTGCATTGTGATTTGGTTCGATTGAGTTCATCCACCCGAGGCACTAAGGAGAGGAACCGATAGCGTTCGCTAAAGACGAAGAATAGCTACATATCGTTGCCCTCAACCTGCCTCATCCTTGACATTGTCTTGCGAGGGAGTAATGAAGTAGCTCTGCCTCTCGCCCCAGGATATTAGTTTCTTCGGCTACAATGGAAAATTAATTCACACTCAGGTTCCTTCACCTTGGTCCACAGCTCTGTATTGTCTTTGGAGTTTTATGCGCGGGCAAGGAAGGTGGCCGATTGTGGTCGGTAACGACGTCCAGCCCTTTTCTCCTTCCTACTTCAACAGTTTCCGCCAGGTATGGCGCAGTTGCGAAAATACCCTTCATTGCCAAAGTATCTGACAGAGGAATAATATATTCAATTATTGACGGCTGCAATTCATGCAGAAATATCAACTATTCGCCTCTATTATTCCCGTTTGAACTCGACAAACGGTCCTAATTTGCCCGCGATGTCAAATCTTACCGATGACGCCTCGAGTCAAGGAGTTCATATGAAGGTTCTTAGGGAGGATGTTGCTCAAAAGTGCTTTCTGCTACCTTTAGCACCCAAAAAGCTGGTAAAATGAGCCAGATGGGAAAAGGAATCGTTCAGCCACATTCTTGTAATCCCTAGACTTCAAAGATCTCACAGAACTTTCGAATCCATTCAAAAAGTGAACGAACAGGATTCAATTGACGCAGAATTGGATCTGGGACATGGGTACTTCAAGATATTCAAGGATTAGGTAAAGAATGGTTTAGCAAAACACTAAAAACCACAAGTCCGGTGGGCAGTATAGCTTCAGGTGACTAATTATGCTTCACAGGTTTGTCCGATTGTTGAAATTCACGCAGAACCATGATTTCGAGTTGTAAGTCTGGGACAAAGAACTGTCCACAGACAGAAAGAACCAAATTCTCCAGGACCCTATTTTTGTTTATTATTTTCAATAGTGAACCTTTGGAATCGACCAAGAAACATTCTTTTTTAACCCCCCCGTCAAAATTTGTTGATTTACGTTTCGAGGTACGTAGAATCCAAAAATCGAATAAACATTTGGCCGTCCGTCAGCCGTCCGCGGCACTTTCCTCAGTTAGCACTGACCGATTTTGATGAAATTTGGTATGTGGGCTCCATTTGGAGTCTAGTTGTGCCCCGAAGCTTTTGTTGAGGTCAGTCACTTCTAAGGGGTGAAAATTGAGTTGGAATTTTCAAGAGTGCTGTAGCTCGAAAACTCTAGAAAAAAAGGTTGGAAAATAAGGGTTGAAATTTTAAAAACACCATAACGCAGATAAATCAGAAAAACGAGTGTGAATCGCAAAAGAGGCCTAATCTCCGTTCAAATTTTAGCTCACCGAAATGCGATCGATTTTTTTCTTTATGTTGGTTGGTGGTGACAATGTCAAAGCTGTGTTCTTTGCAGACGATTGATCTATGTAGAAAAAAAACCTTTGTGTAATCATTTGCAGCGCTTTTAAACCTTCTGAGCGAATCCAACAACCTTCTGTGGAAAACATCACCCGGACCCATCCGAATCTTGAAGTATAAACAACCAGAATAGTCGACCCTTGTCGATTGACAAGCGAATCTGAAGACATAAGTCATCAAATATACCTCTTCCAATGATTCTGTTCTCCCAATCAATAACCCATAAAATATACATTACGTAACAACCTTGTGATTTCACCCGCCAAAAGGACTTCCAATTCCATAACTTCCAGCCTTGCTGGTTTTTTAAATGATGTGCCAAATTGATTCCGCGCCCGAAGTTTGTTATTGGAAACACGTTCGAATGTTAAATTAATTAAAGCCGGTTATGTAGAGCGTTCTGCCTCTTGAACGATGTGCGGAGAACAGCTTGGCAAATTAGATAAGGTTGTTTTATGCTTATTTATTAATAATCCATAACTCTTGATGTTAACCTTCATAAAAGTTTCTCATTTCGAAAAAGAAAGGCGATGAAAGTTTTCCCTTTGTTTACCTACTGGTCTAGGGGTTCCAGAAATATTCAAGGAGCAACGATATGAGGGAACAAAGAAATCGTGAACTGCTAACTGACGTAGTTTAGTGAATATTTTTTGTTTCTTGATGTGGGATTGTGGCTGTTTAACTCTCCAGCACTGTGGTGAATTTCTTCACGTGAACACTGTAGTCGGGTCACTACGACCCAGATTTTCAATTTTCTCTAATTCATTAAAATAAAGGCGTAGATGATCATGTAAGGCTTTTATGTGTCACGTGATCAATATAATTCGTAACAAATTCAAAATATTTGCGAGTAAAAGTCCACAAACCTGATTTCCATATATTAAAAAAAGGTTCTCGTTTCTCTTCATGTATGTCAATACAAGTATTTTGTGCCGTTTCACTAATCGTTAATTATTACGTGAAGTTTGCTTACTCTGCTAACCTCAATTGGTTAAGGGACCAGACAACGTGAGAAAGAAGAGGAGGCACTGTTTTAAACACCGCTTCGGAAAGAAAGAAACATGATGAGTGAAACGAATGTGAAGCTGGAAAAGTTGAGGAATGCGACAGAATGGCCGACATGGAAGTTTCAGATATCGGTGATTCTAAATTCGATGGAGGTAGAAGGGAAAAATTTATTGGAAATCGTGGCCACTCCCAGCCCAACGGTAGATCAAGTTGGGGCCGCAGGAGATGCAGTAGTTCCGGGTGCTGACTTGAACGCATGGAAAAAGGCAGATAGCAAGGCTCAAAGGATCATTGTGACGTCTATTCACACCACGCTCATGACCCATATAATGACATGCACTTCATCCAAAGAAATGTGGGATAGACTGTCAAGCGTTTTTGAGCACAGATCGGAAGCAACAATTCATATGGAGCATCAAAAGTTCTATGAATATGAGAAGAAGTCAAGTGATTCCATCAGTGAACATGTTGCAAAGGTTGAAGAAATATGCCACAGACTTGCAATTTTGGGAGAACCAGTGACAGATAGTGCCACAATTACGAAAATTCTGATGACCCTTCCTGCGTCCTATAATCATTTCTTCTCAGCTTGGGAATCAACTCCTAAGGATTTAAGGACAGTGTCGAACTTGACGACCTGAATTTCATATTTGGTAAAACCACAATAAAAATCAAGTGACACATGATTGATGCATATTTTGAGGGTTGGTAACTCCTTATAACAACGCCCTCCAAATGGAACAAGCTGTTCTTCAATTGTAAGAAACTCGTGAGGAGTGTACGCCTTATCAAAAGTAGGTATCTCCCAACATGGTAAGCAAATCTCTTACGGGAGCCAACTTGTCAATTTTCCTTCTTTCTTCACGTCTTTCCAGATCATCAAGACGAATGCATCGCAGGAGGAGATCGAGTTGCTCCCAACTCATAGTTTAAAAATTTGAGGTCCTTCGATGCCCCATAAATCTTTAGTGTTTGTGTGAGCAGTCTTGTACACCCCACACATGATCAGCAGCGTAATCAGTGTTCTAATCACGTCATCGTCCATATCTTTGGGGACATAATTACATTTGAATTTACTCCTCACCTCATTGATCTTCTTAATAGAGCAATCAACCATTAAAGAAATTACTCCGTTGTCAAAAAGGGGAAGAGGTCTGATTCGGTGGCTGTGAACGGAACGTAAGTACTGTGGTCGGGTCACATTTGCATTTTCTTGGGAATAACACACACCAAAATGGCCAAAGATGAACTGAAATGAGGAACTGAATGAGCTTGAAGACTAGAGGGTGATGAGAGGGGGAACCAACGGGTCACTATGACCCGACCACAGTACTGGAGGGTTAAAAACAACCTTTCAATTACCTCAGGTTGTCCATCTAGTTTGATGGACGAATTACGTAGGTAATTGATAATTTCGCACATCGGGAGAATGTATGGTGTAAGTCCCAACGCAGCGACAAATGCAACTTTAATACCGATTGTGAGTGAATATTGATCTCTAATAGACCGAAAAATAAATTATAATATAAATGGAAATTTATGTGATTATAGCTAAAACCCAGCACTGTCTAAATTGAACCATTAACATAATACTTTTAATGCAAGGTCATGAAAATTACTTATATTTGCCTTAGTAAGTAATTTGATGAGGTGATAGGTGAAGAGAAGAATTTTTAGAATCGAATGAGACCACCCAGAGCTCTGGAGGACCAGCCGTTCGCTCCCTGTGGACATTTAAGGGTTGGTCATATGATAAATCAGAATCACGGGTGTGAATCGCAAAACAGGCCTAATCTCCGTTCAAATTTTAGCTGACCAAAATGCGATCATTGATCGATTCTTCGAGTTGTACTCAGTTTTGCGTCCTTAGCAACCAGTTATCAAATTTCCTAGTGAAGGCACCCACAACTCCCTATTTCTTCGAATTCATTGTTCAGAATTGGGCCTAACTTCCTTGGAAGATAAGAGAAACAAGTTTTGCTGCGCCTAAAATACTGTGATGTTGACATTGTTGACTGTTTTAGAAATCCCTTTGTTACCTGTTAGGTTTTCTTGTGCGTTGAGTTATAAAAATATAAACATCCTATTTTGGCCAATATTTTCGTAAATTGTACAATTGGCGCACAACGAGAGCCAAATCTAACCAAAAACAAACGGGCGGTTTGCGAAAAAAAGTGAAAAATCTTAACAAGAGGGTTATGGCTACGAGGAAGCGATGTGCCACACTCACTTGACAAACATTATCCCACACAACTAAATACTTTTCGAATAAATTTTTGCTTCCTCACTACCGAAGGTAGGGAAGCTTTGTATTCGTGAAAGAAGTGAAAAAAAATGTCCTCCAAAATCAAAATTTCCACTTGCTTTTTGCGTTTTAGAGCTTCCCGAACAATTTTGGTTCCGTGTCTGTCTGTCTGTCTGTCTGTGGTCAATCCTTGTCCCGGGCAAAACTATACTAACCTGTGGTCCGATTTTGATGAAATTTTCAGGGATTGTGCGGGTTAGGTCCTAGACGGTCCCCTATCAATTTCAGCACCTTCGGACCAATAGGAGCGAGTGCGCATGCGCAAACGTGAATTTCCTGGAACCTCGGTTTCTAATGAACCGATTTTGCTCAAATTGTTAGTTAGGGACTAACTTCTAAGAGACACCCTATAAGTTTCAATCAAATTGGTCAAGCAATAGCCGCTGCGCATGCGCGAACTTTAAATTTATTGTTACAACCAAAACTCCGCAACTATTCAACCAATTTCGATGATATTTTCAGGGATTGTGTGGGTTAGGTCCTAGACGGTGGACCGCTAAATAAAATTCTACGTTGAAAATAAAAATATCATACTACTCGTGCCCACACTTACTTCCAGGTTCCCGTGTAAATTGCTTCTTTTATTGTGTGATCAAATGTTGTGGTCTGCAGGTCAATTAATGTTGAAACCAAATTGACCCCTCATCACAGTCTCTTTTGCATCTTTCTTTCTGTCATCGAGTTAGTGGTACACAGGTCAGTTTTGAGATGAAAATTGGCACTTCGCGTTTTTTGAATGCGCCGAACTAGGATTTTACAATGCGAGTTTACACATTATAATAAACTATTATAAACATTAATACCTGCAACCCTATCCCGCATAATATCGCCAATATTTTGATATTCAATAACTCTTTGAATCATAATTTTTTCGCCAACTGATTCTATACGTCCATGTTACAATGAGTGAGGAAGCTATACTGCCCACCCAACTTGGCAGACGTTTTTAGATAGATTCAACTTTTTCTACGAGGTATCTAAAGGTGACCAGAGTAACCCGACTAGGGACAATTGAGGTGCTTTCTTGTGTATAGTGTATTATTTGCCAAAGCTGGCTCTGATTTTAAGGGTAATTAGAGCTCTCTGTCTTTTATAATTTCGGGGTTTTATTCTTCACATAGCAGTCTGAATAAATTTATTTATTATTACTAGTAATTGCAATTTATAAAAAATTATGAACCTTGATTCATCATACTGGGAAATCGTTAACAACAATGCAATCCTCTAAATGCGATTTCACAAAAGTTACGTTTTTGACTTACACTACAATAATAACTCCTGATATGCGATTTATGTAATACTGACTCACATTCTAGAAAATTGCTGAGGAGAAACAGGAACTCTTCGAAAGTTCTAAAAGAATACTGTCCGAGCTCGCACTCCATTTTCGCACCCACACCGACCAGAACTGGCTTCGACTGTGCTTCCTCGGCCACCTCATCTACATTTATTTGACTCAATCAAAGATGATTCACTCCACCTCCGCCTTTAATTGGTGTTCGAGTGGGAGGTGAGTGCTGAACTTGAGGGGTCAGTAGCTGCGAGATGAATCAGGGTAAAAGTTAAGTGATTTCAGCTGTTTTCGGCGAGGTAAGTTGGAGGAACGCAAAGTGCCTAACGGAATACGCTTCCGTGGCAGAGACCTCCCCAACGCCCCTTTGTTCTTGAGAACAGAACAATTTAAACGTGCCCGCGAGTGTTTGCCTACTAACTAATGAGAAGACGGGAACTAACGCCACCTATAAAGAACTCCTCCACCACTAGAAAAGCACCAACCACTTTTCCAGGTTTCAAAGCAAAATCAAAAAGTCTCATTCATACAGCACGAATGAACGAGGGAATTTTCAGTCGATCGTACCGCTGGTCTCATGATCAGATTGATTGGAGCGATTGGTCGACCTGATTTTTCTTGTCTAGTTGAGGGTTAAGTATTTATTATCAATAAATGCGTATCTGAGAGTCTGACTAGGGCTAGATTTCCTAGCTCTGCCCTGAGCGGAATAGAAGGGAAGGCTCCGGCCCTAGTGGGAAACAGGTCTCCCTCTTCTGCCCTCGCCATACAAGGACTTGTCCTGCCCTAATTCAGGACATTCTATTTTTCCAACTACCACTAGAACTCCACTTCTCTATTTCCACTCTCTGGCGATAAACCTTGTAACAATAGAGGTTGAACTTCCATTTGTACATCAAATGAGAAATACACCTAATTGCTCATATTTGAGACAGAGGAGGGTGACGACCCTACCCCTTCAAACCAGTGATTAGATTAATCAGACGGCCTGAAGAGAATATCGATTCATATCTCTATGAATCAAATATCCCCCTAGGCGTAGCTCCAACAAATCGGGAACAAACCAAATCGGTTTGTCCCTTCTGTAAAAGTAGGATCGTCACAACCTCAAATCCGAGTTTTCTATATTTTCCCCTTAAAATTGCCTACTCTATCTCTGAAACAATGTGGCTAATTGCTAAGTCCTATATACCCGAGTTGTGAGCACAAATTGTAAGCACAAACGAGCCTCCATCAACCTTAAAAGTTGGGAGTCCGCTAAAACTACGAGCATCATAAGTAGAAATGAGACGCCATTAAGTGTCCTTATCAGCCTCTGATAGTTGATCTGCTCCCCTCAATTTATAAAGGAGACGCCTGGTGACCGTCACTATATTGAGGCGAACAATCCCATAAACTAAATTCATGCAATAATTCAAAGCGATACAGAGTACGAGTAGAGCCAGGTTGTCTTGGATAAATTCGTCAAATCCGTAAATTCATCAGATTTCATCAAGTCAGAGCAATTTATACCTATTGCGTACAGATCACTGAAAATTCACGCAGGTTACTCCAAATTTTCTTCTATTTTGTCTTCTTCCTGTCATTAACACACTCACTGCGGACCATTGATCGGGGAACTTCCAGCCAACCTGATTTGAGTTCTTGCGTTTAGTCACATTTTCTGGCATTGTAGATGTAGGAAAATGCGATTCAATGTGAACATTGAAACTGAGGTTATTTTACACTTCAGAGCCTCTCCAGCCCGCCTACAGATGAAAACAAAATCGATTGAAGCAGTGCGTGAACCTTATACTGGCCGATAACAACAAAAGGGTAGGTAGCCTAAGTGACTCGGATCCGGGACAGACGCATGGCTGGAGGGTAGCTGCCGTCCCGGATCCGGGACAGCCGCACTGAATGTGTTAAGCTCATTTTCCAGTCATTATAGCTTAACTGCACACTGATGCTGGATTTAAACCCGTTGTAAGCAGCCTATCCAAGTATACTGATGCTGGATTTAAACCCCTAGTAGTCCTTGCAGCCGCGGTCGAACATCCTATCTTCGCCAGAAGGAAACTCAAACCGGCTTTGAGTGACACCTGATAAAAAATATAGTTCGCCTAGTCTGGGTTCCCGTTCACAATCAATCCCTCACCCTTATCGCTCTCCATCAATGCCTATTAGTACGCACTCCACCTGTCACACCTCCTTCCGTGTTCACCTTGTTCCCGTCACCCTCTGCTCTTCTGACTGCAATTACCTTTCTTCTATTCAACGAGGTTTCCCTTCTTTTTGCGGTCATTAGAGACACTTGGCGCACTCTGGGAAGGACGTCTGTTTTTCCCTCCACAAGGTGGAATAATCCTCGATTTGCATAAATATGCGAGTGACGCTTTGTGGACGTCTCGCGATGCCCTTCCTCAGTTTTTCCCGGGTCGTACGTCCCTACAAAGAACTCATTAATTCAGTTCACCAGATCGTTTCTCGTTGTGCCGTCCAAGGCGCTGCAATTTCCATGCAAATGATTGTTTTAATGCGTGTACAAGTATCCATGTAGACTCAGCTGTATTTTTAGAACCTGTTCGATATGTATCTCAGCTCCACCAACACAGTCTACAGGGATGAATAGAGCTTTATTATCGTGCTGTTATCCCTTCTGCAGTTGATTTCCCCTCATATTGTGCTAGTTTTAAAACACTTCCGCGTATGGAACATCCACTGAACTTAGTAGCGTGCGAAGATGTTATGTTTATAGTTAACCCCTATTATCCCAGAACTATTTCGAACCGTGTTTTGAATGAACAGTTCGTGATTCTACTTCAATTTGCTTTGTTTTAAAACGGAAAAATGTATAAAAATTATATTTGTTGATTTTCATGAATTTTTGAGCCGTTGCCATATGGCAACGATGGGCACATCCACTACCCCGTATGGCAAGTATTACATAACTCTGCAGTTGTGTGACTAGTTCAAACAGTCAATAGGTTCATGAATACATTTCTTTATTTTGTCAGTATTACAAGTTTTAAAAACATCAAGTACAAAAAGACACAAGTACAAAAATATTGTACTACATAATATGAAAGTTCACAGAATCCATCTAGGTAATTACATTTTGTTACTTATAAGTTATAAGTTATAACACAAGAACTTTGACCAGAAAATAAGAATTATTAAAAAAGAAATAGTAAAATCTTAATCTCTTTTAGTGATGAATAATTTGGTCTTCTTCAATCTGTAGTTTGAAATATTTCATGAAAATTGACAAATCAAGGTATGTACGCATAAACCTACTTTTCATTTCCTGCAAATTGTTTTGACATTGATTTGCTGTTCTCCGATTGGCACCTTTCCTTCTTTCTTTCCCTCTGTGTTACCCACGCAATGATATTGTCCATCAAATCGAACTGCGTTCACTACTTTCTTTGCCATGAGCATTGGAACTTGAGGCCCTGGATTTTTCTTTGCCACTCCACAGTTTATCAAGTATGTTTGCACGATTGCTCGGAAACTGTAACTGAATTCTTGGATTTGGGTTTCTGTAAATGAGCATGCATTGATCATACAATTGTCAAGTAGCCATGTGAATATTGGCCACCACCATTTTTTTCCTTTATTTCCAATCCTGCAGTGGTTCAAGTCATCATCCATGACGTCTGATCCTCCCTTGTTTTCATTGTACTTTTTTTTTTTTTAATCAAGGCAAGTCTTTTTATGGTAACATTTCTCTTCAGTTGTGTCGAATAACGCTGAGCTTCTGGCAAAACAGTCATTTTATATATTGATAGTTTAGTACTCACACTGCCCAGCGTTGCCATATGGCAATGTTCGGAAAATTCACTGCCACTACTTACGGAGCTCAAAGTTCACAGAGTACTCAGCAAGTACCTGGGCTGGTTGTTGGCTATCCAAAACATCTGTGCACAATAACGTATTCACAGCAACTACACAACCTCCAACGGATTGGGAATAGGGTCCACTGAATTATCATATCCTTCTTTGCCGAGCTTTCGGTTAATTTATTAACTTCGAGCCCTGAAGAAAGTAATAAATTGTTTTGTTCTTGTTTCGTATCCGTTTGTTGATTCATTAGTAACAAAATTTGTATATCTGTATTGATCTCAATAGGTAATTTGTAATGACTAGTGTATTTCTGCTTCTTTCAGCTTCATTGCCTGAGTGTGCGCATTGTATTTTTCAGGCCCTGATGAAGGAAATAAATTTTCCGAAAGCTCGGTAATAACAGCGTTTGTTGGATGACCCCATTCCCGATACTTGACAGTTTAAACCATCATAACAAGCTCATTCGAGAAGTTATCTCCCAAATGAACAAGAAATTAAGGTAATTTCGCAAGATTTGTCTTCAATTTTCCAAATTTGAACCATCATAACGTTTTAGATTTTTTGATCAACTGATGTTGCTTTAAAGCTAGATTGTCAAGTTAAGGGTTAAAGTTACAGAGCCAAGATATTGTTGTATTTAACCAGAATCTTCATCAAACTCGATATTAAGATTAATTTTAGAAATTAGTTTTGAAAAACACCATTTCCGAATATCCGAAATTGGACTATCATGACGCTTTGGGATTTTATGGTAGACGTGGGAAGACTGATGTTGTTTTAAAGCTATATAGCTAAGTCGGGACAGTGGTGTGGCTACGGTCGTTGGGGCGTCGTTGTTTGGCGGTGGACTTTGGAGCGACATCTGCGGGGGTCGTGGGTTCGAGGCTCATCGCCGGCAGCGTGCGTTTTCCCCTCGTCCCAACCCAGGGCGGTGAGGCAATGGGAAGCCATGAGCGAAATCATCAGAACAAATTCTGATCTTCCCTTCGGAAGACAGCCAGGAATGGCAGTCGGACGAAAATCCAACCTGAACTGGTTGTTTACTTTACTTACTTACTTTTTACTACATTGCCAAGTTAAGGGTTAATAATAATGACAATATATGGTGATATGGCGTATAGGTTGTTTTAGAAAACCAAGCACCTTCCAAGCTAGAAAGATCTATTGTATGATCAACATAAGAGAAGTAGGGACGAGCTATGTTCCGGTACCAGCTATAGTACAAGGATTCAGAGCCATCAGCAACACTCGAGAGCTTTCTCCTCAAAATGGTGGGAAGAAGAAATGGTGGAGGTCTCCCTCACCCCAGGAGTCATAAGTTTAGTTTTTCAGCTTCATTCCCCTTTCTATTTCAAAACTATTAGTCTCCTTCATTATTTGGCAACCCCCTGGAGGGATTTATTTAAAGTTTTTTCAATAACTAGGGACGTGTGAATAATAGCTTTCTCTCGCCTGTAGGAACATTTAACGAGTTTCGACTCGGGTTTCCAGTGTTTCAAATAGCTGTCTAGGGTGGTCTATTAATTTCGGAGGACTAGAATTCAAAGGTGACGATCACGAGCCTCTGGCGATCACAAAGGCGAAATACTTTCATGCCGTAATTCAACCGGGCATCACGATTTATAGTAGGATACCCCAACATAGGCGATTTTAGAGGTGCACAACTCGAACCGATCTAAACGCATCTAGTTATTCACTTCGTAATTCCACCACTATCCTACCTGTGCTCTTCATTCTTCTAACATGTTGTTTATCGATTTATAAAACTATCATTTCGTGGCGTAGATTGAAGTGCAGCCATCTAACTATTATAATTTATCATCGTCTTAATAAGTTGGAAAAAGCTATTTTCAATTATTTAAGCAATATCAAATATGGATTCTCATATCTTATTACATCTTATCTTATTTTTTCCTCCAAACGCGCCCAAATGTAGCAAAAGTCTAGTGTATTATTCCAAATTATAACAAAATACACTTGAAGGATACACTCAAAACTGAAAAAAAACACTTGATTGAAGTATTGAGAAAGCTAAACTTGATTTTTACGATCATGATGATGGTTTTCTGATTCAACAAACATCAACACGTACGTCCAGTTGTTCGTAATAAATTGATGGTTTTGGCGAATTTTCTGCGAAAATGAAGTTTCTGCAACGGACTCAGAATTTTGAGAATGGTAAATTTAAAATTTTGGCTTCAGAGACTATCAAGGTAACGGAAGCATTGTTTTCAATTTTCAAGGTCAAAAAAAGTTCTCTCAAATCAAAATGTCCACTAATATTTTACGTTCCTTTTAGACCTTTTCGACCAATTTTGGTTCACTGTCATTAAATCCTTGAGGGTCATTTTCCCAGAAAGGGCCAATCGTTGTCCAGAGAAGATTCCGAATGCCCATTTATGATTTAGGCGTTTAAAAAAAATTCTCCATAAACTATCAACTTTGTTCTACTTCGGGCAATCAATAAAATATGCACTTATTCACGCTAAAATATAGAAATTAAAGTTTAAACTGCTAAATGTCCAGTAATCTGCCATGACCGGACCCCTAGGTAGTCAACTTTGCTTGAACACTGTGAATCACCTATGAAAGCAGCAGCCTGAATTTGTAGTGATTCTTTATTGCATATATCTAGAAATGAAAAAAAAAAAAACGGGTTTGCAAATTTTTTCAGAAGCAAATAAAGCGAGCAGGAGGATAAAATGTGCTTGTCAGAAGGTTTCTGTCTTTAATCTGCCTTTATTGTGTTTTCGTATTTTGGCGGCTTTTTATCGTTTCCCGCGGTCTTAATAACTACTGACTACTAACTACCTCTGTAAGAGTACTACTGACTACTAACTAATAACTACTAACTACCTCTGTAAGAGGTGAGGTTAGTCGTTAGGTTATCAAAGAAAGCGGCGGGAATCGTATTTCTTCTATGTGGAGGCGTGCACAAGTGGTTTCAGTTGCAAAAACGTGGTGTCACACTCACCGTCTGTCTTTCATCTGCCTTCTGTGAAACGGTAAGAAATCGAAATTATTTTTCTTTTTGGTCTCTAGTTCTTGTTTCTACCGAGCTGGTTCCAGTGATATGGTTACACTTCAGCAGAACAGCACCATAATGCGGGAAAAGCTGAAAAACCTAAGTGCCACCCAGGAACTTGTGTCTTTCATCTGCCGGTGATGGTGGCAGATAAAAGACTTTTTTCAAGTTGTTAACGATTTAATTTGAATTTTCCGTTGCAATTTAAAAACTTTACATTTTTCGACCTCAAAACTGTATTCAGCAACCGTAAAAATCCCCTGATACCAAGTTTTGGCTCGAAAAACCGATAAATTGAGATTACTTGGTTACTTTTGGAAGTTTCTAGGTTGCTATCAGAAAAACCGTGTTCCACGTTGGTTTAACCCTTTTCTACACCTGCGTCCCGCCCTGGTCAATTTTTGGAATAACTCCCAGTTCTCGCTCCTCATGGAGATGAGGTTCCGAGTATTCTCCTTTACCCGGAAACCACGCCAATAGGTTTCTTTCGATAGATTTTCTTCTTTAATTTTTAATTAATTAATTAAGCGTCCCACTGTGTGTTCTTCCGTCGAAATTCAATCAGTATGGTGTGAGGTTAATCCCTGATTTTTGGCAGAACTTGAGTCGAACTTTAAGTTTTCTGAAATCTTGGGATACCGATTGTCCCTTTCTAGGAAAATGACCCTTGTAACGGGCAAAGCTATACGAATTTATTGTCCGATTTCGACAGGGATTGTGCGGTCTCCTCCTACGAGGAAGTACAAGGGGAGTAGTTATGGATACGAGGAAGCTATGTTTCACACCCACAGAATTATTTCCACTGAAATCCGTTTTGTAACATTCTGAAACAATCAGGTTGTATTAATGTACTTCCAATTTCCATAAAAGAAACGAAAGGCGGGTTCGTTTGCTGGGAATTTATGACAACTCTAGAAGTTCAAAACTTCAAAAATACGGTCAAAAAACATGTTTATAGGATTATTATCTACGTACCGTATTGGAGAACCCGGCGTAACGAGCAAGTCGAGTACAGGAGGCGAGCGCTTTCGATGTAAGGACATCATCTTCAGGAGTACTCTCTTGACGGCCTGAAGATGATGTCCTTACATCGAAAGCGCTCGCCTCCTGTACTCGACTTGCTGGTTACGACGGATTCTCCAATACGGTACGAAGATAATAATTGTATTCTTGTAACTAGCGGAACTAACCCCATTCATTTAATACTATGTTTCATGGAAGTGACAACGTTTTTTGGAAATAACCGTCATGATCATAGTCGTAATTGGTATATGCGGGATCGGTGTATCCATACAGGTATAACATCAGAAATGCAGAACTTGTCCAAAAACAGTATGATATACTGTCAAAAAACAGTATATATTATATACTGTCATGTGGTTACTCGAAGTTCGTGGAGACATTCCTTAGTTCCCATGGACTGATTTGGTTTAAATTTGGTACCTATTTGGGCTCCATTTGGGGTCTAGTTGTGCCGCATAACTTTTGGTTGATGTCAGTCAATTCTAAGGGGTGAAAATTAAGGGTTGAAATTCTCAAGAATGTCAATCTAGCACGAAAACTCTCGAAATTAAAGTATTGTTTTTTCACCAATTTTAAATAGTAGGCATTGAATTTTTGGAAACCACCTGGAGCTCTGTAGGACAAACCGTTCGCTCCCTACGCGAACTTTTGGGGGTTAGACTTACGAAAAATCAGAAACACATACAGGAAATGGGAAACGTTGCAACTGAGAAAATGAGGACTTATTTCAACTCGGTCGAAGAGAAAACCCACATTTATAGTGATTGCTCGTTGCCGTAGAACTGTTTGCAGAAAGCCCACCAACTTTAACTCCTCCCTCCTTCCTATCATTGCATAGTATCGTCGATCAATAAACTAATTCGTCAAAATATGGAACTTTGAAGTATTTTAAACGTTGTTTACTAATACCGCTTAGCCCTTCCCTGCTGTTACCTTCTTTTGCCTCTTATTTTCAATATGAATCGGATCACGCCTTCGTGAGACCTTCCTGACACACCGACAGTGCTCATTGAATCTTCCACTAGAGATGTCGACGATTCGCGTTTGAAGGCTTCTTCGTTTCGATTCGTTTTCAGGTACCTAGTTGTTTTTGGTTGTTTGTAATTAAATTGTTTAATATTTTTGTTAGCCACTTGTTATACTCATAGATTTATTAATAAACGTTTTCAGAACGCATCGCAGTCGCCTTCTTTGTCGCCATGCTCATAAATCGAAACGATCTGCCAACATGCCAGATCCAGAGGAAGCAATTAAACCTGAGAAGGTAAAATTTTGCATAACATTTGAGTCAGCCCCGAATGACTCTAAGACTTCTATTCACTCTATCAAGTGGATCCAAACAACAGATGAAAATACCATATATGAATTTCCATCGGAACTCCAACAACTAACCTCGATCCACAAGAATCTTCTACAAATACCGATCATCAAGAGTGTCCAGAAGTCATTGAACAAAAGTGGCAATTTTCGAATTATTTCGGTGACCCTACCCGCGGGAATCGTACCACAGTATTTCGACGCCGATGGAAACTGCGTTTTTCAAGATTACTACCTACCGGAGAAAGACTATCAAGCCTGGAAAATGGAAACCACCCCTCCAAAAGCAACTTGCTCATCGGCAACTACTACAGATGTCCACAACGCGGCGATCCTGGAGCTCCTGCAACGATTGACCGCCGAACCTGCAGGATCCCAGCAAGTAACGCCCGTAAAAAGGCTGAATCTTTCAAAGTAAAATCAGATTTTATTTTAGAAAATTTCGATGGTAAAAGTTTTGAAGTTGGGAGATGGTTAGATATTTTCCACCGCGAATGTGAACGATGTCATGTAATACATTCCGAGGATAAAATTTTGATCTGATGGGTATACAATTTTGTTCATGGATGGGTCTGCTAAAAATTGGTATGCATCAACACTAGTCCAATTAGGACTGGACACTGCTTTTCCAATGTGGGAAACAAAGATGAGAGAAGCATTTAAAGAACAAGGGTGGAAAAAAATTAGAGAGACCTACAATTATAGGTACTTGGGTGGAAACTATGTAGACTACGTACTTCGAAAACAAAATCTCCTATTAGAACAAGAGCACACAGTTGACCAAACAGTCCAGCTAAACCTTATTGTTATCGGATTACCACTTCAGGTACAAGATAAACTGGACCGTTCAAAAATTACATCTATTGAAGAGTTACTAGGAGAGTTAAGGAAACTTGAGTTTAAACTTTAAACGTACGAGTGCACTTTTCACGAAGAGATGAGGTGATACATCTCGTCAGGGCACCAATATTGTATATTGGACAACTTACGGAGCTGTCAAAGACTATTCCATGAAGGATCAAACGGCAAAAAGAGGAGTTTGCCCATCTTATTTGAAAAAGCACCCGCTTTATAAATAGTGGATAATCGGTTTCGAGGTACATTCCTTCGGGTGTCTCTCCAAATAAGAACATCTCTGTTACGGTAGGTGCGGCCTTCAGGCTGATTTACTTTAAATCGGGAAAAATAAAAATTCACGTGAGGGTGCTCAATGAGTTTGGAGAGATGAGCTGAGTATTCTTGTGGGATTTTTCATGTCAAAAGAATGGCAACTTTGAAAATGCACTCATTCACTCATGAAGCACGAAGGAGACTTTTCATGTTTGACCCGCTGCTTAATTTCAAAGCAAAAATGTATTTGTTAATGTTTGAAAGGACCTAAGGATATGAAGGATTATTCTGTTAACATCAACTGTTGTTGGATTTTCACATTCGTGTTTCAAATTAATTCTTTGTATAACGAGACCTTACAGGAAAAAAAACGGAGCTCTGTGGAAGGTCTCAATGTATTCTACAAATTGAAAACGCTAGTGTGTGTACGAGTTATTTGATTTTGTAATTAATTTTCCATCACCGAAAATAGTTGCCAACTGTTTGGTAGGCGTGGCATTCAGGCACCTTAACTGTACAGCCGGATATTCCCGGGAGAAATGCCGTACCTGAACATAACGAACCGAGCAAATCTCTCCCTACAAACAAGTCACTCCCAAATTAGATGCAAATCTCAAGCAGTATAACGCGGAGAATAGAGATAATGACGTCCCTAACAACACAATGCTGCAAAAGTGCCGTTCAAGAAAGCAATTCTACCAGTAGAAGAACCGGTACGTATGACCAGCGCTGCGCCAGTGATATTTTGACGAAGTTTCAAATGCATAATCGTTGAAAAACCCTTCGGCAAATTATCCAACGCAGAGAAACGAGTCGCAGAGTCAGCTTTCAGACAGGAAGCGTCTTCCTTACAAGAACTTTGAATGTATTTTCATCCACCAGGGTTAGTACAAAGTCGGGTTAATGATCAAGGGGATATCAACCTTCCATAAACGACCTCTTCTCGAGTCCTTTTTCTTAGTGAGCCGGGATTATGCCTCATATCACTCGTTGGAGACATGGACGGTCTCAATACGGTCATTACACGTCCGATAAAATAACCGCATACTTGACTTTCCGATTACTTTTTTGTACATAAAATCGAGCAAGACTCACGAAATGAAGTAATCAAGTTTGCAACAATTTTAAAATCATGATACTTCGTAATACATAATACATGAGAATAAATGGCGGAAGTACTCCTGCCATATTGTTTCCTATAGTGAATTGATGTAGCAATGTCAACACAGAACTAACAGATTTATGTAATTATTCATAAAAACAGAAGCCGTTCTGACATCAATCAATTAAAGGAGATATACAGATAAGGGATGAGGAACTGAGGTACAAATCTGAAGTTACTTTCAGAATTGTAAAGCATGGATGATGATGGACAAAGGAGAGCCGTTAGAGACTGGTTCTCTGTTGATCATTAAGCAGACTTGCAGAAGAGACGGTTAATGGAATAATTACTAATTCCAGCGAGCCTCACCACTGATTAGGTGGAGTCTGATGTTAAGAGGGATAAGTCACCTGCACAGAGAGACAGACGTACCAGAGGTGCGTACCAAGCTGCCAAAGAAGGAGTATAGAATTCGATTCAACCAACAAGAACAATAAGAACATTCAAGACTACAACAATGCAGCATCATGATCTGAAATGGTACGCGGACAACTCGCGAACAGCAGCAATATTGTCAGTGTCAGATGGACATGTCGAGGACCAAGGAAGTGGAGAGTCACAAACTTCAGCTGCTACTTCACACCGAACGAACCCATTCGTCAGTTTGAGAGGAAGCTGGGCGAGCTGGAGGATGCTGTCCAGAATACTACAGGTGACACAATCGTTGCAGGGGATTTCAATACTGGAGCGCTTGAATGGGGCATGCCTGACCCTGATTGGAGGAGGCGGCTCATTTTAGAGATGGCGATTCATTAAATGAAGGCGATATACCTACCGACCAGGCCAACGAGGTACCATACAACACATATCCCTAGCTACAGAAAATACTGCCAAAAGTTTTACAATTGGAAGGTTATACATGAGTTCACAGGTACATAACTTTTGACTTCCAAATTACCACCCTACAAAGACGCACCCCACCAAGAGACCTACCCCAGGTAAAAGGTTGGAATTTGGACAAATTACATAGAGAAATAATGGAACAGGTTCTGCTAGACGGAGATAAATTAATGGCTGCAACAGATCATAGGCAACAACCAGGCACCACCTCTCAGGTTCCAGTTATGTCTGTCCAGTTCCACGTCTGTTATAAGTATTCTAGATGATGAGGTAATAGTGAATAAAACAATGAACATTCTCACCAAAGCCTGCAATGCGTCTATGCCCAAGAAAAATTCAATAGCTCGAGAAGGCCAAAGAGAGCAGCAGCTGGAAAGCAATGGACCACCCTACTGAGTGATCCTATACCCAAAACACTGCTTAGAAGGCAAAAAGTGTGGCTTGCTTCAGGATTCAGACTTCCTGGCCAAGCATCTCAATAGAATCGGTGTCTATGATCCAGAAGTGGAGATGGTAAGTAAAAATTGTACCTAGATTAAATTTTAAATTTCAAATTTTGAAATTTTCTAGGATTTTTGAAATTTATTAGTGCATCTACCTAGGGAATTGAAAAACTAAAACATTGCCGCAGGAATCATCAAAATCGACCAATAATTGCCAGAGAAAAAGGGGAAAACCGTTTATTCACTGACTGATACCCCCTTGAGACACCCTGTCCAGGATGAAATACAGGTTTGCCTCTGATAAAATAACAAAAGGAGAAAACAAGCCGACTTTGAGGTGAATGAAGGCTGCACTACAAAGGAAGACCAAACAGCAGCGAGCTCAGCCTCGATTTGAATAGTTGTGTCCTGCCGGCTATTCATCTCCCGCACGAAACCTCCACTCCCACCAGCGCCACCTGGTCGTTAAAAAATGTTAACTGCTCCTCATGATTGACCAATATATTATTCCTCCCGACAGAGGGTTAATAGATCCGAGACAAATTACGTAGGAAACACCGCTCTTAGTAAGTAGTTTTTTACAAAGAACCAACTACCTTCACTTTCGAGTAATAGAGGAGGTAATATGTACCATACGTACTACCTTTGAACGTAACGAATCCCCGTTTTCAAAAAAAGGACGAAAACCCAGAGTCCAAAGCCAACATGGAGGAAGGTGCTCTCCGGTGTAACGTCATACATTTACGAGCGTTGAATTATACGAGGACACCCATGTCAGGAACTTATCCACAAAGATGTTATTATTTACGACCTGCTTCTCAACAATACAACTTCGACTCACATAAAACTGATTATCAATGCGTTGTTTACTTCATAGAGAATTCAGCCGGCGGCATCAGCAAACGTTCGATAGCCGACCGCTATAAAAGCATTACGACGGCGGCAGGACAGAGATATTTGATACGTTTTCTTATCTAAGGGTTATGTGACGAATAGAATACGGTATTCGAGGCTTCAGATGGGGGTGTTCTGTAACTGTTGATCATAACAATTGATCAAGACACACTGTTGCAACGAAAACATCCTTTAAAACAACCTCGCACGAAGCGACTACTGATTTCAGACTAGTTTTTTCCATTTTAAGATTTTTTTCGAGTGGTTGACTTATATCTACTAACATTAAATAAAAACTACCTTATTTTACGATGAAACTAGGTCCAAGTGGGTGCGGCACATAGCTTCCTTGTATCCATAACCCGATTGTGTAGATGATCCGATGCATTATAGTTAATCTCAAAACACCAATCTCTACGTGCACTACCCCCATAGGGGACCATCAACAAGTCATTCCGCACAGTCTCTGAATATTGTTGGAAAATGAATAAGTTATGGCTGTTACAAGATTTCACGTTTGCGCATGCGCACAAAATACTTTCAATTTGGGGGACGATCTAAACGCTAATTCGCACAATCCCTGAAAATTTCATCGAAATCGGATGAGAAATGTAAGAGTTATGGCTGAGGCAAGGAATTCATGAGAGACAGGCAGACAGACAAACACGGAACCAAAATTGTTCAGGACAGTCTAAAACGTAGAACGCGAGTGGAAATTTTGATTTAGGGGAACATTTTGGTTTATTAATTTCAATAATGAACCTTTGGAATCGACCAAGAAAAAAATTTTTTTAACGCCCCTCGAAATTTGATGGTTTACGTTTCAAGGTACGTAGAATCCAAAAATCGTATAAAAATTTGGTCGTCCGTCCGCCGTACGCGGCACTTTTGCCACTTAGCATTAACCGATTTTGATGAAATTTGGTATGTAGACTCCATTTCGGGTCTAGTTGTGCCACGAAGATTTTGGTTAAGGTAGGTCACTTCTAAGGGTTCAAAAATGAATTTTGAAATTTGGAAAAGCCCTAACTCAAACAATTTTGACAAAGCTTCCGCTACCTTGGTAGACTCGGAAGCAATAAGAGCACCGTTGGAGGGGGCGTCAAATTTCCCACCTTTCTAGTGTCTACAAAAAACTATTTTCGGGGTGCTGATGAGTAAAAAATCAAGTCGTAGAGTATTTTTGTCAAATTTGCAAAATATCCAATTTTTTATTTTGGCTGTTAGGGTTTTCCGGGGTCTAAACCACCGCTGCTCTTCCCAAACATCGAGTCTTCCCGTGAAACCACTGATTCCGATAGAAAAAATCCACTTTTTTCCACGTTTGAACACAAATTTCCCCTTTGAATTCGATTGTAGATTATTTTTTGATTGGAAAGCTGAGATCTTTGCCGGGGAAAAAGTACGCAGGATGCAATTCTCGAAGTTGTTGAAGAAGTAGCGGACGCCATGGATAAAGGAGGCAAATGTATGGCTGTGTTTATGGACCTCCATAAAGCCTTCGACAGTCTGTTGTGATCAGCGACCTCTTCTCATTTCTGTCCATTCGCTTCCTTAGCTCAGTGGTAGGAGCTCCGATTCAGAATCGGAACGATAGGAGATCGATCCCCGGTCGAGGGATGTTAATTTTTGATGATTCAACATTGTGGCGCAGTCAGTAGCGAATGGACAGAAATGCGAAGAGGTCGCTGATCACAACAAGTCTACCTCATAGCAGTCTGATAAATGTCTTTAGAGAAAGTACTATTGCACCATTGTTCGTACAATGGACTGGAAGTTATTTGGCAAGTAGGACGCAAGTAGTTAAGATATCCGGTAGTTTCAGAGACTCTTGCTCGTTCTCATACGGTGTTCCTCAGGGAACTGTCTTGGGGCCCTCGCTGTTTGTCGCATACATGAATTCCCTACTTGCTCTGGATATAGCTGGAAAAATTGTGTGCTTTGCAGACGATACTGCCATGCTGTTCCGGGGAGAAACTTGGGAGGAGGTGGTATTTAAAGCTGAAAATTCTTTGAAAAGGGTCAATGGTTGAATAAAAATAGCTTCAAGTTGAAAGTTTCGAAAACAAAGTTTGTCTGTTTTTCTCTTCGTTCGCCGGGTGTCCCTGAGTAGGGGTTTTTGAAATGTCACCAAAGAGAGGAATGAGCAGGCGTTTCTTGTTCCTGTCCAGTTATTGAGCAAGTTGGTACAGTCAAGTACTTGGGAATAGTGGTGGACCAATGTCTGAATGGGAAGGATCATACCTCAACTTTGTGTCGTCGCCTACGAAGAATGACAGGAATCTCTTGTGTAGTTCGTGGGTTCTTAACTCTTGTGAATTTAAGAAAATTGTATTATGCCCTAGTCCACTCGGTGCTGTCCTACGGTGTGGCCGTTTGGGGCACGACTACTCTGCAACCTCTTATTATTGCTCAAAGAAGCTTGATCAAAATCCTTCTTGTAAAGCACAGACGCTTCCCATCTGCTGAGGTGTTTCAGGAATTCAAAGTCCCAAATTTTGATTCGACATCTAAAAAAATATCTTTAACTGTTACATATAAGAACATTAAAGCGGGCATGTACGAATTTTCAAACTCAAGCACTCGTAACTA
Source organism: Apolygus lucorum (assembly GCA_009739505.2). NCBI lineage: Eukaryota > Metazoa > Arthropoda > Insecta > Hemiptera > Miridae > Apolygus > Apolygus lucorum. The sequence goes on from CM019176.2 coordinate 32,182,075, forward strand.
CGGAAGCATTAAGCTTCCTTTTCGTTCCACCACAGCTGGTCAACTAGCGTGTTCGTATAGAGGTGCAAAGCTCTTCAATGAGCTTCCCTCCCAGGTGAGAGAAGCGACCTCCCTACATGGATTCAAACTAGCGATAAAAAAATTGCTTATAACTTAAATTTTCCGAGCTTTTTTCATGTATTTTCAACTTGTTTTCTTCACGATGTATCTATATTTAAGTATATTCCATAATGATGTAATTTTGTTCAACTCCTCCCCCAAGCACGAGATTTTCCTCACATGGGGGAGTAGCATTCAAATAAATATGTTTGTACTATGCTGCAAAATAAACAAATAATTAAATAATAAAAAAAATAAATAAAATGAAAAAATTTGCGCAATTTTTTGGTGTTGAAGCACGTGAAAAGTCACGTGGAAGTAAAACCGTAACAACCGAATAGTTATGTCCGTTACAAGGATTTGCGGTCACAGACTAACTGACAGACAGACACGAAACCGAAATTGTTCGGGAAAGTACGAAACGCGAATGGAGATTTTGATTTTTGAGAACATTTTTTTTCAGTCTTGAAATGGGAAAAACAATGCTTCCGCTAGCTTGGTAGATTTGGAAGCTAAATCAGTCGACCTTTTAGTTAGAAAGAAACGTTGACCTTGAAGATGCGGTAGGTGGACGTAGGTGACATTACCTCACAGTTCTGCGACATGTTCACGTTCAGGTAATGACTCATGACTCCATAACATCGTTTAAAGAACACGGAGTAATTTTATCGTTCAATACGATCGGAAAACGCATTCTTCGGGACGGCCTTTCAAAAGAAAGTGAACGTGATGTCATATTCAGGCCCGCGATAGACCGGCGGTCTAACAGAGGGGTTTTTATTCATTACCATCCTTATCTGCCCATCGCACAAACCCCGGCCTTCACTCACAATGGGAAAACATCGAAAAACCTCTCCCGTAACTCGTAACGTCACGAAGACTTTGATTAGGCGGTTGTTGGCCCGAAGCCAGAGCCAATCTGAATCAAAAGGATCAACCGACCGCAGAGGGTTCCTGTAAGTTATCGGCAACTAAGTAAGGGAGTACATAATAACAGAGCTCGTAAGTCAGCGGCCATTAGCGGGAAATATTTTCTGGAGAATTGATGGAAGGAACGCACTAGAATCAGAACATACGAAAGGGAGACCGAAACTTTCTCAGAATCCCATAACTTCTGTCTGAGAATATCGATGTGAGGGCACAGTCGCTTAAGGGTGTGATACTCTCTCTTCCACCATCCGCACGATCGTCCACTCAATCAAGGAAAATGTCGTGATTAATAAATTGTAAATTTCGTTTGTCCTTGAGACAGTGAGAGTGCAAGGGTAGAAATACCTTCGCGATTTGTCGATTTACCCCGGAAGGAAAGACCTGGGACAACACCGGAAATGAAATTACGTAGAAAGTTGGGCAGGGAGGTATCGAAACTGTTACACACTCATATTTTGTATCTAAATTCAAATTTTATTGATTTTTTTTCTTTGTTGAAAGTTTACCTTAGATGGTGCCATTACAAAACTAGTTAAGAATAAGAATAAAAAAAGATAAGCGCCTCTTGGATTATTCTCTCATTTAGGTCTTCGAGTGTACGAGGTTTGTTTATGAACAGTCGTGCTTAGAGATGAGCCCCTTAAAAAGTAACAACAAGGTTTTTAGCGAATTTTCAAAGAAAATGAAGCTATTGCAATGGCCTCAAAATTTTTAGAAAAATTTTTACACTGAAATCCGTTTTGGAACATTCTGAAACGCTCCCTGGAGTTTTTCCAAAAATCACATATATATATATACCGTCAACTGGTACAACTTTCGCCACCCCGTTCAACAATGTGCCACAACAATGTGCCACAACAATGTGCCGTCAACAAACGTTTTTCACAGTCAGCGCTACCTTGCGATTCCTGTGATAAAGCTATTAATTCAGGAAAAATCACAGGGGCAAGGCAATAGTTTAGGCACAGGTTAACCAACTCAACAAGTGGACATCAGCGACAGTGATAAAATTGTATCTGTTCCCGGTTTTTTTCGTAAGTTGAATTTGTCCAAAAAGTCTCCTCTGGGTACCCCACTAGCGTTTGGTTCACGTTTCTGGTAAGTTTATATTTTCAAACCTATAATATCAGCAACGAATTGCCATATTTGCCTTATTCATGAGTGTGTTATTTCCTTTGATATTTACAGGAAAGTAAAAAATGGGACAAACAGGTTACAACTTTGTGCCACCAACTTTTTCCCGTTTATGCATTGATATTTAAAGTGTTCTGTTCTATTTTTTGATCACGTGGACGATCTAAATGTCACAGTTCACGAATCAAACCAAATTACGGAACCCAAACCTTTTAGGGGGAGATCCTAACCATTTCCCCCATATATCTCCGCATCAGATAGGCCTACAGGGACTATTTTTTGTAATTCTTCATATTTTTAGTTAAGAAATAGAGCAATGAGCTTACATTTTAGATTTTTAAATGTTATCATATATTTTTGTTGGTATCATACATTTGAAAAATTTAAATACTCCAAATATCTTCACTCCGATTCGTTAAAACTAACCTCCTGATGGTTACCTAAAAATCTCAAAATTTTCGGTTCATCCGTTCATCAATGGTTTTGGAATTACTTTTGAATTGAGCCATATAAATCAGGGTTATATTTTTGTTATAAAAAATATATTTTCTGTGTTATGCTTACTGAATTTTATTAAAAAATGAAGAAGATAAGGTTCGACTTGTTTTGTGATCACACACTCCCTAGAGTTGAAAAATATTGAAATTTTTTTAGAAACAAGCTTGTTTTTGGTTCCTTTTCAAAGTTAACATGATGAGTAACAAAGAAACCAGGGCAAGAAGTGTCCACATATTCGTATATTTTCAAGCTAAAAAAAATTGTGGTACATTGTTGTACCATTATGGGGTACAAGAATGTGCCGAGAAAAAACATTTCTCTCTATTCTTGCATAAGAGATAGAATTTTTTTCATGGTGGCATTTGATACTTGGAAAGTAGAGGTAGGTTGGGTAAATTTTTCAATAATATACGATGAAAAGTAAAGTATTTACACGTAAAAAACCTCAAAATTGGCACAAAGTTGTACCAGCTGACGGTACTGAAAATCGAAAAAACCAGCAATAGCCGTGTGGGTACTCTATGAGTTTGTGGTGACGAGTAGAACGTGAATATGGACTCCTAACATCTTCAAAGCATACCCGGTGGGTACAGTATGTTGGTATGCTACACTGAAAATCGAAAAAACCAAGAATCGTGTAAAAATAAAAAAAACTTTCTAAAAGAAATTGCAACAACATTGTTCCTTTTCTTAACCATACCTTCAACTGAAAGATTTCTTTGAAAATTCGCTCATTAATTCATGCTGCATGAATGTTTTCATATTTGAGTTGCTTTTCTTTTCTCCCCTCTGTTGAATTTAAAGACCAAACTCTCACACCGCTACTGTTTTCCCTTTTCACTACCAAAATATTACGGTTTATATGTCAATATAAGAACTGCGAGTATGTTGATATACATATTAAGTTTTATACCGATAATATCGCGACTTGTTTTCAACACCTACTCACTTCAACACTTTTTTCCAAGTAGATCTTCCGATATATCGAAATAGCGATAAATTTTCTCCGATGTATCATATCGATATCTCATTAGATCAGTATATCGATATATTTCATTCGATTTGCCCTCCCTAGCCACTACGTGTGTTCGGTCACTTACTTCATCAAATAAACCAGAATCATTAAATATTAAGAGTGCAACGAGCCTTTCACATTACTACTCAACCTAAGAAGTTGCCCAAGAAGAAGAAGTTCTGAGTGGAATTTGCACTTTATCTGATTAGAACGTTTGTTTCTCCAAATTCGCCGAACGCAAAAGTCTAATATTTTTACATCTTTCGACATTACTTGGTCAGCTCATCAAGAACTCATCAAAGATTCAAAAAAGGTCGATTATAAGCTCAATTTTTATTTCAGGATGCAGTGGTCCGACTCACTCATACTTTCGCAGTCCCATGAAACTGTCGTTTGAAGCCACGTCTGGTGTTTGGTGGAAACTCACCTGCAAGAAAAAACAACTAATTAATGAAAGGTCTTCAAAGGGCAATGGACATGTATATTGAGAAGTATCTTATAGATACGAATTGGGAACCGAACTAAGCTCGTACTATACTAACAATGCATGAACTTCAGGCTACTGATAATCCACCATTCACAAAGTTCGTATTCAACAGATTCTCTTATTTTTCTAGATCAGTTTTCGACTAAATTCTGTAAGGTTTAAAATCCTTCCTGTTTTCAAATTCCATCAATTATTGACAGTGAAATGATAAAAACGTCTACCAAGTTGGTGTGGTAGCTTCCTCGTATCCATAACACGTCCTGGGAAACCATCTACAATCCCAACCCACAGAAAATGAGGAGCATCTAGGGAAAGAAAGTGGTGGCACGGCCAGAGCGCTATCTAGCGACGATTACATGAACCTTCTCTTCTTTTTTGGCAACATGGATGCACCTCCGTTACCGACCGGTGGTAATGTCTGTAGATCTCTGCCTAATCTATAGGAAAACCGAAATTTGCCCTCAATGAAAAAGGCAATCAAATCTGTTTGAGGGATCAATAAGAAATGCATTCAGTCTGAAATGAAAATCTATGTACTCGTAGGTAAACAACATTAATTTTTAATGCATTCTATTACTTACAAAAGAATTAAAAACACAACAAACCTACATCACATAAGCCAACTGATAAGAGAGATAACGTAGGTTTTTGAGCTCCGGAAGGTTCATCGTATCTTCGCAAGGCAGCGCTCACACCGTTCCACCACTTTCTTTCCCTACATGCTCCTCTGAAAATGTCGTCGAAATCGGGGGGAAAATGTAGTAGTTACGGCTGTTACAAGGATTTCACGTTTGCGCCTGCTCAGCGGCTACTATCAATCCGGAGGCGATGATTTTCATGGGGGACCATCTACACCCAAATCCGTTCAATCCCTGAAAATTCCATCGAAATAGGACAATAAATTCTTGTAGTTTTGCCCGTTACAAGGATTTCATGACAGACAGACATACACTGAATCAAAATTGTTCAGGAAGGCCTAAAACATAAAATTCCTCTACTTCCGCTACCTTGGTAGACTTGGGAGCGAAAATTCAATAGTTGAAAGCAAAATTTCAATTCTCATTTGTGATTAAATTTTTGTAATTTTTAAAAATTTAAAAACATAAAATTCCCCTACTTCCGCTACCTTGGTAGACTTGGGAGCGAAAATTCAATAGTTGAAAGCAAAATTTCAATTCTCATTTGTGATTAAATTTTTGTAATTTTTAAAAATTGAAAAACATAAAATTCCTCTACTTCCGCTACCTTGGTAGACTTGGGAGCGAAAATTCAATAGTTGAAAGCAAAATTTCAATTCTCATTTGTGATTAAATGTTTGTAATTTTTAAAAATTTAAAAACATAAAATTCCCCTACTTCCGCTACCTTGGTAGACTTGGGAGCGAAAATTCAATAGTTGCATGCAAAATTTCAATTCTCATTTGTGATTAAATGTTTGTAATTTTTAAAAATTTAAAAACATAAAATTCCCCTACTTCCGCTACCTTGGTAGACTTGGGAGCGAAAATTCAATAGTTGAAAGCAAAATTTCAATTCTCATTTGTGATTAAATGTTTGTAATTTTTAAAAATTTAAAAACATAAAATTCCCCTACTTCCGCTACCTTGGTAGACTTGGGAGCGAAAATTCAATAGTTGAAAGCAAAATTTCAATTCTCATTTGTGATTAAATTTTTGTAATTTTTAAAAATTTAAAAACATAAAATTCCCCTACTTCCGCTACCTTGGTAGACTTGGGAGCGAAAATTCAATAGTTGCATGCAAAATTTCAATTCTCATTTGTGATTAAATTTTTGTAATTTTTAAAAATTTAAAAACATAAAATTCCCCTACTTCCGCTACCTTGGTAGACTTGGGAGCGAAAATTCAATAGTTGAAAGCAAAATTTCAATTCTCATTTGTGATTAAATGTTTGTAATTTTTAAAAATTTAAAAACATAAAATTCCCCTACTTCCGCTACCTTGGTAGACTTGGGAGCGAAAATTCAATAGTTGAATGCAACATTTCAATTCTCATTTGTGAATAAATGTTTGTAATTTTTAAAAATTTAAAAACATAAAATTCCCCTACTTCCGCTACCATGGTAGACTTGGGAGCGAAAATTCAATAGTTGAATGCAACATTTCAATTCTCATTTGTGAATAAATGTTTGTAATTTTTAAAAATTTAAAAACATAAAATTCCCCTACTTCCGCTACCTTGGTAGACTTGGGAGCGAAAATTCAATAGTTGAAAGCAAAATTTCAATTCTCATTTGTGATTAAATGTTTGTAATTTTTAAAAATTTAAAAACATAAAATTCCCCTACTTCCGCTACCTTGGTAGACTTGGGAGCGAAAATTCAATAGTTGAAAGCAAAATTTCAATTCTCGTTTGTGATTAAATGTTTGTAATTTTAAAAAATTTAGTATCCTCTAGGAGAATCGAGAAAATTGGCTGAGAAAAAATTACTAGACATGCAAAGAACCAAATAATAATATGTTGGGGTTTTGGACTTCCTCTTTTCTTTAAATAAGAGTTGTTTTTTCTACAGTAAAAGTCCCATGTGGTTTCCAATTACTTTTATTGGTGGAGAGCTTTCAACAACCCTCTGGTTGTCATCATCAATCCAACAGCAAGAGACCACGACTTCTGTGCGGTGAACAAGTAGCCACTGCGGCCTCTTGCTGTTGGATTGATGATGACAACCAGAGAGTTGTTGAAAGCTCTCCGCAAGTTTTGTCACACACACAGACAGGCATACACCTATGGTTTTTTTCTCTCGCGGATTTGGATTCAGAATGGTCTAAAACGGATTAGAACGTGGTTATTTTTTTTGTTGAGTGTTGTCAAACTTCACCTCAGATTAATCGCATAAGGACGCCCAAGTCTTGATGTGGGACGTCCTAAAAAGGTTGTGTATTTGAAAATAGGCTTTTACAGTGTTCACAAGAACGTAATATCTGGTTGTTATTTGCTTTGATTTAGAAGAAGAACCACGCCCCAGTGCAATCCAGACGTTTCACAACGCAAAGCGTGAGTCTGGTTTATGAAGATTTCACACAAAAGTTTTTACGTTGCCAACAATACAAAGTATTAATTGAAAACTTGTGTTTTTTATTGATGGATAAGACGTTGTTGCCTTTCGTATATGACTATCACGAGTACTGATACGACCATAAGGGAAAATCCAAAGAAAAACACGTACCTACTAATATGAGTAATCTCTTTTATTGTCAACTATTATAGTGATCAGGAAGGCCTCTTGAGATTGTGCGTGAAGTGTCATGTGAAATGAAAATCATAGATTAGAAAAGCAGAAATCGTTAGAAATCGAATAACCTCCCTAGGAAAAACGAAATAGTTTTTTAAAGCTCTCTGGCGCCGAGTTTTCTGCCGGTGACCTTTTCTCTGTACGATTCCCACGGCACTGACTCAGAGGCGCTCAAAGTTCCTGATAGAAGACTCGAAAAAGTTTGGTGACAAGTTCCACGAAAGACTTCCAACAGGCAGAGGGATTTGCAGACATGCCAGGTGGTGGAAGAATCGTTGGTGAACATTTACGGAGGGATGTCGTTCATCGACGCTAACGAAAAAAAACTTCTCTCCCTTCTGTGATAGAACTGAATAATATTTTATATGATAGAGAATCGATATATTTGGAGGGTATTTGAATGTATCGATACGATACCCTTTAAAAGTATTTTGGAACATTTGAACAATTCTTGAAATAGTTGTGCAAAGATTGTTTACGAAAAAAGAGTAAATGACAATTATTCCCTAATGAAATGAAAACAGCCATTTCTTCACTGATGAGTAGGATAAAGACCTCATATTAGGGTTACCTGCTTTTAAAATTCAAATATATTGCACTTCCTATTCATCTGGGTAATTATTCCCAATTGGAAAAAAACTATATGATGCACCTGCGAGACATTCCCCTAATTTAGGAAACCCAAAATGAGTGGTTTACATAATCCTAACCACATTCTTCTCGTTCCATATATATATTTTCTTTAACTCAAACCTAAAACCAGCAGAATGAAACGCAAGCGTTGAAGACAATACACAATTTTAGAACCCTAATTTTTTATATCAAAAATCACTATCTAGATCACAGACATAATTAAATAAACAATTTTTGGTTCCTACTCACACTAAAATTGATGATACATGATAGATAGTAGCTTTGAATCAATAAGTAAATCACAACGGCTCGTTTAGGCTGGTGAGGTGCAGAAAAAATTGCATGGCTTACCTGACCTCATGGAGAATTTTTGGTAACAGATTTTTGGAAAAACTGCACTGGTACAAAGAAATCACTAAAAATGCTGGCTGAATCTGTTTGAGGGATGTCACTCACTGCCCGGGGTGCCATTGGACAAGAGGTTTTCAGGCTCTGATGGCTTATACTCTCTTTTTGGGAGTGCAAGTTGAATCGATTTCACTGACAAGCTAGTAGATATCTACGGTAGTTCGATAGATAACTAACTCAATGTCCCAAATTAAGCGCCTCTCTTCCTATCCTGCGAGTGACTAACTGAGCTCTTCCTTGATCATCTGCGTGAAGTAAATTGGCTGGCTCCTACCGGTCCCAAGAAGCTGAAGTTTTATGGAGACAGCCTATTTTCTGGGACTGCCGAGTAGAGAGTAAAAAATGACTAGTCGAGCATTCAGATCAGCTGGATGGGTTACATTCTCTCTTGTGAAGCGAGCTCCATTACTAATGTCAAAGGGAGGTCTCTCTGAGACTGCAGAGAACGAATGACAAGGTCCAAGGCTCCATTGCCTGAACGAGCTGAGAAGCTGAAACGTCGAGAGCTATGAATACTCTCCAGATAGACACCCTATCAAGCTGACAAGTTACAGCCAATACTCGTCGAAGACGATCTACGACCAGTTTTCCATATTCATGATGCAAAGTACAACACACAAGACAAATCAGCACTTTGGAAAGTCAATCATTAAACCACAAAGACCCACATAACAACAATGCAACAACAATGAACCAACTCGACAATAATTGTTGTGCCTACTAGGTGGTACTGCTAGATTCTCGCTTCACCACTAGGTCGGACAAGTACTCGCACATAGAGTGTTAACTCATAAACGACAACTTTGGAGTTGGCTCTTGTTGCTGGAGGGTCTTCAATTACTCTATATCTATTTCACATTAAATGTAAAAATTTTATACCTATTTTACAGATAACCACCGGTCGTTAGCTGGTTTAATGAATCTGTTCCAGTTTTCAGTGGCCAGTCGGCTCGGGAGATTACCCGGATTGGTGACCGCTGGTGGGCGGGATCGCAGGTCCTAAAAAATGTTTCTAGTCGGGTCGTTGGTGAACCCCGCTCTACTTGAACGAGTGAGGCAATAAGTAACCATAAAGGAAAACTACAGAACCAATTTTGACCTTCCTTTGGGAAGACAGCTGATGACATTCGTCAGGAATGGAATTTGGACAAAAAGACTTCAAATTATTACACAATCGTTTACTATTTTATTGTAAGGATCTGCTTTTCCATCAATAACACCTACTAGCAATAACATCGCTATCCGAGAGTTGGGTGTGCCTCCATTTCGAAATTTGATTCTTGGTTGCTAAAGAAGGACGAATAACGAATGACATGAAACGACACTCGTCTGCAAAGAACACAGCTGTTGTCAACCATAGGTACTGCCCACCTTCTTCACATCTATTCCACAATCAGTTCGAAAAAATAGAGAGTTGAGGGTGCCTCCATTTCGAAATTTGATTCTTGGTTGCTAAAGAAGGACGAATAACGAATGACATGAAACGACACTCGTCTGCAAAGAACACAGCAACCATAGGTACTGCCTACCTTCTTCATATCTATTCCACAATCAATTCGAAAAAATAGAGAGTTGTGGGTGCCTCCATTTCGAAATTTGATTCTTGGTTGCTAAAGAAGGACGAATAACGAATGACATGAAACGACACTCGTCTGCAAAGAACACAGCTGTTATCAACCATAGGTACTGCCTACCTTCTTCATATCTATTCCACAATCAATTCGAAAAAATAGAGAGTTGTGGGTGCCTCCATTTCGAAATTTGATTCTTGGTTGCTAAAGAAGGACAAATAACGAATGACATGAAACGACACTCGTCTGCAAAGAACACAGCAACCATAGGTACTGCCTACCTTCTTCATATCTATTCCACAATCAATTCGAAAAAATAGAGAGTTGTGGGTGCCTCCATTTCGAAATTTGATTCTTGGTTGCTAAAGAAGGACAAATAACGAATGACATGAAACGACACTCGTCTGCAAAGAACACAGCAACCATAGGTACTGCCTACCTTCTTCATATCTATTCCACAATCAATTCGAAAAAATAGAGAGTTGTGGGTGCCTCCATTTCGAAATTTGATTCTTGGTTGCTAAAGAAGGACAAATAACGAATGACATGAAACGACACTCGTCTGCAAAGAACACAGCAACCATAGGTACTGCCTACCTTCTTCATATCTATTCCACAATCAATTCGAAAAAATAGAGAGTTGTGGGTGCCTTCATTGAGAAATTTTATTACTGGTAGCTAAGGACGCAAAACTCATTTTTCACTCCTTAGAAGTGACTGACGTCAACCAAAAGCTTCGCGGCACAACTGGATCCCAAATGGAGCCAATACGCCAAATTTCATCCCGGCCCGGATGAATTTTTTAAAATTAGATTTTCGGATACCACATACTTTGAAACGTAAACCATCAAATTTTGAGGGGGGAACATTTTTTTCTTGCTCGATTCCAACAGAATTTTGAAAAAAAAATAACCAAAATTCAACTTGAGTTAGTTGTTTGCTTTACCTTCAACATACATTGCCCACTCCAAGTGCCAATGATCATTTCGATTTAGTTTAGACTTTCGATTTATCTGGACATCTGCATTTCAAGAGTGCAACTTATTTCATGAATTTTCTTCGCGTTCAATTTACCAAGCAAAACTATTTTAGTTGATTTACTAGATCGTTGATGAATCGTTACTCTTTTCTCCGACATTAATTATTAGTACGTGGTAAAGCTACTATAAAAAGTAGTTATGAGTGTAAATCTCACTAAGGATCAACATCAAGGGCGGTAGTTGGCCACATTTCTGGAGGCAGCGAACCTGCCGGCAGACGACAGTGAAAGCCAGCCGACTTTTCAAGTTGCCTACCGAGCCGTATGTCGCTTTTGTTTCCACCATAAAGAACGCGTAATTCCATCAAGCATTTTCACCTTGAAGACGGCGCGACAGGGCGGCGTCAACTTCGCCCTCCCGAGACATAAACTTCTCACCCGTAATTGAACTTCAATCAATCGCAAGTAAGAGAAATCGTAAATCCACAGCTTGAATTGAAGTTGGAACGAAGAAATAAGAAGAAAATGAAACGGTTTTATGACGTACGTCAGAACCCGGTAGATTCAGATTCGAACAGACGTGAACTTGGAGCTCGGAGCGGGTTCTAACAGGCGGTTTACCTCTGATCATTACAACAAACATTTCGGCGACCTGAGTTACGCAACTAAGCCTTCAAGTTTGTAGATGATTAATGGTACAACGAATTGAAAAAGTGAGGAGTTCGGTGCACTGGACAAATCACAACCAAGCCCACAGTTGAACACGAGTAGGCACAACAACACTTGAAGGAAATAGAGAAAGTTTAATTAATTCATATTACGTGCTCTGTCACCGTAAATCAAATTTATTCCTAGTTCAGATGTCAACTCATAGTAAATACGGAATCACTAACATTTTATGTAATGTGAGTTTATAACATAGAGTCGAGTGACGAGGGTGAGAGCATTGAAAAATGGTAATTGTTGAGAAGGGAAAGCGGAATGTAAGAGGAAGTACCCGAGGAATATAATTTCATTCATAACGCTAGCAAGCAGTTCAAAAGCGATGTGAGTAAACAAGATGCCCATCAGGAATACCTCAGTAGCTGCACGAAGGGAATCCGATAATTGGAATTGACTTAATAAAGGATGGTATGATGTCAAGCAAAATCTTCCTTTTCTTCAAAGCCGATCTAACCTTTGAATTTTTTTAAAAACTAAAAACTAGTGAGTAAAGGTTGTTAAGGGTGCTGAATTTGAATTTGGAATCGAAAATTTATGATTCAGACACTCCAGAATTACCTATTCCTTTCATGCCCTCAGCCAGCCAGTAGGAATTCCAAGTGAATGATATAATTTATCAGACGTTTGCACCATCATCAGAACTCCAATGATCATGAAAACCATATTATTGGCTGCCAAGAATGTCAAACTAGACAAGCTTTGGAACGCACAGGCAACACACTTCACGTAGAACGTTACAATTTTTTAGGAAAATGAAGATATTTGAAGTAGTGCATGGATATTACTGGAGCTAGTGCAGGAACCACCATAAGAATTCGCTCATCCCCACATACCTTCAACAGGAGAGCCTACGAGATAGTTCTCTAGTGGTCAAGCCTTCTCCCGGGTAGCATCGTCCCCTACGTTATTTCTAATTTATCTCTGTGCTCACTCATCTCTTGGGTCTCTCAGGTAATTAACGATGATATATGAAGTCCTTGTCTTGTCGTATGATCTTCAAAGTGAAGAGCTCAATTTACTCCCAAATTTTCAATTTCAAGTTTAAGATCTTCTTGAACAATTATGGTCCCGAGCCGACTGTCAATGACAAAATCCGTTTTTCGAGCATAACCTCTCCCGTTCGAGCATAACCAGAATAGTTGCTGATGAATTTCATAGCAAATCGGCAAGGAAATTCTGAGAAAAATACTTGATTTTTTGAAAAATTGGAAGGAATTCTTCATTTTGTTGTTGTTAATCACAACAGGCACACGCTTGTGAGCTTGTCGGGTCACAACAAGCACTGGATGCTCTGGGACTTTGGTTTTCAAATAGTTGATTAACGCTAAATGCTAAAAAAAATAAAATAAATAAATACATGACTATAGGAAGTAAATATGAAAGTCCGCCCTTAGTATCTCGTAATTTGTTTGCTCATAGCTGTATTAGCCCTTCGAAGTGTTCTTGTAACCCGTTGGAAAAAGTAAATAGCTATCGGTACTTGGGGATTATGGTTGAAGAAAGTTTAGTATGGACAAACCATATTACTGCTGTTTGTAAAAAGTTGCGCCAAATTCTATTCTGTTTTTTATCATGCTGCAAGGGTTTTTAATCGTGACAAGCTCCGATTAATATACATGGTCTTAGTACAATCAACCATACAGTATCGTATTGTGGCATGGGGTGGCACCTTTTCAAGTCACTTAGAGAAAATCAATGTCTTACAGAGGAGTGTTATAAAGATTATTATGAGGAGGGGGCGCCTATATTCCAGTGAAAAACTTCGATGAGTTTAAGGTTTTCAGCCCAAGACAATTGTTTTTGAAATCGCTTCTCATTCAGTATCATAAAACCCCATCCATGGTTCAAATAAACCAGCATCATGAGTGTGATACCCGATTTACATCATTGGGAAATGTGGCTTCCCCTCACTACCCTCACTGCTCTCACTACCAGAAGTCCCAGTTATATTATTTTTATTGTTCATCAAGCTCTGGATTCCTCCCTCAAAACACCATTGTTACATAATCGAACATCTTTCCAGAAAAAAATCGTTGAATGGATACTTAGATTAGGAAGAGAAGCTGCAGAAAACAAAATTCTGAGCGCGTATAGATATATTAATAGAAATATTAATGAGGAGGCAACGAAGGTATTTAGTTGCAATGATTTGGTTAACAAGTTGGAATAGGTTTCGTATTTCTCGCATTTTAATTTTTATGTTTTTTCATCTTTCAACCTGAAATTGTTTACTTTGGAACTACTCTTGCAGGGTACTACAGACTTTTTAGTCTCTTTCCCAGCAAAAGAGTTGTTTTTTGTAGAAGAATAAAATATTCATTTAAATATTATATTAATATGTAACTATTGTACAACTTATAATAAATAAATAAATAAATAAAGCTAGGAAACCAGATTGGGTTCATCTTGCATAATCCTCTAATAATTAGAGGAAGTCAATTATTGACTTCATCAACAACAGAAGATAGATAATGAAAGGAATAGTTAACCGGGGAGTCGGTCAAACGGCAAGCAGCACCGTTAACGACTTTAGGTACAGGTGAGGGTTAACTGGCATGAAGAACCGTTATCTATCTAGAAGAGGGAATGGCGGTTAGGAATGATTACCCGGCTAGCAGAACCAATAGCTATATTGTTAAAGGTGCGGAAAATGGTCGAGAAAAGAGAGAGGCGTAGGAAGCGAACATTAGGAGAGTCTAGCCCCCAGAAAGTGTTGTTGGGTTTCAGCGCTTCCTACCGCCACTTCAACGAACTACCATTTCTGATATCTTATCAGGTGATCACACTCGCGACCGCATTACCGTTGCTCCTCTAACTTGCAGTTTTCTTAAGATTACAATGTAGATTAAATTCTGCTTGATTCGTCACTCCGAAACACAATAATGCAATTACCAAGTTCCTTTTCCTCGCAATTTAAAAAGGCATGGATGTAAAGCCGCCAAACTTGAAAATTAGAGTGGTAAAATCGAGGTAAGCCTGCTTTTCAGAAATGCCGCTTGACCACGCTCACATCGAGCTGAAAATGATGGTAGTTCGCTGAAGTGGCGGTAGGTAGCGCTGAAACCCGACAATACTTTCTTGGGGCTAGACTATCCTGCGAACATTTCAATTTGGCTGGCCGGAATGGAATGGTTCAGTATGGATTTATACTAACGTGAGATTTGAGTGGAAGGCAAGAGTCTCTTGTCTCGACCCTTCATCAGGTTACATCTGGCCGAGTACCCACCCTCCTTCACTTTACTGTGGAAAGTGAAATACTCAAGGAGGAAGTCGTAATACAAGACTTTTTTGATTTGAAATTAACCTCTCAAACACGTCTTGAGAGATTCATTTTGGAAAACTTGCAGTTTCAACTTCAAAAATTCGTTTCTCACAGAAAATGACGAGCCCAGGTTTCAGGAACGAATTGGCGGTACTTTGTGATTTCAAATGACCTTACTTATTTCAAATTTTTGTAAGCACTCTACTATAATTTAGGACTGAAAATTCGGTTGAAATAAAAAGTAACATAAATCTGTCAGTAAGGGTAATTTCTTTCATTCCTCCTTCAATTTCCAGTCTGCGGGGTAATTTCGCACAGAATCCCGTTTATATCAATTATTGTTACCTACTCAAAATTAATGGAAAAAACGGCTCCAACATATCCAAATATAATAAAACACAAATGAACTACCAAAACCAGCAGAATGGCGTTTAATGGAGAAAATGCTAAATCAAAATGTGATAAAATTTCAAAACCCAAGACATTTAGGTCTTAGAAGTAAGTTATACGAATATACAGCTCCTACTTATAGAAACAGCATAAATTGTCGCGATTCTTCAAGGTTTTTATCCATCTCGCAATCAATACTGTCACGGAATTGATCTCTGACTCAAAAGTGGTAATTCTTAAGGGTTCTTCGACTTATCCCGGAAGGTCCTATCAGTCGATACTTTCAATTTATGACTCTACTCGCTTATGACTGAAAGTCGTTATCCTGGAACCGAGCCAATGATCCTCCTCTTGGCGCCTATTAAATGGAACCTACCAGAGGTACAGCCTCCCGCGCACAGACTAACCTTGTTGCCTGTCGAGATGAGTTAACCGTGAAGAGCTCTCAGAGAGTCTTGTGGTCGCTGCGGTTCGCTGGGTTCGCGGAACTTGTCGCATCCCATCTCGTCAGTCGAAGGCCTTCAAAGTCTCAAAGCTGTGGCGCCAACATTCAAGTACGTCATAATTTGTGATTCCTGTTGCTCAGATATTTCCATACGACAGTAAACACTGATATCTGATAATCATTTACACGCGTTAACTCACTCCCACAATCAATTTCCAATTCACTTCTATCCTGTCAAAATTGTTGGAGTCCCAAGTTCTCTACCATCACCCGGTTAGAGCGAAGTTTAAGCACTTCATTGTTGATATCCATCACACGGATTACCAAATGAGAGTTCGTCGTTTGATGGGCTGAATACCTCCCTCACAACGTCAACCTCATCAAAATCCCTCAAAAACATGGTCCTGTTTTGTTCCTCTAACCGAAAAGGTACGCAAAAAATGTTTTGTTCTTGAGAAACATCAAAAATCATTTAAAAGGATTCAGTTTTTAATACATAACAAATTCAGTTTAAAAAACTTTAAAAGTGATAAAATTCACAAGGCAATTAAAATAACTAGGCCAGGACAGGCCGGTGACATCCTGTCTTTCCGTGAGTGCAGGAAGGCTGGGGGATGATATCCTGAATAAAGGGAACCAGCTGATAATCCAGTGGGTGCCATCTCACTGTGGTCTGTTTGGAAATGAGATGGCCGACCGGTTGTCAAAGGAAGGCTCAGAGATGCCCCAACCAAATATCCCGGTGACGCTGTATGCTGCTCGACGAGAAGCTGAAAAGAAAATACTGGGATCTATGGCCACAGAACAAGCCGAGCGCGCCAGGGGGAAAAAATGGGAAGCCCTGGCAAATGAAAACGGTCGAATACCAGCTAATCTCCCTAGGAAAGTTGGAGTCGCATGCTTCCGCTCCTTGATGGGCCATGATTTCCTTTAGAAGCATCTGCACCGGATAGGCGTGAAGCAGTCACCGGACTGCGAACTGTGCGGGACTGGTGAAATGGACGGAGACCACCTTGAGAGCTGTGAAGCCCTGCAGGACATCATAGCTGCACAGACAGGGGAAAACCAGTACCATCGGACCGCGAAATTATACTGGGCTGGGAGAGGTCGGATGGCCGATGATGCCACACCGACACTGCGTAATTAAAATTAAAATAAAAAAAAGCATCCTGAGACCAAACCTCAATTACACTAGGAATTTAAACTAAATCGTTGGGAATCCTTCTTTCAGAAAACGTCATATAATTGGATTTACACGCCTCGTAATTTAATGATGCTCATATCTCAAATAGTGGATCCACAAAACATCTAGACAAACCAATCTTTGTGTTCATTAATGGAACTCAACTTGGCACGTCAACTTTAACAAGGAAACGTACTATCGAATCTTCGGTGAAGAGAATAGGTATACGTGAGGCCTAATTTTCAGTGAGTACAGTGATAGTTTCAGAGGCATCGCCGTCTGTTAACTGTTCAGACCTCCAACAAACTGAACTGCTGAAGATGAATACAGTAATCGCTTCGTCGGCAACCCCTCATGGTTGCCCAAATACAATCTGTCGAGTCTCAGCCTTCATAGACGTGTAGATTCACATATTATTTAGAACCTTCCATCCAAACCCTTGGTGTTATGAAACCCCTCCAGTTTTATTAGTTTGTTGTGTTGTCAAGTTTGTGCTCACAATGTTCAGTGCCTTCTGTCTTGTTTCAGTCCCACCAAATAAGCTAGGACTCAGATATTCATGCCCCAAAATAGGCAAACTTAGTTTTATATAGCTACTCTGTGACCCTGAATCCAACAATATTCTAAGAATTTCTTGCACAAATTCGTGGACTTAAAGTCGGCAATCAAGTACGGCCAGCCTCATTGACAACATGTGACTGAATTCTCTCCACTCATTGTACTTTCTTGATTATTATTGGATTCTTGACTTAAGGAGGTAGCGGATTGAGTTGGAGTTGATTTTGCATGTACAAAATCCTGTTCAAGCAAAAAATCTTTTTCAGGTCTCATAAACTCCTTTCGTTGCGCCAAATTCCAGCTCCTAGTGCAACAACATTCAGGTGATCGGTGATACGTCTTATCACAAGATATATAATCTATATCTTAACATATGGAAATGTTAGTTCAGGCAAATTTACACCTGTTTTTGCCTGAACTAACATTTTCCACCTAATTGGACAGAGACAATCTTTAGACCTAGGATGAAAAGCTGCTGCCGTTGTTGGGCCTGATACTACAAACATTTCTCTCGTCAATTTTCTTCCATTTCCACTTCTTTCTGCAGAAATAACAGAAGATTCTTCTTGGTGTAGTCTTGGCGACCAACACTTTGTACACAATTAGCAATGGTCTTTCAAATGCTCCAATCTTGAGATCGGCAGAATTCTGGAATCCGTCTCTTGTAGTCGATCTCCCGAGTCCATCTCCGGATGCTCCGAAGCCACGAGAACTGTTTTCGGCCATAACCAAGTATTCCCTCTATCTTTCCTTCCAAAAGCAAAAGCTGAAGAGCTTGTAGGTCTCCTCTGAAGAAGACTTCGACCCTATTTGGCGTCTATTAGTGAATATCAAAGACAATCATCATCACAGATAGACTTCATCCGGATAAATGTTTCCCCGGCCTGCAAAACCCCTGCTAGGCATTTACTATTTGGCATTATTCTTTGACGGAATCACGAAACAAAGAGATGAATCAGTTTTTTGTTCTGTGCGTGGAACACAGGCTTAGTCCGTCAATTTCAACGAAGAATCACAGGTATTATCGAGTCCTTGGTAATGAGATTACGTGACGCAAAATCCTCAGTGAGTACAGCCGTGGTTGCTGAGGCGTCGGACACGCCTCGTCGGGCATCTTTCCTTTCGCGCCTGAGTCCATCCTGTCTCTCAGCCGTTGTAAACGTGTGGCTTTGCCGATAATTCCCTTCGGAACCCCATTTCCAACGGACGTCTGCCCCCTGTAATCTGGAGTTCGTGACTGGATATTGTCCCACTTATTGCGGCCGTACAACTTGTATGATCGGTCGTTCCACCACGTCCCGGCCACTACTTGTTTTTCGGTGAGGGTCGCCTCTTCAGGTGATTTAATGGTGAACAATATTCGAAAAATGAATAATCCGACAAATTTCTTTGGCCATTCGTGGCTTGATTTGTCTTACGTTATGTAAGAACTATATTATTGAGATCCCTCACTTCACTTATCTTAATTTTTCGTTTGAATAAAACAACCACAAGGACCTCAATCTACTCAAACATGAATATTGGGCACAGGTTTTTGGTTCTGGCAGTTGACCCTCACAAACTCGGACCACGGTTTCGTTTAAACACTACTAGTAGCTGGTCATTGAGGGTCAGTGTCCAGCGGCAGGATCTAAAATTGGCGAAACTCAATTTTTACTTTCAGGTCAGATTAAAACTTCAACTCAGTTTCGAGAAGAGATACTCGATACACGTCTTATTAGTTCAGTCAAATAAGGGTTTGTGACCGGAATAAGTCCTCAAGATTAGGAGCGAACATCAAGAAGACCAAACTACTGGATTTTTAAAAAGTTTTTTTTTTGTTTTCCGACAATATTTCTAAACAATGATCACTAATCGAAAAAATGTTCATATCAGATGTTGTTGAGTACCCATTTTCTATATTTGATCCGAGTCATAACCGAAGAAACACACGTCAAAGTTACACCATTTTTAAGACCTTACTGAAAAAATTTCGATTTTACGTTAGTTTTCGATGATATTTTAAGAAATACTCAGGAAATCATTAAGTGAGACTAAACAAGTTGGGGGAGTATCAAGTTTTGCGTCTAGAGAGAACCAAAACTTGATTTTTCTGTCCGTTGGTATCAATACTGGGCTTAGTTAAAATTGTACCATTCTTTCGGGCTCCTAAGAAATACACATATGAGAAACAGCGAAGGAGGGAGAGACCCCATATGGTTTGATAAGATTGATTGATAGTTCAATTCAAGATTGATTGATTTCTTAGCGTTCACCTTTATACATATCTTCAAGTGATTAGAGTATATTTCTAGAAGAGAATACGTGCTAAATAATAGCGTTCCTTGGTAGATCACATCCAGAATGTACAGAAATTCTTGTGTGTGATAGCGATACGTTTCAATTTCCCTTTCACCTGTGTGATATAAGCTGTGCTCTCAGTGATGTACCTTCACTTATTGTTTGTTACTGATGATGAAACAACCGTCGAAATGGATTCAACTTTGTAACTCATTATTTTCGTGGAAATAGACAACATTCCTAACTCTGTTTTTTATTATTTTATTTATTTATTTTTTCTCTCATTTTTTATATGAATCACTTTGTCGCGAGTGATTCTATTCTTTCCTTGTAGTTGTAGCAAACAATTATTTAGAATAAGGCTCTCAGATTGGTCTCTACTTATGGTACAGACAACCTTAACTATGCTAAAAACATAGCAATTCAAACAAAACTGATTTTCGACTGTTTCGGCCTTAATGATCCAATATGGTGTGAGTTCTGGAGACATCGAATGAGGGGTTTTCTGGTAGTACGCGGTTGATCAACTTTGCCTGTTTGAACCACCATTTCATATTCGATTGTAATGATGTGATTTGATGTAAATACCTATGGTGTTCTGTGTCGGAATTATTACCTATAGCCCCAAAATGTCAAAAGTTGAGTAGTTTTTCGTTTTTTAATTTTGGAAGGCATATAAACACGCATAGGCTAATTCATTCGTCCTTAAACTTAACCTCCGATTTCAGTACCTACTGCCATTCTATTTTCATTGAATTCATCAGTAATTGATAGCTCGGATCATCTTACTTCTCAGATCGGTTCAGGTGCGTTTAATGAACGTTCACAAATAATTATTATAATAAGTTCAAAATATAGAGCCAATCACATAACCTATGCGAAGCCTTTCTAAGAGGTTAAAAAAACGTCATCAGTGAAGGATCGCTAGAGTTATGGCCTCAAGGGTTTTCACCCCTTTATTCTCTCTGAAGACATTTTGCCTTGAGTGATTCTGTTTTCACGCTTATTACCATGAAAACCTCGCTTCGACTCATTGTGCTGTCCTAAGTTATACTCAACACTACATCACCGGTTGTCTTCTGTTTGTGTTACATCGTAGACCAACTCTGTAAGGAATCGTCCTCAGTTCCCAATAAGGATGATTCCAGTATTAATCAACATCTCCAGGGTTTGAAGGACTTCAAGATGCCTCATCGAGTCAACGTGAATCGTCTATCAAGCGGAAAGAAATTTATAAACAGCTTATTTCATGCTCTCCTTTGATTTACTGTTCTTGTGGTTTATCTCCGTGGAAAATCTTTCCTGGACACCTTCAGCATGCAAACGTCGCAGAATTTTTCAATGCCGTCGTAGTTTCGTCTCTGAATGACTGACCAGAAACGGTTCAGGATTTAATGTGGTGTTCTCTCTGTTCTAGCATCCTTTTTGTTCCTGAAATATTTTTAAAAATGTATTCTTTTTTTTGGACTCCGGATGGTCTAAAACGGATTTGTACGTCGTTATTGTTACCGTCGATGAGAGGTGTACTGCCCAACCCCAGACCAATGGGGAATTTGCCTCAATTTTGGATTCTAGTATTTCAAGTCGAATCCTATAATAGGGCCCTAGAAGAAATTAAGAACCGTAGAAGAAAATCCCAAACCAAGTGGAGCCTCTGTCAAAAAACCCCGCGAAAATCGTGGGAGGCTGAGGGCCGCTGGCTACGTCACCACCTAGGGGTTTCCTCCCGCAAAACGACGCAAAAACTAAAAGAAGAGGAGAGTCTAGCCCCCAGAAAGTATTGTCGGGTTTCAGCGCTACCTACCGCCACTTCAGCGAACTATTATCCTTTTTCAGCTCGATGTGAGCGTGGTCAAGCGGCATTTCTGAAAAGTAGGCTTACCTCGATTTTACCACCTCGGTTTTACCACTCTCTAATTTCTAAGTTTGGCAGCTTTACTTCCCTGCCTTTTTAAATTGCGAGGAAAAGGAACTTGATATTGCATTTTTGTGTTCTTTTCAATCGTTGTGTTGTTCTTCTTTGCTACATTGTAATCTTGGGATAACTGCAAGTTAGAGGAGCGACGGTAGAACTGGTCGCGAGTGTGATCACCTGATAAGATATCAGAAATGGTAGTTCGCTGAAGTGGCGGTAGGTAGCGCTGAAACACAACAACACTTACTGGGGGCTAGACTCCCCTTAAAAAGAAGTAGCTCAGCAATTAGTATCAAAGAACGTCAACAGGTAGAGTTGCAGGTCCCCTTGTGACCACACGAAACAATCCACAAGAAAATCAAAGAATGTGATTCAAATAACGAAACCAACTAGAGACGATGAAAACTAATAGTGCTTGATAAACTAACCGGTAGAATCATATTGTAAAAAAGAATTAATGAAATTGCTTCTTCTGGTTACTTTCGCGTCTGCGTTCTTCCCTCCCCCAGTTCGCGCACCTGGGTTTGACCAGGTAAGCTATAGTTTCATTTATGCTTCCAGGGGTAGCACCACTGTAGTAAGCGGCACAGATCCCTCTATGAAGTGACTCTTCCTAAAACTCATTCCATGAATGGAATCAGGTTAGAATACGTCGCAACATGGCTGCCCCCATACAGATCGCCGCTACATTCAAGATGTCCATACTCCTTACTTAAATCCTCTAAATTTTTTGGATGCTTTTTCGAAACTTTTGGAAATGTGAGACGAATTCCCCATAGCATAAGGACGTACTGAAGGACGTCTTAAAAACCATGGATGTAGAGTTGAATATTCTGTACACTTTGGCCTCAATCGAGATAATTGTGTGGGTTTTCGAGGAGAATAACATTTTTTGTATTGGAAAACGACGTCCGTTAGTTAGGTAGCTCATCATTTTCGTCTGGTCACTCGAAAAAAAAACTGACGGTAAACACGATAAGTAGCGGATACTTGGGCTTCGATCTGGGCTGAATCTATAATCACGCGCCAGTCCTTGGCCCCTGGATCTCGTAGCTCAGCTCGATGCCCTTATGTAATAACTGTAACTGTAAACTGTTATGATGGAGACAATGCGGCGCGCCGGGAATCGTAATGAGATCCAGCTACTGCCTAAGTGGACGCTTTTTCCTGCTTATTCATATCACGTACGATGAGTGGTGGCTATAACGTCATAAAAATCTCAGGCATTCTCGAGATGCCCACCTCCCGTGGAGTGGAAGTGTCGGTGGAAACGCTGGCGATTCAATGAGGCAAGCTTTACAGCTCTGACCGTGATCTCATGCCAGGACTAGTTTTATATGATCTTTTAAAATCATTCTCCATACCAGTGATGTACGATCATATTGGTATGTTTAGAAAAAAAATCACACTTTCTCCACCTGATGAAAGTGGAAGTTTTCCATAATTATCCCTCATAACCACCAAAGGTTTGCTTGCTTGCATTTGTTCTTTAGTGGATGGAAAAATATGTTTCCAACAGAAACGAAATTTCAATTTCTGAGTTTCCGAAACAGATATGGTTCAATTCAGGAGATTAACCGTAAATCATTCTGTCTGTCCTTGTTCCATTCATGTTTCAAATTTTGTGATTCCAGACTGTCCCCAATCAATTTGGTCCTCTTCTGATCAAAGGTAGATTGAGTGAAAGTGACTGCCCTAAAAAAGAGTAGTACTCCATGCCAATTTGGCTCCAAATTCGAAAGGGAGTTGATAACTTACGATTAGATCAGTGGGACATCCGAGAAGCAAAGACAGCCAACAACAGATAGTTGTTGCAAACTACACTTTGAAAAAAAAACCTTTAAAACGCCGATGAATGATGAGAAAAGCAGTCAGGTTTCGGAGCAATTAGGGTGGAAACTGTTACAAGGGTTGAGTACTTTTTACTGCTACTATCGATCCTTGGGCAATAATTTTCATGGGGGACCAAAATTCCTGACAATTTCATCAAAATTGGACAATAACGTCGAATTGTTTGGCAGTTACAAGAATTTCATGATAGACACACAGACAACAAAATTGTTCAGGAAGGTTCAAGACGTAAAACGCGAGAGGAAATTTTGATATTGGAGAACTTTTTTATCAACCTTGAAGAGTGAAAACAATGCTTTCGCTACCTTGGTAGACTCAGAAGTGAAATCAAAAGCCAATGGTCAACTTAGGAATCCAAAGTTTTAGAACTTCTGTACAATCAAAAAATTAAAACCAGAGCGATAGAGGAATTGAGAAAGAATCATCTCCCACTTCAATTAGCTCTGCTGAAAAAGTCCTATTTTTGCATCAGGATAGATAGAAGGCTTTGAAATGTTGAAGACTTGTGAACTCAGCATCCAATTCCTAGTATATCCCCCAAAAAAAAGACAGACTCCAATGGGGAATTTGCCTCAATTTTAGATTCTGGAATTTCAAGTCAAATCCTATTATAGGGCCCTAGAATAACGTTTAACACTAGGAATAACCAACGGAAAAAAATTACCGTAGGAGAAAATGACTAAACAAGTGAACCTCTGTTACAAAACACCGCGAAAATCGAGGAATATTGTTGACGTCATACGAAAAAAAAAAAAACGACGCGAAAACAACGACAACAGACAGAGTTCTAGCACGCCACACAAAACGATCCAGTGAAATGGATACTCGAATAATGTGATTCAAATCTTGAAACTAAATAAGAGAAGATGAAGAATAATAATGCTTGATAAACTAGTAGATAGATTCGTATTGTAAAAAAGTGAGTAATATTGCTTCTTTTGGTCACTTTCTGTTTCTGGGTTCTTCCTGCCAGTTCATGGCGCACTCTTGTGCGCACTACTCGGAAGGTAAAAGTTCGCGTATGTTCCGCTTCTGTGGTAAGCGCCACAGAACCTCCTTTGAAGTCAAATTGGTAGAATATCCGTCACGTTTCAAACATGGCTGCCTCTTACACATTGCCACCACATTTAAAATTTCCATCTTCCTTAAATTCTCTAAATTTTTTGGATGCGTTTTCGAGCAGCTCACTACGGGTTTTTTCCATAAAAATAAACCCTTATTCGAAAAAAAAAAAAAAGTGAGGCAAATTCCCCATTATCACCACTAATCGGCTTCAGCTACCAACAGCCTCTCGCAAGAGATTCACGATTCAACCTGAGCCTCCATAATTCAAAAATGTGGAGCTTATCTGCCTTATCGTGGATAGTAATGCCTGATGCAACCTCAAATACCCCAAATAGTAAGTTTGTGTAATGGGAAATGAAAAATGGTTTGTCGGTCCCGCAATAAATAAGACTTCTGCGACATCGGCTATCGACAAACGCCTTTCGGCATCTGAGATTCGGAAGTGTGCCGCCAGACGCGCCCTTATCGTACAGAATTTATTACGGGGCCGATGAGAAAAGGAACAATGACTCAAGTGCCGCCCAAAGGTGAGTTCGGAGGGTCTAATGCCCGTCTCATTAGCGGAATATATGCAATTCCGACTGATGATGTATGAGCTTGCGAGAAGGCGAGTCGTGCCCTCCAGACAAAAAGGTTCGATACCTTTGAAATCTCGCAGGATTCGTATGGATCGTGTCAGTGAGTAACGAGCAGAAAGTTTGCGGTCAGATGACCGAATAGTAATAATTTATGCCTAATCATCATCTGCATTGCATGTGACCTGTTGCAATGAAGAACCTTACTGGACAATTCATCGTAGCCAGTAAGTAAGAATACCCCTCCATCATGTAAGAAGGGAATAAATGTTATTGTTCCATGTACGAGCAACGAGATGCTGTAAAGCCCCACAAGAGTTTAATGCGCCATGAAACAATGGCCACTTGAATTCATGCCAGTTTTGCTTCAAGGCCAGCTTTGAACTCCTCGATATTTGCATGGAGGATGTGTAATAAATTCCAGCTTTCAAGGATGAACGTGAGAGAATTTACGTTATGAGAGTAAAGTAAAGTAGACACTCATTTCAGGTTGGATTTTCGTCCAACTGCCATTCCAGGCGATGTGAACGTCATCATCTGTCATTCGTAGGGAAGATCAGAACTTGTTCTGATGAAGCACGAACCCCGGCGGCGAGATTCGAACCCACAACCTCCGCAGAAGTCGGTCCGAACTGTCGGTGTTTTGAATTGGGCGCAATACTTAGATAATAGTCAGCTGATGTCAGTCAGCTGACAGCTACTTGATGCCCCACTCCCTTGGTTCCACAAGTTAGTCCCTAGTCGTCTTTTAAAGTGAATTGTACCTTTTGTCACGAACATTTTTACTATACTGAATTTTCCACGGAATCCTGATTTTATAGTTGAATCACGGTGCACCCACTTTAACAAACCCCACTGTTGTGTTCTGCGTGTATTCGAGTAAGGGCGATGGTCCTCTCGATGCGCTGAATTGTAATCTAGCCTGAACCCTACTTAACGGAGAGATTGATCCCTAAGGTACTACCTCTGCGGCGCCTTGCGGCCGACCGTCCAGATAAGTGCTTGAAGTACGAGTAGCTATCCGCGAACCTCGGCGTCTGGTCCCAGACCTACCGGCGGGAGGCGGAACATTTACCTAATGAAGCCTAGTGTTCTGAAGAGGTCCCTAAGGAGAGCTAGAGGTTTGGCGCCTTTATGGGGCAAACTGTTTCCTCAGAGGAACTGGGCTGTAGGTAAGACAAGAAATGATAAGTCAGATTGACTAGGTACAAAAGCATGTAGGAAGACCCCTGAGTGCAGCTTATATACTCTAGCTATTATGGTGAGGGGAGAGTGGAAAAGAGGTGATGTCAGATGACGTGTTCTTTCCCTTCCTCACCCCGTCCGTGTTGGTGATGACTCATGCCACTCTGGGTTTTCCTACACCTCACTTTATTGGAGAACTAACGAACATAGATGTATGACATTACACCCACCATTAAAGAACGAGCGCCGCAGCGCCCACGGCCACACCAGACCACGAATTTAGGTAGCTTCGTGGCTCACCCAGCAGGACGAAAGTACCCACAATATTCGCCTACAGTATTGTGTTATACGATAGAATGACTTCACACCAAGCAAGCAACACATTTAAAACTGTGAGGCAAAATGCTCACTTACTCAACAAATTTATGGAATAACTATTAGAATACTCAGACGCAACATTGATGTACAAATAACTAGTTATTTGATAATTAACTAAGTTTAGTAGAAACCTAAGGGTTCACCAAAAAATTCCATCTTCCGAAATGGTCCAAGTCAATTATAATCAAATAACTGATATTTTTTTTATCTCAACAAAAATATTGTGGTCTGGAAATTGTGATAACAATTATTGTGGTTTCCAAACTTTGATGGACGCCTCCAAGGCCTTTGTTTTGGTTCAGCTCGACTTTCTTATTGGAAACTGCAGCATTATGAAGTTAGAGGTAGGCCGATGAAGTTAGTTGCGTTCTATCTCACAAATAGCATGCAATTTATCGAAATTGAGGAGTCGAGGTCTGAACCTGATATATTATTATTTCCCAGGGTTCCAGGCTGGGGCCTTCGTTGTTCCTGGTAGGTATGTGTGAATGATTTTTGTGGAGGAGAAGGTCGTCTCGTATATATGCTGATGATACAACGATCGTTCCAACCCACAACAACCCAAAAGCTCTGGAGACACTCCCCGATGACCAAACTCGAATAGCCCGAAATGGGAAAGCTATCGGCCCCAACATGTTTACATTGCCAGAACAAAGAAGATGATGATGTGCTCCACACCTTCTTCAAATGCACCAAATGGGCACCTGAAAGAAATCAGCTGATGGCAGACCTGGAGATAGCTCCCCAGAGTTCAACACCAGAGGCTGTTGTCAGCAGGATGCTGGAAGGTGAAACGAGCTGGACTGCTGTGGCAGAATACACGGAGAGCATCCTGACAAGGAAGATGCTCTTAGAACGAGAAAGAGAGAGGAGGGAGCATCTGGTCCGCCCCCTCACCCAGAACTGATTAAACGCCCCAGGACTCAGCCCGAAGTAATGTGCTAAACGGTTCCGGGCTGAGCTCCAACATGGGGGAAAAAGTAGGTGTTTTTTTAGTGGGTTTGAATCCCACATAACTTGGAGGACGCGGACCCTTCCAGGTATCTTACAAGATCCAACTCCACCTATGGATCTTAAAGATTTTCTCACCTGCCTGCCGAAAAAAAAGAGAAAAAAATCGAATAGCTAAGGAATAGTTTACAAGATGCAGACTATCCACTTCTCACATGCAGATCTGGGAAATTTACAAACTCAAGTAGAAAATACACTCAGCTGGACAGTGAGGAGCTCAGTTTTTCAAACTCACCAATCCCAGGAAGGGTCCTTTGAGATTTAATCTCTGTAGGGCCAAACAGGAGCGGAGGGCACTCAGGTGATCTGTGAGGAGCTCAGTTTGTCTCTGTGAAATTTAAACTACCCACCTGGTTCACACGCCACTAACAAATATTTATATGAGAAAAACTAAGAAATTCTTCTAATTAAAATTGCGAAGGGAAGAGAGTCATCAGGGATCCAAGTTGGCTTTCGGTCTGCGCCGAAATGTAATAAATTCATCGGTACCAAAATGGGCTCAAAGGTCTAGAAAGGTGTTCACACAGTCAGACAACTCTCGACTTTTAACAATATAGACAGGCTGATCTGAGAATGTTACAAGTATTATGTATTCTGGTATGAACGGGTGATAGCTACCATTCCAAGGTGAAAGGACCAAAAATCCAACCCCACCTCGCTGAGACCACAAAAATAATAGTGATTCGAAAGTCACAAATAATGTTCTGCAGGACCTAACAAACAGCTTTATAAACAAATCTAGTTTACAACAGCACCAGAATAAGACCAAAACGTGTTCAACTAAGTCCTGAATATTTTAAAAACAAGGTTCATTGTCTTTTGTCCCTCGTACATTGAAATTCATGATTCCACTCGAACATGGCTTCTTCTAACTGTCAGGAGATAATTCGCGACAATCGCTTTTGAATGCAATGTATGTGGAAGTTTACATCGCTGATACTTCCTGAGGATTCCGGAAATGTCCGTCACCGGTACTTCTATCCCAACTATGCTGCAGTGGAATTTACAACCTTGATAGGTATTGTTAGCAGGAATGCGAATAATGTAATCATCTTCCACCCTAGAGAATCATATTGAGAACGAAGGGTTCAATTTCAACCCCTCGGGGGATCAATTTCCTCCCCTCGGGGAATCAATTTCCACGGTAGATTTTGACCGGATATTAACAGAACAAACCTGCCTCGCACCCACCTGCACCCCATCTCGTTACTCCCTTCTTTATACTTCATTTCATTTCTTTTAAATCAATTGTGCGAATCTTGCTTTTCGTTTAAACAAGTCATCACGTTACAACATTTCACAGATTGTGAATTCTCCGTTGCAAAATACATTGAAACCGATCACGTTTCTTTAATTCGGATGATATTCCAGAGAGTTTTCTCAAGTGGGGCTTGAATCTCACCTAAAACCTGTTAGATTGTTCGTATTGTTTTCTCAAGGGAGGAGTGACAATGACGACATACAATGACCATTTCCATTAGTTGGATACCCCACATATTCGCCCATTTTAGCATGGAATACGCTATTGCCTTAGGGTAGGTAACTACCTGAAAAACGTTACGCCTTTTCCGACACTCCGGTTTTTGAGGAGCGAAGCGCCTAGTTTTTCTCAATGCATTTTAGATATGTTGCTAGGGATAATATAACTTTTGTATTATACCTACCTACGACGAAGGTTCTGCACTAAATTTGGCTAAAACATGTTCCATGTTTTTATAATTAACTTGCATTAATTGTAGAAAAGCAAACATCAACATTGAAGATATTAATATGAAAATATATCATCCTCACGTTCGCAAGTAAAATGTCAACTTCTCTGAAGATTTTAATAATTGTTTATAATTTCCCGATTTCTTAGGTACTTTTGAATAACATTTCTCAGTAAATTTAAGAACCTGATCGTTTCTATTTCTTAATCGTGTTCCAATTTTCCCTAAATTATAAATTCGTCGAAAAAAAACTGTAAGATAAAAGTGAATTTGGTTGATAAGTAAGAAATAATGTGAACAAATGATATTAATGACTCAAATAGGATGAAATTTTTGTTGGAAAATCTTGCATTTTGGTCAAAATCTTTGGTTACTAGCACCTGAATATAGAAGACTTTCAAAAGACCACAAAACGAACTAATTTTTATCACTAGTATAAATTCATGTAACACAAAACGGGGTTCAGTGTTTCCATCAACAAAGCTGTGAAATCGTGTCAGATTTCAGATTTTTCCCGCGTTCTTTCAATCTGATTCGAGAGTTGTGCCAAGATAAAGTACTTTCCCCATAGCTACCTTCCTAAAGAGGTGAAGTATGGAACAGGTATCATCAAAAAAACTCTCAATGGATTCGAACTTGTGATATCAATGGATATCAATGGTAAGGTGTTTGTTTATGCTGATGACACTGCTATAGTGTTCTTGGACAAGAGTTATGATGATCTGATTGATATGGCAAGTTCTGAGTTATTTTTAGTTCGTAATTGGTTTGATCTAAATTTCTTGAAACTAAATGTTGCAAAAACTTCAGTTTTTTCTCAATATCTGGTTAGTTTTATCCTTCAGATAGTAAAGTTATCAAGAATCATGATTATATTGTGCCTCTTCGACTATTGATTTATATTGTAAATCACTGCCTTTTGTGGAAAATTGTAAGTACCAGGGAATTGGTTTTGATGGAAATTTTCAATTTAACCCATTTCCGGCCACTAATGCGTTTTCGCATCGTCACATTAAAATTTATGATTTTTGTAAATATTGAAAGTAGTGGAAAATCTTTGCAGAAGAATTTTTCCTCGTTCATGCTGTTCCTAAACTTTTCAGAAACAAGTTTCTTTGACGTTCGGGAGTTCAATGCGATTTTGGAGATTTTTCGAAAATGAGGCCTTTTGGAAGATGGCATGATTAGGGTGTCTCAAAATTCGATTCTGGGCGAGTGGGCGTTGTGGGCCATGAGTTGAAATAGATTCCGGTCCTTAGACTTTTACATTTTACCAACAACAATGTCAATCTTACCAAAATGAACTGGATAAATCACATCGATCTGAAAAACTTTCAAATCTCGTTAAAAAGTAAAATTCATGAAATATCGAGTATATTTGCTCTCGATTGGTGAGCAAATAATGAAGCTTCATTTCGGTCGGCATTCTGTAAAACAGTTCATCCTCCTCATTCAGTTATTTCTACCCTTGGCTTGAAATGGGTTAAGAATCACATTTCATCATTGGTTAATAAGTTGCGAAAGTTGTTTTTCGTATTTAAAACTATTAGAAGCTTCTTAACGAAAAAACAGTCACGAACTGTGTATCACGGTATTGGATTCTCCTTAATTAAATATGGCATAACCGTTTGGGGTGGGACATGCAAAACACACCTAATTGCTCTGCAAACTGTTCAAAATGCATTGTTGAAAATATTACTTAACAAATCCTACAGGTACCCCACTGCCAGACTTTATGCTAAATAATGGGTCTGTTCGGAGAGGCAGTCCGGAACCAGTTCGGAACCAAACCGGAACTGAAAAGGGGAGGGGATGAAGGCGAATGGACTCCTCCGAACTCCTCCAAACCCCTCCGAACCGTTCAGGACTGCCTCCCCGAACAGACCAAAAAAAAGAAGGTGTTTTTCTTTCAACTTTGAATTCTTGTCTACAAAACGAACATTGCCTCTGGCAGAACTGATTTGGCTTTCAATATATCACTACCACGTTGCCGTACTGAATTTTATCGAAGGAATTCTTATATTGCTGCGGTGAACTTTTGAACACAAGATTGAAGTGTCTAGTTTTTGTAGTGTGTTTGGATTAAAGAAGTATTTTTCGGTAGTTTTTCCGAATTTGGTGTGAGTGGTACGTATTATTTTAATGTATTGTTTTAAAGAGAGTGGGCATACATATTGTATAGTATATTTATTGGTTGTGTGGGCATATTTGGACTTAATACTTTGTATAACTACAATTCGAAATTTTGTTTAAAAAAAAAAAAAAAAAAAAATTTTAATTACTTACCAAGACTCCGCCAGGGGACAAGTTCGTAAGAACTTAAGCCTTGGTGGGCAAGGTATTGAGCTAATATGTTTTTCTTATTTCATAAGACTGTTTTCAATCCTATTCTTTGTACGAGTATCTATGATGTGTTTTTGATTGCCAAATAAATAAATGAATATTTAACCCTTTTGGGATCAAAGCTCTAACATTCCGTAATAATTACGGACAACAATTATTGTTGTCTCTAATAGCCTCATTCTGAATAATAATCTACCTTGGTGGGTTGAGTATCTACTTACATAGGGCAGTCGAAAACTAGGCATACGTTTGGAGTTATCGTACATCAATGAG
The DNA here is from genome assembly GCA_009739505.2 of Apolygus lucorum. Classification (NCBI taxonomy): domain Eukaryota; kingdom Metazoa; phylum Arthropoda; class Insecta; order Hemiptera; family Miridae; genus Apolygus; species Apolygus lucorum. The sequence goes on from CM019176.2 coordinate 32,214,227, forward strand.
TTATGTAAGAATGAAGAAAGTAAAACTTGAAAAACGATAGTTTGAACATCCGCACATAAATTTCGGTGATTCGCTACGCCTACATCTTGATCGCGTCGAGTCTACAATAAAATTATTCAATTTCGATGTCCGATCGTGACGACAATAGAGCGCTAATGAAGCAGTGTAGTTGGAGAAACCAAACTTAACTTTCTCTCAGATTGGACAACTCTATCGGTTGATTAGGACTGGTCTGTGAACAAGGGAACAGCTAGCGGGTCTCAGATCACAGATCACCCACGCTCCCATTTCACCAGATCCTTCGAAATTAGTCAAATCCTTCCAAGGCGCTCGCGGGAACTAATTTGAAATTGATATGGGAACTAAGTGCCATTTCAACATCTCTCGATAGAGCATAAATTACGAAGAACTCTTGAGGAGTTCGTGCTCACGTTTTTATGGAACTGCGCGTAGGTGTTCGCTTGAATAAATGACCCGAAGGCAACACTCGAGTGCAGATTTATGCGTAATAAACAAAACCCTACTTACTCGGATCACTCAATTAAGGCAGTCTTCAGTGTAATTTAAACGGAGACAATCTTACTAATTTGTACCACAAATACTTAATTTGAGTGCGCTTTTTTTAAATGAATTTCGAGGTAGAAGTGGAATTCAAAAGACTGATCTTCCTGGCAATATTTAAAGGGATCTCAGTCGGTCGCCGTTCCTTCCTCGTTCTGGGTTAGTCTAATCTCTTAAGAACCGGCGCTCGGTTACCCCTTCCCACCATCTGAAAGCCTTCTCATAGCTGGCCAGTTTTCATCAACAGTTTTACCCAGTTTTCTCAGGAAATAATCATCCAATTTTCATGTTTCTCGTGGCATTCTTCTTATTTTTATAATCTCTGCACCCATGCACTTGTTTAATTCCAAAAGTGAAAAAAAAAAATCTGCCTAGGGAATTGAAAAACTAAAAGATTGCCGCTGGAATCATCAAAATCGACCAATAATTGCCACTCAAACTAAATTGATGGAAAATCTATCGGGTTTTCGTTATTCGTAAGTGTGAATTATTTGTAAGTGTGAATTATTCGTAAGTGTGAATGTTCCCGAAATCAATTCTGAGACTCCAATAAGCCATCTTGAAGCGTTCAAAAAAGGTTTTGAGATATTTTTTGGGACTTTGACCTTACACTGATGGTTTCTTATTCCCGACGTTCCATTTAAGAGGTGAATATTGATCCTTTTTTTACGCGTGCCCAATTGTACATTTTTTCAAAAATGCTTCAAAAAACGCTGCGAATGATTACACAACGATTTATTATTTTTCTATATAGACCACTCGTCTGCAAAGGAAACGGCTCGCAGTACTGTGAGTTTACGGGACAAGTGATCAAAAATCAATTTGTGGGGAGTTCTGTTAGCGAAGGTTGCTCTGATCATGGATTTTATACTACTTCATATTTCAAGGAAAGAAAATTGCACAATAAATAATATTAGAAGAAGTTTATGAAAAATACTGAAATTTTAAATTCAAAACAAAAGTAACATTTCACCAATTTTACAAAAGTTTAGGTACCGAAACATAGGTAATAATTAGATGTCTTTAGAAGTGTATTGATTGATTGATTGCACTGATTGATGAATCTAAATCGTCACTGTCATTAGCGCTGCTGATGCTGGAGAGAGCGCTTCCACAACTCAGTTCCATAGCGTTAGATGTGCTTGGTACAGCATTAGGTATCAGTTTTGTGGATGGTGGTCGTGTCAATGAAGTTATCCCTAATCAGAAACATGGTTGATGACTTCATAATCTTTTCTGTTCTATTTTGTTGATATGAAAAATGTGAGGATGTGGTTTTTTTTCCTCTCCACACTTTCCTGCGACTCTAATTTTTCAAAAAGCTTTCTATTCGTATTGAAAATATCATAGAAAAAAAAGTCGCGGCAAATTCCAACGGGATTGAGTCAAGGGATAGTGCCAGAGAACATTCATAAAGTGCTCTAATTCCTCATTTCTCCTCTTTTTGAGAAATTCACTATTTAATGTTAAGGTTTAAGAAGAAAAATTGGGAATTATTGTTGTAACAATTTTACCGAGTGCTTAGGGGAAATTCATACTTCAAAAATTATTTTTAAAAAAACGTGAATAAAGCAGATACTTATGCCGTGACTCGTCATGAAGAGCAATAAGACCTAACTTGTTGATATGACGGTATCCGCACTCATAATGGGCAGGTAGTTAATCTTCAGCGTTTTGGGTGAAATGAGTTATTAACATAAATGATCGCGGAAATTGCCCTCTGGTGATCCGTAAGAGGCTTGTGAGGTCAGGAAACTTATTTAAACATGCTCAAAGAATATCTGGGGATAGGTTTTTGCACTCCTTTCCAATAGTACTAATTATACGTTCGTTTTTTCGATTTTTTACACATACTCACAGTACTGTGCGGCTGTGCCATTGTCATCATCTACCGACCATAGAATCTATGGTCATGCTAGTGGCAACACCAGCTATCTCATTTTTTGGCTGTTTCGGTTTAAGAACCGTTTTTAAGGTAAAATTTTGTGGGGAATCGAATGGTGAAGTTAGTTTCTTCATCAGGGCAACAGGGAGCGCGTAAATCGCAATTTACATTTGTTAGTTAACAGTGGTTATCTCAAGTTGTTCGTCAACACATGCTATCTCAGGATGGCTACATTTCCGAAGGTAAGTTTTCCTAAGTGTATTATTGAGAAAATCATGTGTTTTTTTAGTTTATACACCTGTTAAGAAGTTGTAAGGGAAAAGTGAGTCCTATGAAAGAGATAAATAAGTTGTTATTCATCAATAATCAGGGACACAAAGTTAGGCGTTGAGATAGCGCCTGTTGCTTATTGAGACCCATTTCTGAGATAGCACCTGTTGTTCAAATCAGTTTTTTGGCTCCCCTGAAAAATTGGAAAAAATGAGATACCTGGTGTTGCCACTGGCGTGACTAGTATCTGATACTACCTACCTACCACGTACCAACTTCACAATCCAGTTTATTTGAAAGAAATAAACGCTTCACACTCAGTTCGAAGAAACAGGGAGTTGTGGGTGCCTTCATGAGGAAATTTGATTACTGGTTGCTAAGGACACAAAACTGAGTACAACTCGAAGAAGCGAACAGCGATCGCATTTTGGTAAGCTAAAATTTGAACGGAGATTAGACTTCTCATGTGATTCACACTCGTGTTTCTGAATTATCATAAATTCAAACCTCGAGTTCTTGTAGCGAGCTAACGGTTGGTCCTACAAAGCTCCGGGTGGTCTCATTCGATTCTAAAAATTCAAGACTGTTATGACCCACATGTAAACTTACTAATTAGTTCTTAAATAAAAAAAATACAAGAGGGTCCCTAAGTGAGCCACCACCCGCAAGGGAGGGACGAGGTACGGGGAGAACACTTCACATGACGTCACCCTTCCACCTCTCTCTCCCTCAACTAATCTCACCGAGTATATAAGCTCACTCAGGGATGCTCCAGTATGCCTTCTAGTCCAGTCTTTCGTCTTGTTCATTTCGCTCTCCAACTCCTCCTTCATCAAGGGATCTCCTCGAAGTATTAGGCTCAATAGGTAAATCTCCCGCATCCCGTTCGTAGGTTTCTATGAAACGCCGGGGCTGACGGGCTAGCCTGGACTTCCCAGTACTCCGCATGCCGGTCTGGCTAATAAGCCGCCGGTGCGACAGTACTGCAAGTTAGGATAGGGGCTTTTCTCTCTTCGTTGAGTAGGGGTTAAAGAAAACACAAACGCCGCATCGAGAAGGTCATCTCCTTCACTCGACGACACGCAAACATAACAAAGACTATCTAGAATTGATGGGAAAACAAAACCTTTATATCGAAATGTTTTGAGCAACGGCGTTTTCATAATGTCAACCCTTAGAAGAGACCGACCTCAACCAAAAGCTTCGGGGCACAACTAGACCCCAAATGGAGCCCATAAACCAAATTTCATCAAAATCGGTCCTTGGTAACTAAGGAAAGTGCCGCGTACGGCGGATGAACGGAAAACCAACAAATTTTATGGGGGGGGGGGATTTTTTTCTTGGTTGATTATTGAAAATAATAAACCAAAATTGGAAATGTTTGAACTCACAGACTGTTGTTCTACGATCTTGAAGGAGGGTAAACATGTATGCTGTTACACAGTTGCGTTAAACAAGCTATTGCAGTAGCTACATTGAACAAAATAATGAAATTACCCAAATGTTTTATTTTTGGCAGTAGGAAAATTTTTAATTAAGGGGCCAATTATGCACTTCCCTTGTTGACTCGAAATGTTTTCTTCAATTTTCCATAGAACGGTTTTTAAAAATATGGACCGTTTTCGAGTAATTATCAAAATACTGGGATGAGAACCACAATTTCGAGGTTTTTCGGCCACTTAAACTACTTTTGAGATCAAAAACTGAGGATAAGCTCACCCACAACGCACCAAATGATCTTGGAAGAAAACATCCTTTGCACAATTGACGTCAGCAGAAACTAATCTATAATGTTGTACGTTGATATACCTCGTTTACAGAATGCGTTACATAAAATACAACACTCTCTTCCAACTTCCTAACCGGGTGGTTATCTTACAAATGAAAGCTGAATCGCCTCTTTCAGAAAGTTTATCGATAAATCCGGGTTTAATAATCCGTATAATGCGACTTGAACGCAATACCCGAGTAATACGATTTATATAAGTCCTTCATAACATGACTGTAGATCGAATCAGTTCGCTTTAGCTCGGTTGTCAATAAGAACCCGAATACAAGTTAGTTAGGGTGCTCGCGTGGGATGATCCGTCGTACATCTAAGAGCACCGTTTCCAAAATGATCGTCGTTGAGTGGAAAACGATGAGGAGATACCGCGAGAAGGGAAGTACGAGATAGGAAGCCGCTCTATCGGAAACATCTTGTTAACAAAGTAGCGTTAACCGCGTGGGGGCGTCTTAAATGGACGGTCATCGCTTTGGATGGACTCTTGAAAACCTCCTTCCAGAAAGCAGAGGTCTTATCTCTCATCAGGCCCACCAGAGCGGAGGCTTGAGCTGCCCTCACCGTGAGTCCAGCACTGGACGACTTTTTAAGGCCTTTTATGTCATAAAGCGCTCGCATCGTGTTCTGTGTGAAATAAAAATCGCTCGAATGATACAGAAATAATTTTTCCTCGTACGTTTCCCACCCGGAGAGATTTGTGCTGTCTCAAAATTCATTTATCGCCGACGAAATCTCGTAACGACTTTTTCGTAGGGAGAGCCAAATCAACATTACAAGCTCTAACGTACAAACACTTTACTTTTATATCAATTCCTATACAGGGGGTTTAACCCCTTGTTTTTTCAGTTTAAAGAAATAGCATTTTTAAAGTTTAAAGAAATAGCATTTTTAATTCTCATTAAAAATGCCTTAGAACACGAAGAACTCCCTATTATTCAGGAAGATATCATGCAAATCTCCAGAGTTTCTCTTTTTGTTAATAACCAACGATTTCAAGTAGCAGCCTTTTACTCTGCCCCAAGTAATCAAATGGGCCCGGCCGACTTTATAGGTCTAATACATGAACTTGGACACAGATTTCTAATAGGGGGTGACTTCAACTCCAAGCACCCCAGGTTCGGCTCAAACGTAGCCAACCCCAGAGGCACTATACTTCACCGCATAGTTCACCGTTTCAACTTGGAGGTATTTCACCCCATAGAGCCTACGTATTATCCTGATAGAAGACACATTACTCCGGATGTCCTTGATTTCTTTTTAGGTAACGGCGTCAGTAATCTGTGCACACAACCCTATGTAGTCCCTGACCTCAGCTCTGATCACTTTCCAACACTATTGTCTCTTGGCACCCTGCACGAAAACCCTATTCTGGGACAAAGATTGATTAAACACCCGTTCGACTGGACTATATATCATGAATCACTCACTACTGCTACGAGTCTCCAAATGCCTCTCAAAACTCCATCAGACATTGACAAGGCCGCTTCCATATTCACGCGCAATGTGCAATTTGCGGCTAACATTGCTAGCTCCCACAAGACTATTCTCAATCAATCCCCGCAATTCATTACTAAGCCCCATATTACAGCTCTCCACCGCGTTAAATGCCAAGTCAGAGCCTTGTGGCGTGATACAGGCTTCCCCGATCACAAAAAGGCGTACAACATAGCCACTGAAGAATTAAAAAAGGCATTGATCAAGGAAAGATCTGAGCAAAAGGAAGCAGAGTTGTCACAATTGGAAATAACAAATAAGTCACTTTGGCTAAAAACAAAGGCTCTCACCAAAGAAAAAAAATACGATTCCCCCTCTCAAACAGGGTAACAAATGGCTTTGCACACCAATCGAGAAGGCTGAAGCTTTTGCAGAGGCTTTAGCCGAGCAATTTGCTCCAAATCAATCAGGAGACCAACACTTTGACAACCATATAGAAAGTATTCTACAAAGCCCCTTGCAACTCTCGATTTTTGGGAAATTCTTTACTCCTGTGCAGGTTAAAGCAGCCATTGCAAAGTCTCACTCAAAAAAGGCTCCTGGATTCGATGGAATTACAAGACCACTTCTAGTAAATCTTCCTCGCAAAGCTCTTGTACAATTGACTCAGATTTATAACGCCATGCTAAGAACAGCCTATTTTCCTGCCAAGTGGAAATTTGCTCATGTTATAATGATTAAAAAGAAGGGAAAAGCAAGTCAAGACCTTAAAGGTTACAGACCTATCAGCCTCCTTTCTTTTTTGGCAAAAACATTTGAAAGGCTTTTTCTGCCAGAACTCCTTATCCATCTGGGGCCATTGATTCCCCTTGAACAGTTCGGCTTCCGACCTCTACTCTCATGCCCCCAACAACTACACAGGGTAGTTGATGAGATTCTTTTGGCCTATGAGAACAAGCAGATTTGTCTGGGTCTTTTCCTTGACGTTGAAAAAGCCTTCGATCGGGTGTGGCACGAGGGACTTCTTGCCAAAATTAAGGATCACTTACCTGACACACACTATCGAATCCTGCAATCCTATCTACTCAACCGAACATACGCAGTCAAGTACAAAAATGCTACCTCTAAATCGTATATCATTCGAGCAGGTGTTCCTCAAGGGAGCATTCTAGGGCCTTTCCTATACACCCTGTACGCTCATGACTTTCCAAGGTGCCAAAATGCCACAATTGCACACTACGCTGATGATCAGGCTATTATGGTTAGACACTCTTCAGGAGAACAGGCTAGCCACACACTCCAAGAGTACATGAACACATTAAGTGTATGGACCAAACGGTGGAGGATTGGAATCAACGCCCACAAGACATGCATGGTAACCTTTACATACAAACGTTCTGTTGTGATGCCCACTCTACACCTTCTTGGTCAACCTATAGGGTATGCTGACTCCGTGAGGTATCTGGGTCTTAGGCTAGACAGCCGTTTGACCTGGAAACCCCACATCAGTGACATTGTGGCAAGAATGCGTGAGAGGATCCGTCAACTGTACTTCCTGTTGTCCTGCCAAGTACTACCTATTCACGTGAAGCGCCTGCTCTACCTTTTGCTACTGAGACCTATCTGGCTATATGGGAGTGAACTTTGGGGCTCAGCAGGCAACACACAAATTAAACGCATTGAGACCGTTCAAACAAGAGCACTGCGGATACTGACCGGCGCACCATGGTTTGTGCGTAATGAAACGTTCTGACCTCTCAGTCCTCACGGTCAACATATCTCTCTCAAAATCCTACAACGCCCTAGCTGAACGTATCAACTCCCATCCAAATTCACTTGTTCGTGATATGCTCTCCAGTCCAAGACCTGATCGCTCTTCCAGAAGTTTGAAACGAAAATGGCATTCGGATCTCCTGGGTTCCTGATACTGATACTGAAACACTCCTACTATCCTCACACTTTTTTTTTTCTTTTCACCCAGATTTCTTTTGTTCCTGTTGAGCTTTTTTTCATAGTTTAATACTGTTACTACCTTAGATGCTATATTTATTACTATAGTTATCACTGTTGAAATAATAATTGTATTACGTTGCCAATGGGCAATGATAAAATACCTCATGTGACAAGTGAAAAATGTATATTTAATTATGTTTCACACTTGATAGTGATTATCACAATAAAGTTTCATTAAAAATTAAAATAAAAAAATAAAAAAAGAAATAACTCCTGTTATTTACCAAGTAAATTCAAATTTGAGGATATCTTTGGAAAGAGCGTTAGATTTCCAAGCAGTCTAGTGCATAACCAAAATCTTTTAGCGATAAATAGTTTTTTAAAATTAAGTCAATAAGCAAACTTTAAAATGTGTCGAAATTTGACTTTCTTAAATCGAATTTGTCACTCTGAATCCCTGCCCATTTCGATGGGGGTTTTTCGAAAAAACATGCTCAAATTATCAGCTTTGCAAAGGTCTATCAATTTTTCTTTTCAAAATTCAAAATGGAAGAGCAAATCAAGTTTGATTGCAAAAAAACGTATGTTTATGGTCTCAAGATGACATGCCGGGTTTGGTATCATTTCCTACGTAATTTTTCACGCTGAATCCAATGGAGATACTTCCGAATAATTCTGACTGTTAGAAAGTGGATTTTTCTAAGAACTAATATATTGAGATCGAGAGTGACCATACACCGCGTATAACACTCGATTTTCTTGTAGAACACACGTTTTTTTACAATCAAACTTGATTTACTCTTCCAATTTGAATTTTGAAAAGAAAAATTGTTAGACCACGGAAAGGTTGAAAATTTGAGCATGTTTTTTTTTTAATCGAAGAGCACTCATAGAAATGGGCAGGGTTTCAGAGTGAAAACTTTGAAAAGAACAAGTCAAATTTCGAAAAAAGTTTGCTTGTGATTTGATTTTTTAGAAATGTTTTATTGCTAAATGATTTTTGTTTGGCACTAGGTAGCTTGAAAATTTAACGCTCTTTCCAACGATATCCTCAACTTTGAACTTACTTGGTAAATAACAGGAGTTATGACACTGTTAATGACGTAAGGTCGGAAACACGAAAAAAAATTTAAATTGAAAAAACTTGAATAAACAAGGAGTTAAAAAGAAATTGCTATGAGACATTTTTTGTTGGAAATATCTTGTAGAATGGGGTATTTAAGTCAATATAAAAACTCAAAAGAGTATGGCTCAGGAATAACGGTAATCGGGTCTGTTCGTCGAGAAAATGTTTTTAAAAAATCAGAGAAGCTAAGGAAAGTTGAAGATTCGAATGGTGTGACGTAGCTAGCCAATCGTGACGTAGCTAGCCAACTGTCTTTGAGAAAAGTATCCATGCACAAAGAAGCGATGGAACCCTTGGAGGACCTCTTGGATACTACAAAATACTACTCACACACGCGCGTGGCTTAGTGTGTGTGCATTTATGGCAGCCCGCCTTTTTTTCAAACGTGTGATCTCTTTAATTAATTTGTCTACCACATGTTATAGTATCATTGGGCTTAAAGTTGGAGTATATAGAATTTCAAGGGTGCTGAATCCAAATTTGAGGTCAAAAACCTGAATTTCCGACCCACCGAAATACCCCATTGAACCCTGAAGTGTAGACACCCTGTAGAATCTCATACGTGAAGTATAAATGTAGTTCATGTTGTCTAGAGGAAGTTATTTCGATCGACAGAAACCCGATTTTCTTGGTCACATCATTCGAATGAGTCTGATATGCTATCGATCTATTTTGTCTACGAATTCAACCAGTTTCTTCAAGCTGGCAATTTTAAATAAAAAAATAAAATAATTATATACTGGAGAAAATGACATTCTGGCTGTCTGGGTGAAGCTTCAAAGAGTAAAAGAGCTTGGATTGATAGATTATTCCATAATCGTTTCATGTAAAAGTAAGTAAAGTAAACAACCATCACAGGTTGGATTTTCTCCAACTGCCATTCCTGGCGTCGCAGTCCTGAGACAGCTGTCTTCCAAAGAGAAGATCAGAATTGGTTCTGACGATTTCCCTAATCGCTACTTTCGTTTTATGTTGTTTATACTTTACACACCTACTCAATTAGGCTCACTCAACCTGTCATTCCAACTTCACCCCTCAAATAAATCAATCCCGAGGTTGTTTTACCTCAAACATATCGTTCGTTACTACGTTCATAGGGTTATACACTCACCTACAGTACAATATACCTACTGTAAGGTTTGATCCAGATTTCGTCACTTTTTCTTCTTCCTGTCAGGACAGACGAAGCACGTCTCGCTCGAGTCTGTACAGGCTGTCCAACTGATTCGTCGGGGCTTGTTGACTTTCTTGTCAACTTTTCTCCTCCCTTGAACGGCCTTAGCTTTTCTCTCCTGACTTGAAATAGATCTTCTCGATCTTGGCTGATTTTCCTCCTCACCAACCCATAACTGTCCGATACCACCCGTGAATCTGGAAATCGTCAAGTTTTTTATACAATCTGTTCTGTCTATCAATGTACTTATGTCAGGTTTCAGTTTCTGAACCAATCAGTCACTTTTTTATTACTTATCATGGACTAGGATCAGCGCTACATCGGCAACTCTTGATGCAACACCTACAATCTTCGTCACCATTCTTCTCAAGAATTTATTCGGTTGGATCCTTGAAAGCTGATCAAAACTGCGGCTAATTTTAATTAGACACTTAAAAGTTGACCTACTCACATTAACATTAAAAGTTAACCTACGAGTTCGATTCCAGGCCGTGCCATCAACATTTTTCCACATATCTATGATTCGTTTTTGCCCGCTTTTCACAGACTTTTCAGCCAGTGTGCCATAACAGTTGAAGCTGGAATTGTTAATGACTGTTCCGTTATAATAGCTGAGATTGTATCTGAAGTTCACTAGTTCCATTCCCGGCCACTGATGCATTTTTGCATCGTCATAATAATGATTTTTTGAATATTGAAATAGTGGAAAATCTTTGTAGAAGAATTTTTTCTCGTTCATGCTGTTCCAAAACTTTTCAAAAAAAAAGTTCTTCGATATTTGGGAGCTCTCAATGAAATTTGGGATTTTAAAAAAAAAAAAAAGAGGTCTATTGGCGTGATTATGGTGGCCCAAATTCGATCCTGGGCGATTGAGCGTTGTGGGCCATGAGTCGAAACAGACTACTGTCGACAAATATATTTTTACCTTTTACCTAGATTTTAAAAAATTTTTAACAATGAAATGGATAAATCATATTGATTTGGAAAACTGAGACCTCTCAAATCCCATAAAATGTTAAATTCATAAAATTTGGAGCATTTTTGCTCTCGATTGGTGAACAAATGATGCTTTATTTCGGTCGGTATTCTGTAAAATAGTTCATCCTCCGCCCATTACTCTGTTATTTCTACCCTCGGCTTAAAATCGGTTAAACCCGATAAACTTGAGTTATATCGACAAATGTCAGTATCTTAGAAAGCATTTGGTGCCTAATAAGCTCACGGATCAGAGTTGACCGAGGGCGCGTATATTCATTAACGCGTTTGATAATTATTTAAAAAATTAAAACTAGTTTATAATAAGTAACAGAAAATTGTGATGTAAGAAAATAACAAAACTTGTGTTTTCAGGTCAGAGATAAGTCTTTACTAAGTAAAGGAAGGCCCCATCGCTGGAACGACTTTTTTATAGCAATGACCAATTTGGAGACTTACAAAAAAAACTGTGATAGCGCAGCTGATGTTCCAAATTTTAGCAGCTAATGCAGACAAGAAAATATTTCTCAGTTAATTAATGATAATGTTGATTAATATTGGTTTAGGTTGAGGGACAATCCCCCACTCCATGCCCTGAGGTGAGGAGCCTCACAGAATCCTAAAAGGGCAAGTTAAGTACAGAATTCGTTGTCACAACTATTTTTGCAGTAAATGCGTGCAATCTTCATAATCTGTTTCCTCGAAACTTATTGAATTCCATCCTCAATCAAGATTTCTGGCTTCTCCTAAATAAAAGAGCCAGTGGCGCTCTACATTTCTCTGAAGGTGTAGCCCTCACAGATCCTCACAGTTATTTCTACGGATAGCTAGCCGTTGCAGCTTGTTACGTTGAACAACAAAAAAGGTTACAAATTTGGCCAAAAAAGGTCATCTAGACTCTTCCAACAGTCGAGCATCTGCACAGTTATAAGATGAATTGTGATATTTCGAGTTTTCAGGGGAAAGTAGTTATTGGTTCACTACGCCTTGAGTTTTGATGATGCAAACTTGATTGTGGTCTTGTTCAGATCAGTACAAATTGAAAAATTAACTAATTTAACAACAATATCACTACTCTTTAGAGAGACTCAGGTTTCCCTTGAGGTATCCACATCCTCTCATTGGTCACTTTCATTCAAAGTCACCAAGGAAAACCTCGTTCACGACGAAGGAGGGACACATTCTGCATCTACCTAACATCGTCTAGATGACATATTGTGGAAGATGCTTGTAAATTTGCGCCTACCTGCTTGGGAATCTATGGAGCTGACTGGCCATTAGTTGAGGTTTATATAATTTTATATAAGTTTTTATAAATATTTTTTTCCCCATTTTTGCCGAATTCAACAAGGTAGCATGTACTATTTCGTGCAATAACCTCGGACTAGAGGTGTGTCGGTCAGGAGTGAACGTATTGAAAAGACCTTATCTTTAAAATGACCTTGTCAGAGCTGAACGGGATATCAAAATGAACACGGTCATTCGTTCATCAACCCACCAATCGAGTTTTCCGGTTAAATTACGTGAACAACGGCAGAAGGCCAACAAAATAAATTAATTGCCCGCAATATGGATGTTAATGTATATTAATATACATGCATGTTTGTACATGGATCATTAATGTGTGCAAATGACGACCAAGTGAAGAATTACGTTCGAATGAACTGAGGACTAAAAAGGCAATACAGAAAGACCAAAAACACTCAAAGACTGATTCATACGATTCGAATCGATCTTTCATTTGTTTTTGTATTTTATTTCATTCGATTCATTCAAATCGCCTACTCATTGTAACCTATTCCGACTCGTTCGGTTTTTCGACTCAGCGTTTTTTCGAGTCACGACCTGGATCCCAACGTTTCGACTAGTTCGGTTTACAGACTCGCTCGTTTTTGTGACTTCTGACCGGTTGGTTGTTGGTCTTGTGAGTGAACGGGTGACCTGATTCAAAAGACCTGGTCTCTGTAATGAGTGACCGTTTGGGATTCGAATCCGCCAAATGACCTTGTCTTACACACCTCTACCTCGGCCTCGGACCTCCAATTTTGATGATACAAAAATGTTCAGAGATGGTAGTTCATATTCGTACATCTTCCTACACCCGTAGATGTTTTAACATTTATAGCGATTATCACTTTGTGGAAGCTTCCCTAAAATCCACAAAATAGATCTTACTTATCCACCAAGCGGAGTACGTAGCATTTGGTGTTGCTTAAATAACAAAATGCTCTCTTAAAGAAGCTCTTGTCTTCAAGTAGCGGTTTCGACATGATGCCTATCACGCAAAGCATCAACAGTAAGAACCCGACTTTGAGGAACTTCTCGTACTCCAAGACCACTGGACGAAGCTTTGAACGACGACCATGGTGGCTGAAACATCATCATCGATGTAACTAAATAATGTATGGAGATAATATACACAAAATAACCCGATATATTCGAGTAAAGGAAAAACGCTGCAAATCATTGCTCAAAGGTTTATTATTTTCTGTACAGATCACCCTTCTGTATAGATCACTGGTTCTCCATCAATAGCACCTACCACCACCTTCTCCCTTGACCTTCCCTCTAAAATTTCAGCTTCCTGCGTTCAACAGGAGAGAAAATGGCCTTGGAGCTCACTCAGCTGATCAGTGACCACTCATGCGCCTCCAGCATTCTCCATTGACCCGCCCTCTCAAATTTCAGGTTCCTGCGTTCAACAGGAGAGGAAATGGCCTTGGAGCTCACTCAGCTGATCAGTGACCACTCAGGCGCCTTCAGCATTCTCCTTTGACCCTGCCTCTCAAATTTCAGGTTCCTGCGTTCAACAGGAGAGGAAATGGCCTTGGAGCTCACTCAGCTGATCAGTGACCACTCAGGCACCTTCAGCATTCTCCATTGACCCGCCCTCTAAAATTTCAGCTTCCTGCGTTCAACAGGAGAGGAAATGGCCTTGGAGCTCACTCAGCTGATCAGTGACCACTCAGGCGCCTTCAGCATTCTCTATTGACCCGCCCTCTCAAATTTCAGGGTTCCTGCGTTCAACAGGAGAGAAAATGGCCTTGGAGCTCACTCAGCTGATCAGTGACCACTCAGGCGCCATCAGCATTCTCCTTTGACCCGCCCTCTCAAATTTCAGGTTCCTGCGTTCAACAGGAGAGAAAATGGCCTTGGAGCTCACTCAGCTGATCAGTGACCACTCAGGCGCCTTCAGCATTCTCCTTTGACCCGCCCTCTCAAATTTCAGGTTCCTGCGTTCAACAGGAGAGGAAATGACCTTGGAGCTCACTCAGCTGATCAGTGACCACTCAGGCGCCTTCAGCATTCTCAATTGACCAGCCCTCTCAAATTTCAGGTTCCTGCGTTCAACAGGAGAGGAAATGGCCTTGGAGCTCACTCAGCTGATCAGTGACCACTCAGGCGCCTTCAGTATTCTCCATTGACTTTTGATTATGGAAATTTGATTACTGGTTACGCAGAAGGCAAAACTGTATACAAATCGAAGAAATGAACAGCGATCGCATTTTAGTCAGAAAAAATTTCAACGGAGATTAGACCTCTTTTGCGATTCACACTCATGATTCTGTTTTATCGAAGGAAAACCTTCAAGTACTCGTAGGGACCGAACGGTTTGCCCTACAGAGCTCCGGGTGGTCTCAAAAATTTTTAAAAATTCAGTACTATTTAAAATTAGTGAAAAAACGATACCTTTATTTCGAGAGTTTTCGAGCTAGGGCACTCTTGAAAATTTCAACCCTTAATTTCCACCCCTTAGAAGTGACCTACATCAACCAAAAGCTTCGCGGCACAACTAGACCCCAAATGGAGCCCATATACCAAATTTCATCGAAATCGGTCCATGGTAACTAAGAAAAGTGCCGCGTACGGCGTACGGCGTACGGCGTACGGCGGACGGACGGAAATGTTTTTATTCGATTTTCGTATTCTACGTACCTTGAAACGTAAAACATCAAATTTTGAGGGGGGGTTAAAATTTTTTTTTTCTTGCTCGATTCCAAAGGCTTATTATTGAAAATAATAAACCAAAATGTGTATCTTCCTCCTATAATGTGATACCCATCACATTATAAATAGCCGATCCTTTAAAATTTACCCAAATTTTAAAGGATCAGCTATTTATATGGGCGTCCTTCACTTCCCTCCCAAACGCATCGGGTGGATTAAGAGGTAGTCATCGCCCTCCCGTTGCGAATGGATGTTAGACCAACCAAGCAATGAAGATGACAGTACCTTTAAATTTGTTAAGTACCTCCATGATAATTGTGTGGGGCATTTTAGGGAAACGTTTTCCACAAAGAAACACCTCAATATTTATGTGTTCCTCGATTCCCTCAAATGTTACCAAGTTGATATTTTTGCCAAGTTACAATCAGAGATGGACTTTGGGAGACTCCCTCAACTAAAACTCAACGGAAAGCCCGGTGGGTGGAAAAACTGATTTAAAAAAAATGTGAATGGTCAACTGGATACGAACGAGCATATGGAAAAATTTTGTCTCAAATTTGAGGGTTTGTGGGACAAACATGATTAGTATTTAGGATGACGATATTTATGACTGAAGGACGTGTAACTCTTGATCAGGGGCGTGGCGTCCATAAGGCCACTCTGGGTCTAGTCCCGGCAAAATTTCTCTCTCTGTAAGCTAGATTTTTACCCCAAAGTTGGAAAAACTCCCTTCAAAAAGTGCTCTCCCCAAAGTTGAAAAAAATTCCCTAGCAGAAAGTTTTTTTCCTCAAAACTCACTCATGATTCATGGAAGGATGGATCTTTTACAAGTGTGAAATAATTCTACACTGACATGCAGTTATTATGTCAAACATGCATGCACCCGAGGCCATGGAGCTAGCTTCCATGCCTACTACTAGGTCCATGCCGAAGGCTGCCTCCACAGCCAGCAACTGGAGAGAAGAAGTAGGATGAAGTAGGAATTTCCATGATCTGGGGCTAGACCCCAGAGTCGTCATGCCAACGTGTTTTTCATTTTTAGTCTTGCCCCGTCCGCGCATGCGCAGTAGTGTTATTTTAGTTTACCCCCTCCCTTTCTCGGCCCCTGCCGGGAAAGACATAATCCATTCTCTCTGATCCAGAAATGTTTTGATCCAAGTAGGCGGATGTATGGATGGACAGTCTGTTCAGGTTGCCATGAAAGTTCTGAGGAAGGCAATAACAAAATGGGGAATCCATTGCATGTCAACGCTTGGAGTACGATTCAACTTCAGAGATATCAGTTATGGATGGGAATTAAAAAATAGCATTTGAACGGATTTTCACAGTCCGTTGCCCAGACTGCATGATTATGTGTTTTACCTATTTTGATTGGGGGTGGGTGACATGAAACTGATTGACAGCAAAATTATGATTTTTCGTGTTATTGTTGAGAATGGCGTTTGTGAGACAGAGATTTTTTCACATGTATGAAAGTAAGTTAAAACTATTGAACCAAGTTTCAAAATATTGTTGAAGTTTTTATCTTCAAAATGCCAGGGATTGTGCCTCCGAAATGTTATGTTCCTGGTCCTCTCACCATTTTGGGTTTTCTAGTCCATTTTACCTGCATTTCAAGTCGTCTTGGTGTGTTTTGTTGCAATACGATCATGATGGAGTTGACCACTGATTACTACTTACCTACTTTTCGTATTTTTTCGTTTCTATTCTACATTTCATTATGGGGAAATACAATAGGCAGCCAGGTGCTTGTCTGTACCACAACTTTTCTTAATATGGTACCTACAGAGGATGAATGAATGAATGAATGAATGAATGTTTTTTATTTGCCACTCCACACAAAGTGCATCGAAAATAGTCAATAAACGTTGCAAAAGGCGTTGCAAAAGACCATTAAAAGTCTTAAAGGGAATATGACCCTGCAAAAGCATTCAAGGGACATTTCGACTAATAATATTATTAAAATAATATCGATGGCATCACATGATAACCTCTTATCTCACCCACCTGTAATTCAATTTATAGCGATAAGAAACCATGGTTATCAGTGATGCTCAGCCCTCTTGATCAGAACCAAGGTTATCATTTAGGGCGCTAGAGAGCAGAAAATGCAATTCCCGCTAAAAATTGAATTACAGGTGGGTGAGATAAGAGGTTTTCATTCAGAGAATCCAAGAAAACCATTTTGGCCAAAAATTGAGATACGAGGTTATCATATGATGCCATCGATATCATATAATCGTTTTAAAAAATGAACATTTTATGTTTTAGTAACAAATTAACATTTTTTTTATCTTTTCGAGTTCCAAAAATGAATTTTTCCATCATTATAACTGGAATGAAGTAGTTGAGATGTGATTGTTTCCCACTTTGTCCTCCGTTTGACGCAAAAATATGTTTGTGTGATCCTAGGGTCAAATTCTTGTATTTTCTGGTTTGGTGCCCCACCGCTTTCGGAGGTCACCCAACGCCCCTGCTCTTGATTGTTGTGATACATTTGTTGTTACCAAATTATTTCATTGCGATGTATGTAGCGGTGTATAATATTTGAATGACAGTAAAACGGATACAAAATTTGAATCAGTAGTTCTCTCAACCGAGGTTCTTGGGAGGGATTTGTTGTCTTTATCGGGAGGGACCTGTTACAGTTGAACGGGAGGCAAGCGTGACGTGGGAGGGACCTGTCCTGTAAAACGGGAGGAAGTTGATATGTTTTCCCGCCTCAGGGAGGGAACTGATGAATCCCCATTTATTTCCGTTGTTTTCTCTCCTAGAAAAAATTACCTAGATTTAACAGCCTTCATTGCTGGAACAACATAATAACATTATGTTCCGCCGTAATCCCAGAGCACCTAAATGCTGGAGCAGCTTCTGTCCTGGCCATAATTCTAGAGCAATAAATTCAGGGACTGCATAAGTCCATATAAGTATTCATTATCGAGAAGGATGGACCCTTACTCTATTCATAAGGCATAACGAAGTTCCCATAACCGATGCTTCCTGCGTTACTCACCGTTTCCCTTTGCTTTTCAAATTGAGCATTTTGATTTCGGTATGGTAAGCCGTTTCACGTCAGTGTTGTGATGAGGTTTTCGAATTCGTCGAACCTTTCTTTCTGGTTATGATATTTGACGAACATATTATGGGATTTGACGATTCCTCTTCGTTTCCTCATTGTTGAGATTTGTTGTACTTGATTATTCATGGAGAGTTCTTGAGGAAATGTACGTGGTTGCTTGTAAGTGAAAACGTGTGTGGATATTTTTGTGAACTATTTGGTTATTGGTTGCCAAAGGCAGCGTTGAAACTTTTGCCGAGGAGAATAATTTCATTGTATGCCTCAATATTGTGTAGTGTCGTGCGGTAGAAGATAGTTACTTGAACTGGTGAGACAGTCGCGACGAACACAAAAATGCTGCTTTTTACGAGGAACCAGAAATTCTAATTACTATCGTAAAGACTTTCTGTAATTGGTGAATCTGCACTTTCTTTCCCCATTATGAATCATTCGTGATTTCGTAGGTGCGTCCCCAATAAGAAGAATGAAAGGAATAAGAAATATTTTCGGGACTATCTTAGTCCATGCTAAATGAGAGGAACTGTACTTTTCCACGTGTATTATGGAACTCTTTGTCATTTTAACTCGTCTGAAAAACATTAAATTTCAATTTTCTTGCCCGGTGAAAACATTGACAGTAAAGAATTTTATAGAATCGTCAATTTCGAAAAATTGTTTGTTTACCTACTTGCTCTCGGTGACTCTTTCGCAAATGAAATTCTTGAGGGACCATCAACATTTGGATAGATTGTTCAAAACGAAACAAAAATTTTTATGTAAAAGGAAATTTAGGACATTTTTGGTGATTTTTCATAAGTGCTGAAAACGTCATTCGTTTCTAGAGTAGCAATTCAAAACTGGCGAACATTGTGTTGCAAAATGCATGTGGTAATGAAGCTAGGAATTTGAAACGTTGACAGCTTAATCAGAGAGGCCAAGTACCTATATCAGTCGGGAAATTTGAAAATCCGTTAACGATTTATAAGTAAAGCAAATGCGAATAAGTTCGGGCTATTCCGAGGGCAGGGGCCGTATCATATTTAAAATTTGTATTTATTCAACTTAATTATTCCTCGTGGTTTTGGAAAATTATTGCTTTGATTTGAAAATAATTCTGATATCAAATTGAACATATATTTAGAACTGGAGCCCATATTCAGATTTCATCCATTTCGCCTGTAGTACCTAAGAAAAGTTAGTAATTTAATTTTTTTCTGTTCACATGTTTTTTGAAACGTAAAAGACCAAATTTTGAAGGGTATCAAACAAATTATTGCCTTATTGAAAACAGTAAATTAAAACATGTTTTACAAATTGCATCATTTCATTCAGTAATGAATGAGATTTTATGCAGTCACTGCTGAATTATCTGAATTATTTACCTAAAAATGGTATTAAAATGTGTAGTAAAAGCTATAGAATAACTACAAGTGAAATGATACAGAAAACTGATTACCAGCGGCAGGAACCATTTTTTCCCCATTCACAAAACGTATTATTTTAACTCCAAAACATAATGCATGTCAAAATTTGAAAATTCGAAAGTAGTCTTCTGAAGAAACTCAATTTTAAATGCTTGCATACGAGTCTGCAACACATTGGGACATTTTCATGTCAACCACTACACAACAAGGTAGTGAAGTAAGGTTGTTAGTTCATATACCCAAGCATCAAAATAAGAAAACAGTTGATTGTTCTCTACGCAACACAGTGAGTCTATTTTATTTATTAGTCGCGTGAGCAATACTTGCTTAGTTTTCGTGACGATTTTTCAGTTTATGTGCCAAAGCAAAGACATGAAAATGTCAAAAATAAACTACGTTACCTGGGTTCAATTCGGATTGATAAGAATTATGAGAAAATATATTACTGAGTAGGTATTTCAAAAATCAATCAACGTTGATTGAATTGGAATTGAAATGCAGCTTTACCATTCAATCACTATAAACTGATACAAGAACATAGCTATAACTTCCCACGGAACATTGTAGTAAATGGCTGGTAAATGTTCCTAATAAAATCAAAAAGTCCTAAGTTTTAGGAGATAAGCCAGTCTAGCACGGACAGCGACTGTTTCAACTCATGAAAATCAATGGAAGGCGGTGGTTTTTGTAATGTAAGACTGGGAGGTTCTGGAGATATAGAACTGTCGCAAGTGCCACCATAGAACTGTCGGCGAACGGCTGGAGTTACAAATGAGCCTGTTACATTATTGCATTACACCAAAGGTGAGTGCAGGAAAGACAGCATCAGAAATTAACCACTCTGTGATAACTTCAATTAAAGTAGTGAAACAAATTCTATAATTTGTCGTGGTTGTGAGCTTTTTTTGACGTAGATGTGTGTTTTGGCTGGGGGTCAAGGAATTTTTCGCGACACTTAATTTTTGCCCCGTGTCAAATGCAACGCGATACAAGTAAACAAAATTATAGCTACATATCGGTAGCTACGAAGCAAGGTTCTCTAGAATACTGCGATATTTCATTCTTTTCGTGCCATAAACCATTATTGAGCATTACCAACGCTAGTGCTAATATTTCATAATTTTGACAATTCTTTCGAACTGAAATGTATCAACCTACTTCATGCTAATAAATTATTCATAAAACATCTTGTGTGTATTTTATTTCATCATTTTAATGTTCAAATTACACCTACAACAATGGACAATTACATGATCTATTGTTTTTCCCTCTAAGGGAGAAATTGTTATTTGATTTTCCAAATAAGTGGGGGTTTCTTTTACAATAAAATTCCTTTGTCGTTTCCAATCACTTTTATTCGTGGAGAGCTTTCGACAACCATCTGGTAGTCATTTTCAATCCAACAGAAAGAGCATGAGATTTCTATGTAGAGCCTCAAGTACTCACTACTGCTGATAATTAACAAAATGTTAGTTATCTTGGTTAACTTAGATTTTTTAGACTTAAATGTTAGTTAATTTCCCACTTGTATAAAAAAATCGTTTTTTTTTTGGGGGATTTTTTAAATTAAATTTAGATGTATTTTGACAAATCTGTAGAGTATTTGAGCTGATGTTTCCTCAAAGGCTCTATTACAGTGTGTCAGCAGAATCTGTTTTGGAGAAGAAAAAGGAGACTACTTGGAATCCTTGGTGGGATGTTGGGGTTTGTTATTTCTCAAAGTACAGAACCAAACAATGGAGTGGAGAAGGTTCAGCTCATGAATGATGGGATGATGGGATTTGTGCTGCTTCAGACAGTGGCGCCACCTCTGATGAGGACACAGAAACTAATAGCCTACAAGGTGAGAAATGAGGCCCTATTACAGTCTGCCAACTCGATAATTATTTAGTTTTTTTCTTTGAGTTATTTTGGTTTTACTATTACGTATTCTTACACAAACAATAGTTGGAGTATCAAGATAGCATATGGCTATCAGTTTCGGTTTAGAAGTGGATAAACTATTGCAGGTAAGAATTGGACTTCCAAAAAGATACCTCAGGATATTGAGGGTTAACTTAGTTAAAAGTTAGTTAGACTTAAATCTTAGATAACTTTTGTTAATTATCTGCAATAGTGGCTACTTGTGCTCCACACAGATTCTCGTCCTCTTGCTGTTGGATTGAAAATGACTACCAGAGGGTTGTCGAACGCTCTCCGCGAATGAAAGTGATTGGAAACGACAAAGGACTTTTATTCTTTAGAAACCCACTTATATGAAACAAATTCTATAAGTCCATGGAAGGTACTCTATGCGTGAAAATTGTACTGGCCACCGAACTTAGTAGAAGTTAGTCACCACTAACTTCATAACTTAGTAGTTATGAAGTCACCCAACGTGACCTTGAACTATTGAGAGGTTTCTCAGTGAATAAACAGTTCAGTCCATCGAAGCATCGTGTACGAGTCATTTCCTCACCTTGTCATTATAATTAGCTCGAAACTAGCAATTAAATTAGTAAAATCTAACATTTGGCGACGGGAAATCGGTTATAAACGTGAATCAAGAGTGAATTGTGCAGAATAGTAAGTGATTGCAGTTATTACAGTGAATAACGACATGGCAACTACTAACAACTTCAACTACAAACTACAAACTTCAACTACATGCTGCCACTGGTGAAGCTCCTGCACAGTTACTTATGAAGCGCCGACTTCGAACAGTGTTTGACCAGCTAACTCCATCAACATCGGAAATGGTCGAGTCATATCAGGAAAATGAATAGAGGTGGACACCGAGACACGATTATTAAAGCAAACCAACGAGTGTGGGCCAAAGACTATCGTCCTTCACAACCAAAATGGACAAAAGGGCGAATCAGCCAAGTATTTGGTGATCAAACGTTTGAGGTCGAAACAATAGATGGAAATCTATGGAGACGCCATGTTGATCAATTGTGGCCAGCTGTTGAGCCAAAGAATACAACATTTGAGGACACAGACGTCCCACCTGCGATATCTGCTGTTACTCCTCCTCGACGTACTTCCATCACAACTCAACAGCCAGCAACTGATCAACCGATCTCAGTAACACCAAGCACGAGGACCTCCACAACAACCCTAAATTCCACATTAACTTCACCATTCCGGGGTTTTGAAGTGGAAACCCCTAAGCCACAACCAAAATCGCCGAAAGAAAGGACTCCACGACTTAAGAGTGATCAAACCGATTGATCGCTATCAGCCTCGAAATCCTGTACAAATATCATGGACTTTTACAAATTGAATAAGTTTGATTTACTTGAAGTATAAATTTTATATTGATTTTTTTTTTTTATAATACCAATATTAATTAATTTTTTTAAAGATGGGAGGAATGTTATGAAGTCACCCAACGTGACCTTGAACTATTGAGAGATTTCTCAGTGAATAAACAGTTCAGTCCATCGAAGCATCGTGTACGAGTCATTTCCTCACCTTGTCATTATAATTAGCTCAAACTAGCCATTAAATTAGTAAAATCTAACACTTTTATTAAAGAAAATTAACATTAAAAATTATAAACGCTGAGACGATGAAACGTGGTGGAGATTCCCTAATAAATACCATTTAGTTCGACTTAGCTCACCTTTGATTAGTAGGATGTTGGTTTTTACGAGTAACGCGTATATTACATAACGAATCATATCAACCAGAACGGGGGTGACGATTAATCTCCACGAAGCAATCAGAGCGTCCACAAAAAATACGGTCGAACACTTCGAGTACGTACGGAGGTACCGCATAGCCAGAGGGTGGGACTGGGAGATGGTACGGACAATGTTGGACATCCAAGACGTGTTTAGAGATAAAGTAAGGAGTGAGCCTCGCCTTCTTATAACTTCTTATTAAATATTCATTACAACACCTGTTCACCCAACATATTTCATGTTGGCACTTAATAAGCTACTTGCGCTCCTCTCACTCCCTACCATTAAATTTAGAAGTCGATGAGAAAAAAAGTCGACGCGCACCAGGAGTAGGCAGGAACCCATCGCACACGGAATGAACTCGATGGAGTCATAAGGTGGAGGAATTTATCGCCAGACAAGACAGAGAATTATGAAAGAGGAAGTTCGACCAAGGAGAAGAAGAACCGTGTAGGGGATCATAGAAGAAAGTTAAGTCTGTAGACACTAATTGATACAAAAATGGCAAGAAATGACAGAACATTTCTAGAATTTCCAAAAGTCCACGTTTTTTAATACTATTAACGATCAACACTACTTTCCTCACAAGTACGATCAGAAAACTACATATTTTGGTCACTCGTACGAGTAACAAAATTTGTTAATATTTAATATTAAGATAATACTTATCTTAATATTTAATACTTATAATTAATACTTATAATTAATACTTATAATTTAATACTTATAATTAAGATAATACTTATCTTAATATTTAATATTAAGATTGAGTGTCCGATTTTGAAAAGTGTTCACCGCTAGATGGCAGCAACTTAATTTGCTTCTGAATGGGGAATTTGCCTCACATTTTAAAAATATTTTTTGTCGAAAGAGGGTTCACTGATATGGAAGAAAACCGTAGTGTGCTGCTCGAAAAAGCATCCCAAAAATTTAGAGAATTTAAGGAGTATGGAAATGTTAAATGTAGCGGCAGCCATGTTGTGACGTATCCCGCTTCCTAACCAATCTGACTTCAAAGGGGGATCTGTGCCCCTTACGACAGTGGTGCTACCTCTGGAAGCGTAAATGAAACTATAGCTTACCTGGTCAACACAGGAGTGTGCGACTGGGGGAGGGAAGAACGCAGACCCAAAAGTGACCAAAAGAAGCAATTTTACATACTCTTTTAAAATACGATTCAAACCATTAGTTTATCAAGCATTATTAGACTTCATCTTCTCTTATTTAGTTTCTATATTAGTTAGTTTCGTTATTTGAATCACATTATTTGAGTTACGTGTGGATCGTTTCGTGTGGTCACAAGGGGACCTGCAGCTCTACTTTTTGACGTTCTTTGATACTGTTTGCTGAGATACTTCTTTTACGCTTCGCCAGAGCACAGGAGTGTGAATTCGGTCAGTTTTCGCATCTTTTGCGGGAGGAACGGCTGTGACGTGCTCAGTCTCCCTCGATTTTCGCGATGTTTTTTGACAGATACTTCACTTGTTTGGGCATTTTTTTTCTACGGTAATTTTTGGTGTTAAACGTTATTCTAGGGCCCTACTATAGAATTTGACTTGAAATTCCAGAATCTAAAATTGAGGCAAATTCCCCATCAGGAACAAAATGGAATGTTTGGAACTATTTGCAGACATATTAATTAAGAAGGCCATTGAAATAGTGTAATAATTATGTTTCACAATTTTTTCAATTTTGATGGAATTTGATCACACTAGTTCCTATTACACTTAGTTCCTGTTCTTCTTCGTTTTTTATAGTTCGAGCTCTTCATTGTTAACTTTTTGCCTAATTATAACTGTTGTTGATGCCTTGCCCTACATGTTAGAATTAGATAGTAAGTTAAGTAACAAGCTATAATATTTGTATCAACTTATACTATGTACATATATGTACCTACAGTATGAAGAATAAAATATCAATATCAATATCATTATGAGTAAAATAAATGAAAAAACTGGGTGTTAGACAAAATTTAGGAAAAACGTAGCGAATTATTTCAATATTGAAAAAATGTATTATTATTATTTCAATATTTAGGAAAAAACTTTGCGAATTATTTAAATATGAGTAACAATAAATGAAAAAACCGGGTGACAAAATTTGCCCATTAGCAAATTTCATCAAAATCGGTCTATGTTAAGTAAGGAAAGTGCAGCGTACGGCGGACGGGTTAAATTGTTTTTCCTGGTCGTCTTCAAAGGTTCATTATTGTAAATAATAAACCAAAAAATAGATCCTTCCTTATTTTGCAATCCACGAAAACTGTGTGCAAATATTCAGTTCTATAATCTGAGGTCATTCCACCAGCTCTCTACAAATTCGTTATTACAAACCCTATTTACCTATGTAACTAACTTTTCCCTGTGGAACTAAATGCGGGGAGAAGTGGTTTGAGCTACTCTTTTTTCGTGCAGTATTAGAAACAAGTCAGCAGTACCTGCGTAGATCAAGGAAGTGCTGATAATCCTATCACATCCAGAGTCCAGAATAACGGGAAGATTCAGGTACATAATAGTCAAACATTCCAGGTTGTTACGATTACCGACTTCCTCTCAGCGATAATGGCAGCAGGATAGTCCATCTTCGGGAGATGAGACATCTTTAGTTGGACCTACAAACGCGTTCAGATTATTTACCAAAACACTTCGCAGGAAAGCCGGTCGCGAAGGCCCATAATGGCTTCTGACTAAAAGCTCTCCCGACTGACCCAGTGACTAGTTGGAGACTTTAGTGGAATCGTCTAACCAAACTAGAGCACATTGTTTAAGTTAACGGTTACCACCTGCCCGATTATAGGGCTCGCCTGAACCACGTTAATCTTAGAGATTGCGTCTGTTGATCTACTCTGACATATGAAGACGAGTCCTCCTCCTCCTTGAATTCCCGGAGAATGATTTGATATTTATCTATCGTTGAAGACTTCTTAGACAAGATTTGGGTTCAACATCGATTAATTCTGTTCCAACAAATTTACTGTAAACATCGAAGGAAACGAGGCAGAACGAAGTTCTTCAAACAAGTTGTAGCAATGAGCAAATTTTGTATTAATAATGTAGTTGTTTCGATTTAACTAATTTTGATTGTTAGGAATCTTGAAACAATTTGATGAATTGAAATATTCTCGAAGAAAATTCATAATTCCGAATTTTTTCGGAAATTCCAATTTTCCACTCAAAATTCCACCTTAAGTTCTCCAAAATCTCGATATACTCGTTTTAAGACCTTGAATATGACAAGATATTGTCAGCTATGGAAATAAAATTGAATTTGTACTAGTAATGTACTAAAATTCACTCGCCTCCACAAATTCTAATAATTATTATCAACAGGATGTTCGTTGTTACCATCAAGATTTACCCGTAAAAACGAAATTTCATTTGCATTCTAGAATCTGTTGAATACATATTGCACGAAAGATATATTTTCATTCTAATTATTTTCATACCAGCACTTTGACATTCCAATATTATGGATGTATCTCAATATTTAACCAAGGGTTGATTGTATAATTCTAATTATTCGTGCTATGTGCCACACCCACAGCAGACAACTCTCTCATGTAGCAAATATTTCGGTTTTCCTCGTATTTTCTACGATACAGGTTTTTTACGACCTCTAAATATGCCATTCACCCTTAAACATCACAAGAGAAGCGCTACAGTGAATTTTAGAGAATTTTCAAAGACTTCTAGCTCCACACTTTTTTCTTCACATTTGACCTAACAAAAACCATATTCACTATCTTAAACCTAATTTTATACGAACTTAACCATTCATAATCGACTCAGTAGTTACCTTTTAGAAGGAATAGTATTGGCAGTAATATGATATAAAACTTGCCTAAAAGAAATATCTAAAACCGTAGCTTTTTTCTTAAGCACCACCTTTAACTAAAGGATTTCTTTGATAATTCGCTCAGTAACACATGCTGCACGAATGGACTTTTTGCATCCGAGTCTACCAATGTAGCGGAAGCTTTGTTTTCAGTTTTCAAGGATGAAAAAAAGTACTCCAAAATCAAAATTTCCACTTGCGTTTTACGTTTCAGACCTTCCTGAACAATTTTGGTTCCGTGTCTGTCTGTCTGTCATGAAATCCTTGTAACGCGCATAACTATACGAAGTTATTGTCTGATTTCGATGAAATTTTCAGGGATTGTGCGGGTTGGTGTGTAGACGGTCCCCTACGAAAATCATCATCCTCGGACTGATAGAAGCGACTGCGCATGCGCAAACGTGAATTCATTCTAACGGCCATAACTTCAACATTTTCCATCCGATTTCAATGAAATTTTAAGGGATGTTACAGATTAGTGTTTAGACGGTCCACTATGAAAATCACCACCTTCGGACTGATAGTAGCCACTGCGCATGCGCAAACGTGAATTTCCTTGTAACGGCCATAACTTCTACATTTTCCATCCGATTTCAATGAAATTTTCAGGGATGTTACAGATTAACTTGTTTCGATGTTTTGAGATTAACTACTATGCATCGGATCATCTATACAATCTGGTTGTGGATACGAGGAAGCTATGTGCTACACCCACTTGGCAGACTTTTTTTTGTTTTTTGGGCTGCTGCATGTCTATTAACAATGCGCAGGTAAAAAAACACCCACCAGTAAAGAACAAAGCTTTGCCATTGTCACTACCTAGCAACCATATTTTCGCTTCACAATGAAGTTTATTTTTAAGAAATAAACGCTTCACACTCAATTCGAAACAATAAGTAAATTTGATTACTAAGGACGCAGAACTAAGTCAAATCGAACAAACGAACAACGATAGCATTTTGGTCAGCTAAAATTTCAATGGATA
Source organism: Apolygus lucorum (assembly GCA_009739505.2). NCBI lineage: Eukaryota > Metazoa > Arthropoda > Insecta > Hemiptera > Miridae > Apolygus > Apolygus lucorum. Next base: position 32,242,305 of record CM019176.2, read on the forward strand.
CTAGGCCTCTTTTGCGATTCACACTCGCGTTTCTGATTAGTGTAAGACCAACCCTTAAGTTCTCATAGGGAGCAAACGGTTGGTCCTACAGAGCTCTAGGTGATCTCATACGATTCTAAAAATTCAATATTATTTTAAATTGAAGAAAATACAATACTTTTACTAATATCAAAAGTTTTAGAGCTAAAGCGTTTTGAAAATGTCAACCCTTAGAAGTGAGTGACGTCAACCTAAAGCTTCGGGGCTCAAGAAGCTTTTGGTTGATGTCAGTCACTTCTAAGGGTTGAAAAGTAAGTGCTGAGATTCCGAAAACGCCATGGCTCAAAAAATGTCAATATGAAGGTATTGTTTTTTCATAAATTTAAAATAGTATAGAATTTTTAGAATCGAATGAGACCAGCCAGAGCTCTGTAGGACCAACCGTTCGCTCCCTATGAGAAGGGTAATGATAAATCAGAAACACGAGTGTGAATCGCGAAAGAGGCCTAGTATCCGTTGAAATTCAGCTTACGAAAGAAAGTGCCATCGTTGTTCGTTTCTTCGAGTTGCACTCAGTTTTGCGTCCTTAGTAGGAATGGGTATCGATACTCGATATTTCAAAATATCGATACTTTCGTACCGATACTCGATATTTTAGTATCAATACTGCACTATCCGATGTTTTTGGATATCGATGCTTTCGATCCGATATTTCTAAATATCGAATATCGATACATTTCCCGCGGGAAATTCAACATAATGGCTAAGAAATGAAGAAGGTAGAGAAGAAGGCTTTTGGGTCATTACTCTTTGGTTGCACAAATAACGTTAATATCATGGAAAAAATCACTCTTAATAGCGAAAAATGAATAAAAGTTGTTGAAAAAATTATTTTTCTTGAGATAATTGGATAATATTGATAGTTTGTGACACTCGATAGTTTGATGCTCGATATTTTAAAATATCGATACTCATAGCCCAACGATACTTGGGATATCGATACACGGATATGGTACAGTATCGATACAAAATATCGATACTTTTATAACGATACCCATCCTTATTCCTTAGCAACCAGTAATCAAATTTCTTTCCTAATGAAGGCACCCACAACCCCCTATTTTTAAAGAATTTAGAGTGCAGCTTTTATTTCTTCAAAATAAACTTGATTGAGAAGCCAAAATATGGTTGGTAGGTAGTAATAAAAATAATGAACACATGTGTAATAATTTGTACAGTTTTATTAGATTTATGGATTCTACGTACCTTGAAAAGTAAAATGTTTGTTTTCTTGATCGATTCCAAAGGTTCATTATTGAAAATAACAAACGAAAACTGTGATGGTTCAAGATGTTAACATACTTATGTTGACGGTAAACATACACTGAACAGAAGACGGATGGTTTTCCTTTTCCGATCGTTCTCTGCTGCACAAACTGCAGGTACCGAGGGAACTTTGCGTTTCGAAATTTTCCGCAAGAGTCTACATATTCATGAGTTCAGTGGGAGGCCTTTTGTTCCATTTACCACGTAGGTTCGTGATCATAACATCCGCGAAGCCAGGATTTTGAGCAGATTATATCAAAAATGGTACTCTTTATCGCACGAAGGGAAATGTCGGGGAGCGTGCGTGCGGGCACAAAACACCTTTCGCTGTGTTTTGCCCAGGATGATGTAACGTGTCGCAGGAAGTGAGCTGAAAAAACTCTGATGTCATAATGATATCGGCCGAAAAAAGTAAAGTCACTTCGCTAAGTTGCTCTTTTGAGGTCCAGAGAACGTCAAGATCAAAGCCACTCTCGCCAACGGAATTACGACAGAGCTCACGGACTTCAGAAAGCCCAGAAGGTAATTGAAGAGAAATGACCCTCATACGAACTACAAGTGAGAATTACCTGGACAATGGTGGTGTCATGGAATACATTAGGGCCCATAGCGGCCTTAAAGGTCGGAGAAACGCACGGAAGTAAAAGGGTTTTTTCCCTATTGCAATTTGCTGTGTTTACCGTGCAAGGAGGGAAGGAGCTGCGGTTTTCGAGACCGTTAGGCCCTGAGTTGCTACACGGAGATCTTAGGGCAACAGCCTCCGTAGATAAGGAGGAAACAAGGGGAACACGCCAGGTTAGTAGGTAGAGCCTGAACAGACGTCCGAGATTGGCACACCACGATAGTAGGTCATGCCATGTTATGGCCTTTCTATCGATCGACCGCAGAAGAATAACAATAAGTTTTTTAGTGGATATTATACGCGTTTGAATCACTTTTATATTTCAAGTAATATCCCATACAGTAATCAAGAGACTTTACTATTAACCAATAAAATTTAGAAAGCCTATCTTGGAAAATACTGTGAAATAACAAGATTGAATTCAAGTACGATCTCACAGAATACTGGCACTTTTTATTGACCAACACAATATTCCTGTAATTCAACAATAATGACTCGAGTTTCCCTAAAACTTCATTTATAATCACACGATGTTGCGATGGCCACTTCAAGATTCTGTCTGAGTTTGTCGACAAATCCCTGTAAAACGAACTATTGGTTGATCCAACGAAGCGTCATTGACTATTGGCTAAATAATCGATCAAATCGATCTCCTAATGTTGGCCGTGATTTACACTTCCCTCAGTGTTAAACGCCCAGTTAACCCTTAATTTTCCACATTTTGAAAAAATCTGTTTGTTATGACCCACATATCAACTTACAGTTAGTTCTTAAATAAAGAAGCGAACAGGAGGATCCCTGAGTGAGTCATCACCCACTGGGGGAGACGAGGTAAGGGGAAACACGTCAACATGACGTCACCCTTCCACCTCTCTCTCCCGAGGAAACCATACGAGTATATAAGCCTACTCAGGGATGCTCCCTCATGCCAATCTAGTTCAGTCAACCGACTTATTCATTTCGCTCTCTACCTTCTCGAAGTACTAGGCTCACTAGGTAAATATCCCGCCTCCTGACGGTCGGTTTCTGATGAAACGCCGGGGTTGCCAGGCTAACCTATGTTCCATGCACTCCGCACGTCGGTAGGGCTACTACGCCGCCGGTGCAAAAGTGCAAGTCACTAGCTTAGGGACCATTCTCTCTTCATTGAGTAGGGGTTAAAGAAAACACAAACGCCCCATCGAGAAGGTCATCTCCTTCACTCGACGACACACAAACATAATACTGTTTTTCAGATTTTTTAATTAAAATTTAATTTAATTCATCTAAATTTAATTTAGATGTATTTTGACAAATTTATAGAATATTTGAGCAGAAAGTTCCTCAAAGGCCCTATTACAGTCTGTGAGCTTAAGAATGATCTTTTCAAGGTTCACACAAGCGCTATCTGCGTCAGCAGAATCCGTTTATTAACCCAATTTGGTTGGAGTAGAAGAAGGAAACTTGAAAAAAATCCTTGGTCGGATCTTGGGGACTGCTATTTCTCATAAAGTACAGAACCAAGGAATGAAGTGGAGAAGGTTCATTGGATTGAGGGATTTATGCTGCCTTAGTGGCGATATCTCCGACGAGGAAACCCAACTAATCGCCTGCAAGGATAGAAGATACCTCGAAGACCCTATTACAGTCTGTCAACTCGAGAATTGTTTTTTCTTTGAGTTATTATATTTTTACACAATCGATAGTTGGAGTATCAAGATAGCCAACGGCTATCAGTTTTGGCTTAAGAGTAGATAAACTGTTGCAAGTAAATATCGGACTTCCAAAAAGATATCTCAGGATATTAAGGCCGTATTTGAGTATTTTCTCCGAGATTTTGATCAACTTATGATTGGACGATGTGGATAGTTTTAATCTCGAGTTTTCTGATTTTTCATTAATTCCAAGAGTTGTTACACTGGCTTTAGTTTGTGCAGAAACACGTCGATAGTAAAAGTATCAAACCTCATAAGTCGTGTAACGTGCCTCCACTGGTAGACCCCGGAGCGCGGCGCTCCTTCAGCCCATTTTTCGAATACTGTGGTTCACTGTGGCTATCCTGAGGGCTGTGATTCACAGTTCCCTCCTAGAAACCACCTCTAAGCAGGACCGTACCCTCCTCTCTGTCCCCAAAACCGCTCAGGGTTAGTGAGAATCGGTTTCTTGCACTAAAACGTGAATGTGTCAGATCGCTCTTAAGTCTGAGCGCTCTTCTGATCCCAAGAAATGGCTTCAATGGTCTGAGGAAGATTCTGACGATATGGCAGAACGTACATCTGACTGAAACGGCTTTGATTAGTTAAATTTTTATTGCTCAGTTATTTGTATTTCAGAGTTGAGCAAAACCTATTTTTACCAATACGTATTTCTGAGTTCAATAAAAAACTTTTTTACCAATATGTTTTTCATTGAACATTTTTAGATACACCAGGAGATGAGTTGAGTATCTCACTCTGACCGAAAACAATTAAAAAATATGATAAATATTGATTTTTTCGGGAGGAAGTACCGAAAGAGCGCCGCGCTCCTGGGTCTACCTTTTGCGAGATGAGATTAGGTCTACCACTGGAGGGTAGTGTTACTATGGAAACACTTGGAGATTATTTATGTCATCTGCTTAGCAACGACTATTTGAGACGAGATACAAAAATAATAAAGAGTTGAGTTCTTGGTGGATTGTGAAAAGTTGTTTCTCGTTCTGATTTCTAGATTTATAACTTGATTTATGTTCTATATTGTGGGAACACCACAAGTCGAGTTAGGTTTGAGTAAAAAATCTGTAGTCATAAATACCGAAATAAATGCGACATTTCTGGACCACCAGCTTGCTTTCAATATAAATCTCCATCTATAAGGGATGCAGAAAGGGGCAGAAACTAGTTTTTTTTTTCATCCGCTGAAAAATGTCTAATTTCGGACTTACACGTTTACTATTGATATAATTCTGAAAATTCAAAACTGGTTCGTCGCACAGTTTCAAAATGTATAGTCCATGCAATAGTCAAATGATAAACACTTTCAGTAGCATCATAGTTCGTCTATAAAAAAAACTTTAGTGGCTTTGAAAATCACTCCTTTCTTAATAACTTAATTTTGAAAACTCATTCAAATTACCTACCTGGGGAAAGTCTTCAAAATTATAATTAAAAACACACAGCACTCACCAACAACCCATCAGCTATTAAGCAAGTTCCATGGTTTTCTTACCTGGAAAAAGAAAATAACAATTGGTAATGTTCATTGTATAAGGTAGAGTAAATACAAAAATATAAGATTATCAAGCATCAAAGATAGGGAAGACCTATCGATACCGGCAGAAGACCAACATTTCGAAAAATCTCATAAGAAAAGGTCTTTACTTAGACGAAAAATGGCTGCCAAGTTTTATGGGCAGTATCGTCTCCTCACATAATAACATGGTTAATAATTAGTTAGAGTAAAAACGCTTGGATATATTATTTAGCATACTGACAAATTTCCCATGATGAAACAGGATTTGCACCATCTTACCGGGTTTTTGTAGTATTTTATGTTAGCAATTTATGATAATTTTCCACTTTTTCGCTCGCACCGTGGACTGATCGGATCGAGATGAAATCAATGTACTACTAATCTTGGGCCCAAACCCAAACTACTCTCCAAATTTTAGAAAAACTAGATCGTGAGAAATTGAGTTTTACGTAAAATCATATTGAACCAAAAAAAAATCGCTTTTTCCCTTTGTTACTTACAGTTACACTACTGTTACGTTTGAATGCCACCAAAATTTAAAAAAAGAGTTTGGATGAATAATGAACAAAAAATTTGCGAGTGTACTGCTGTTTGTTCGAAAAAGTCCAATCAATCACCTCGAGGTTAACCAGGGGCGTTGGGTGACCTACAAAACTGGAGGGGCACCAAACGACAAAATACACGAACTTGAACCTAGGATCAAACATACATACTTTTGTGTCAAACAGAGGACCCACTGGGGAACAATCACACCTCAACTTCATTCCAGTTAATAAAATACATATTCGGGGATCAATTTTAATCAAAATGTAAGTGGAGATATGCGCTAAAAACGAGTTGTGACTTCCACCTTAGTGTGACTTCCTACGGTGATAGTCGAGCATTACCAACAATTTTTTCATCGAACAAGAAGTCCTCTGATAAGAAATGGGCGGGGCATAATCTTTTAATAAACACGTGACCATGGGAACTCCAGGGTCCAAACGGTAAGTTCCCCAGTGTTTCCTTGGCAACGTGTTTTTTCCCCAAAAAAATTGGAAGTTCAACAGTAGACAATCGATTGTTGGATACTTGATTGATACTTAATTGTTTGATACTTAATTGATTCCCTACAACTTCTTAGTCTTCTTCTCTCTAGGTCCTAGGTCTAGGTGCTGATCGTGGGGACAGCTTCTGGTGACTAACTTCCACTTTCTAATTTTCACCATGGATCCTTGACATTATAATTACTTGTAATTTTACACTTGTAAAAGATCCATGCTTCCATGGATCATCAGTGAGTTTTGAGGAAAAAAACTTTCTACTAGGGATTTTTTTTCTACTTTGAGGAGAACACTTTTCGAAGTGAGTTTTTTCGACTTTGAGGTAAAAATCTAACTTTTTAGGGAAATTCTGCTGGGGCAGGACCCTGAGTGGCCTTATGGACGCCACGCCCCTGAGGGTAACCCTCATCAGACCTGAAATCACTGACTGAACTGATTTTGATCAGAAAGCTTTGGAACGCCAAATGGAAGAGAACACGTTAATTTTGGGAGACCCAATATTTTTTGACCTGCAACAACTACATTCTACAATAGTGAGGAAGCAAAACGTCAAAGTGAAGTTGAAACCCACCAAAATAGAAAGGTAGATGTAGGTTTGGTTGGCACACATCCATCACACACACATATCACAACATGCTTTATCTGCTTGGCACATTTTGGACAGTGTTTTTGGGGGATTTCAAACTAACAACTAAGTATTCCAAATCCTGCTCAGGTGTTACATTTAAAACGAATTCTCCAAGAGCCCAACAACAACCTGTAACTGCCTTGAGATCGGGTAAGAATTTCACTCAGGTGACGACGGTCTTTCAGCCTCCTCTTCCATCGCCTACTCAAGTCCAATTAACAAAAGGATCCTCCAGCCAGGTGGAACTGCGGAGTTCTGTTCTAATGAGCGACAGCGAAAAAAATTTCACATCCAGACAGATAGTGAGGTTATTTCACTTTCGATTTCAAACAGTAGAAATTGATTTAAGAAAGTGAAATGTTAAAGGGTGGGTCATCAATAATTGAAAGTCGCTCGCGCTACTGGGCGAACGCAGAGCGATTACCTTGATGGGAAACGGCGAGAGAGCTGTGGGAGCTTCCAGGCTTAAATCGCTTCATATTTTGATAAAGACTGGGTTAATTAAACCTACTCCTCCCCCTAAAAGTTGGGACTCGCTGAAAGTTACAAAGACCTCGCAACTTTCAATTAAATGGATTAAATTTACGGAGAAAAACACGAGGTGAACGAATTGAGCCGCTGCTTTCGAAAACCACAAATGGAAGAATTTTTAATGATTTGATTATCAGTTTTGGTAAATGGTGGTGGGGATCCAATCAATCAAGTGGACAGTACGGTTCTATATGAGAGACTTCACTTCAATTATTAGCCAAATAGTACAATTTGAATAGTGATACGAATAAAATCACTCGCGACGAGATTGTAGAAACCCATCTTAACCCTCGGATAAGCGCGGCCCAAAAAAACGGCGATACGCGCGTGTATCATTTTGATAAAACGGGTTTTGAGGGAGCGAAAGGGTTTTGTGAAATAGAAGAGAGTTAATTTTCTGTCTATAACAAACTTTTATTGTATAAGGGAAACCAACTTATATGAATAGGAACTGTGAAAAGTAAAGTCATTGAACAAAACTATGAAATAGAAAAAATACTTATAACTAGACACAGTAAGTATCATCGACCTAAACAATTCATTGGCAACATTACTCACAGGAAAATTTCAATTTTTCTGAACATTGATAATTTGACAAGAAATCCCCGCCTCATGAAGAAAATTCCGGAAGTTTCAAGGATGCGCGCGGTGTGTTGATTTGATAAAAATCAGCTGCAGGCACAGCAGGAGGCTCCTCTGACAGGCCAACCTATTATTATTATGACGAGGATTCGAAGTTAGGAAGGTAACGAGAAAGGTCCTTTCAAATCCACACGAGGGGGGCATAGCAACCTTTCAAAACTAAATTTTGTATCAATATGATACCGCGCGTATCGGAGGGTTAATGAGTTGAGAAGAACGTTGACTATTTCCACGCTAATATTAAGTGACAAAGTTGAATCGATTTCGACGGTTAGATTGATCGACGGTTAACTTGTTAGTTATTGTTTGTTACTGGTGATGACCTAATTTTCCTAAAAACTAATAATAACTTATAAGTTATCGTTTGTTACTGATGATGAACTAAACATCGAAATCAATTTAACTTTGTAACTCATTATTTTCGTGGAAACAGACTACGTATTTCTTAACTCCGTTTTTATTGAATCTTGACTTGGACAGAACAAACTTTACGTCGGACGAAATGAGGCACTACTCGTATTGGAGGGTGGAATTTCTGTGTAGAAGAGGAAGGTTGGGGGGGGGGGGGGTCGAGTGGCGTGACTGGCGATAGTTCTTTCTTTCACCGGTAGATGGGGTTGAGTCTAGAGATAACATACTTGATTAATAAAAGTTGATAGAAAAGATTCAACAGATGAGAATAAAATTAACTCATAGAAGTTTATTCTATCCTCAACTATTAGTCCACTAACTAGTATTAATAAAATTTATTAATACTAGTTAGTGGACTAATATATTTAATATATTTTCTTTTGTTGTTGATGCTTCTTTTCCAGAGGATTTTAAGTGGATGGTTTTGGAGGTTCAGTTCCAAGCATAATCGAAAGTGGAGAAGAAATATTATTTATGACACTTCGGATGGTCAAACATTTTTCCTCGATTCCCCAGAAAATCCTATTGAACGCTCATTAGCGCAACTTTCTTCCTTAGAACCCTCCACTCTGAAAACCCCAGAAATTCCGGTTTTCTTTATGATACTGATATCACTAGGTACAACCTAACACAAAACGGTTATTTTCGAGAAGGAATAGCCCTTCATCAGCTTCATGAGCAAAATTTCGTTCTGGTCAGTGTGTCGATTTGTGCTTCTATAAACCATTTCTCAATTGAGGAACAGTTCTATAAAAGTTCATGCAGAGGTCCGCTTTGCTGAGAACGCAGAAATAGATTCGGATATATCGCATTGAACCCAAATAAACATTGAAATATTCTGAACCAAAAGGATTACCTTAAAGAAGGCTGAATCTTGAGACCATCTATGAGGGCAAGCGTTGGCGAATTTTCTAGAAGCCTCTGACGTATATTGGAATTAACTAGACCACGGATGAAAGAATCTCTAATACAGATTTCTCTTTTTGCCTCAGCTGTTGCTACTTTGAATTGGCAATTCTGACTACAGAGCTGCACAATCCCGCTCTCTAGAATTAGCCTTCTTCAAAGTAATCCTTATCGTTCAGAATTCAATTCTAAGTAAAATACTTTGGGGATTGAATAGATATGGGAACCTCAACACGGCTTGGTAACAACACGTAACCACACAACTAACCGGCCATTCATCTTGTAAATCACAACCATGTTCCTTTAGGTATTTCAGATAACAATTTTTAAAAACCTCTAACCTTTCTCAAATCAGTTTTTGAATCCCAACGTCCAATTTAGACTCCAACAAAGGAGTAAGAATACTGTTACATAATTTTGTTATAAAAGGACATTAGTGAGATCAAACTGCTTTATTTAACACAGAAATGTACAAAAATTTTCCAGAACGATTTCAACTTAACTAGGTACAAGAATTTCTCACTTTGACAACACGAACAACAATGATACCACACGATTCACATAACACTGTTATTTAGTTACCTTTTAGCTAAAACCTTTTTTTGCATTTCAACCTTTTTACGACGTCCCATAGTAAGACTTGGGCGTCCTCAAGGGATTAATCCGGGATGAAGAAGGACAACAAACAACGTACTAATCCGTTTTGGACAAAACTGAATCCAAATCCGCATACAAAACCACAGGTGTATGTCTGTGTGTGTATGTGAGTGACAAAATCTTCAGTACTCCGCCCAGGCCTCACTCTCCAACCGATTTGCGTGGTTCTTCTCTAGTTCGACGCGGAAATCTACCTAGGAGTGCTATACCTCGACGGAATTTTGAAAATCGTGTTGAAGGGAGAGAAACGGGGGGGGGTTCTTTGTTGAAAATAAGGTGCATTTGACGATACCTTGAGCGCGCTATCATTTTTCTACTTTTATAAAATTCTTTTTGAATTGAATTAAACCTTTGTATTTGCACCAAAAGATTTTTTACTTTCAATAGAACTTGTTCATTGGACGTTTTATTAGAATGTGCGTTGCTTATTGATGTTACAACTTGAAAAAAAGTCCACATTCAAAATATTTTGGCCTCATTGTAATACATTTCCACACCTTGAGTTCAATATGTTTTACATAGTTTTATTGTTTCAATTCGATTAAAAAAAAATATATCTGTAGGCTTATTTTCAAAATTCAAACTATGTATTTAAACAATATACTTAAACAGTTTATTTCTCCTCTTGTTTACATGATATTAAAAAACTACCTAAGTAAAATAAAAAAAACTACGTAACTACGTAAAATAGAAAACTACGTAAGTAAACATCGAATTGGTTGAGCTATATTGTGAGATCGGAAATGATAGAACAGTAGGTAGTAAAGTGAACAGTGACGACAAGTAGGGATGTGCCGGAAATAGGAGACACTTGTTCAAACAGCTTTTGATCACCCTTCAAATAAAGGTTGGTCCGATGTAACTGAATACGGCATTTTGTGAACAATATTTACACACTTGCAAGACAGAGTGTCTCTTCGAGGCACAACGGAGGGCTCAATTCCCTCAAACCTTCCGCCGGAGTCCATTGTTGCAAGCCGATCCGATTCTCTTGTCCCTCGTTATTTCGTTTTATCGAGTTCGGCATCTTCCAACCGACCTTCGGAGGTTTCCTTGTGCAGACGAGGGTAATAATGCGATTTGATGGAGCAATTTCTCTTAGTATGAATCCTTACTTTCAGGTACTCTCGTCGTCGTCCACAGTGTAGAGGAACTAATGTTGGAGCTCTTTCCTAAATTGCTTTTCCTTAAGTATATAACTAGGTATTAGGTTTAAAATTATTGGTTAAATTTGGTTCGGAAATAGGAGGTTGTACACGCAATTACAGGTGTTACTGTGGGGGTCCCACACATAAGAAAGTAATTTATGATGTACTGGAGGTGGAAGGAATAGCAGGTGTTACCAGGGAGAATCTTCCTGCACAAGCAGCTATATAGGTAGAGGATCTACTCAACATGTGTTACCAAGGCGAGCCCTTCACAAGCAAATTGAATAGGGGAGAAATTTGGTTGGGGGGCGAGATATTGAGAAGAAATGGAGTTGTTACCAAGACGTGTCCTTGAACAAGCAATCTGTTAATAACTCAAAAGGGGCGAACCAAAACTGACCAAAAAGATTTGGAGAGGCTTTAGGTTTTTAGATAATTGAGAACACGAAGTTGAGAGAATAGTTTCTGGCTCAGAGCTTCCACCTAGACTCCCCCCTGACTGCCTCTTGCCTTGAGCCGTCGGTAAATATTTGATTTATTAATTCATAATTATTAGAATTAGCAGGTTTCCCTACACATAGCTTATTTACCAGCATATCATTAGAGTCCAACGTCTGACAATCAGACAAATTAAAGTATTGTTTTTAAATCATCATTAGCCGAATATCTTTAGTGTTGTGCCTGTTGCCAGAGATGGGCGAATTTTTATTCATAAATACGATTATGAATACAAATCATATCTGCGACTTTATGATTATGAATACGAATACAGGACCTGTATATGAATACGGTATAGGAATATGGACCTGTATAGGAATATGAATACGAATACAATCGTATTCACACTTTGAATACGATTTCCCCCCGTATTCGTATTTTGAATACGATTTCATGATTTTTTCTATGATTTCCCCAAAAATCGAATTTTTCTTAACGATTTTTCCTGAAAATCATACTTTTTTTTTATGATTTTCTCCCAAACTCTGGACATAGGTATTTTTTATAACCCAACATTGTCAAAATAATCAATCGAAATTCGAAACGTTCACAAATTCTTATAGGATTTTTCACGCAGAATCGAATGAGACCAACCCAGGACGCTACGACCAACCGAATAGAAAGTACGACGAAATTTCCGCAGTATTTTTTAAAACAATTAGCACTGGAAATCATTAAACAATTATGATTTTTACCATATATTTCGTCGTACTTTCTATTCAGTTGGTCGTAGCGACCTGGTATTGGTCTCATTCGATTCTGCGTGAAAAATCCTATACGAATTGGTGAGCGTTTCGATTTTTTATTAATTATTTTCGCAATTTTATGGAATAAATACGACCAAAATTGCTGTAAAAATTATAATTTTTTTTTAAATGAATGATGAATGATTTTTTTTTTTTTCAGGAAAAATCGTAAAAAAATTCGATTTTTGGGTAAATCATAGAAACAATTATGAAATAGTATTCAAAATACGAATACGGGGGAAAATCGTATTCAAAGTGTGAATTATTAATTATTCATATTCATTATTCGTATTCATATTCATACCTGTATTCTTAATCATAATCATAAAATCGCAGATATGATTTGTATTCATAATCGTATTTATGAATAAGAATTCGCCCATCTCTGCCTGTTGCAAGTGGGTTTGCTGCACTGGGCAGTGTGCATAGTCATTACCCCTTAGCTGTGTTAATACTGTCCACCCGCTCTGAGCAGTTTTTATGCCCAGCTCTCCCTTGAAAACCTTGTATATCCACTTCAGTAGACCAAGAACAATGTTTAAAAAAAATGACGAAAAAATTCTACGCGATTTATATTTTGAATCCTGAACAAAATCTCATTTACAAGCAAACAAAAGGAGTTCGCATCGAAAGTTTACAACTGCATAAGTAGTACTGAAACTACTAGTGTCTTGTGATAGAATTTTTTGGAAACTTGTACTTGAAATTACCAGTATGCATTTGGAATTTGGAATTATTGAAACAACTACATACTTTATTTTTTCTAAATAGATACTTAATAATAACTATCGCATATTCAAAAACCAGGTAGGTAGTAATTGAAACCTTGAAATCATGCTATAATCGCCAAACGTGAACTTTTTTCGAAATCTCAATTTTTATAAGCCCCTCAGCTACAGAACATAATTTTGGACTAATTGTAGAAAATTGGAATTGAAGAAAACTTAAATTCATGGTCCACAATACTTCTATTCTTGTTTGTTCTGATTAACCACTTATTTTATCAACTTCTTGGAAAATCTACCTGAAACTGATTGATGGGGGTGGGAGGGGGGCTTCTAAAGTGACCTGGCGAGAGCTCAGTTTGGCTATGAATAATGGAACTAATGGAATGAATATGCAAACGTGCTTTAATGATGCTGAAGGCGGACACTTTGGGAAAAATTGTTTGAGTCGAGAGAGAGGAAACTGAAGTGTGCCGCAAGAGCTATGATGAATGGAGTAGACCTACAGAATTGTGAAGATCAATCGTCGAATGCTGCGAAGGGAATTATTCAGAGTTGAGATAGTGGTGGACACGGAGAATAATTATTTTCGCAATGAAAAAAGTTTGATTAAGGTCCATTTTAACAATAATGAGGTCGGCAGGAGGTTATTATCAGGAACATCAGGTTCCATCGATGGGAGATGGGAAAATACATATGTGCTGAGGAGACTGAAATGAAGTCATGAATAGATGGCGGATGTGAGTTCCAATTAATGATTATAATTTGACCATTGGGTGGTGGATTGGCATTAGAGATTACCATCACCAACTTCGTCAATTTTTCAGAAGTCTTCGCAAAGCACTACTTTCGTTGGTTTAGGAGAGCCAGACACTATGAGACCACATCTACCTGAGTTTTTTGTTGAACGAAAGTGTGGGATTATTAAATTCTGCAGCATCAAGGCCGATACAGGTTTTCAACGACCACAGGACAGAGATTTCGGGCGCCAGCTCCCTGCAGGGGTCCTCAGAAGGCTGTCTTCAAAGGTTAGGGTTGTAATAAGTTCCGATTGATCGGGCGGAGGGATTCGTTTCAAGAATCGACTTTTCTTCGCAGGTGGTGCTTCCAATTCAGAGGGGGAAGACAAAACAGCACTACGACTCAAGATTCTCCCCCAGGAAGATGGATCGTCTCAGGGAACCCTCAAAGGCCTTTTCCAACATTCGATTAATTTTAATGACGTTTTGACAGACGATAAGACGGACGAAAAACTCGAAAATTAGTTATTGAAGAGCTCAATACCCATCAGGTAAGTCCTGACATTTGAGTGCCAAAATCCTGATACTCCAACCCAGATCCGACCTTATAAGTATTACCAAATGAAACTGCGGGTAGGTGATTAGAAATGAGCCACAGTTTTCATTAAAATTTAATCAAGCCTTTTCGTCACACACAGCCCTATTATCGACGCAATTCCTCAAAATGCGTTTCAGGATTTTGTTGGGGTGCTGAATCAGAAAACGACTACCGTAATGATTTATTATTTTCTATAAGCGATGTTGACATACAGACAGTGAACGAGGTAGTAATCAAAAACAGCTACACGTCGCTTCGTGAGAGTATGGCGTGCCATGGAAACCCACTAGCCGCGGAAATTGTTAGCAATCCTCCACCAACCAGGAACTCAAGGAGGCTAAAAAGAAAACGACTAGAAGACTTGCTAGAGGAATGACGTCGAGAGGATGACATATCTCCTGCGAAGCATTGTTACTCATTCCTGTAATGATCCGATGAATTGTGACTGTGAAGAGCTGGGTAGAGTAGAAACATTTAAATATTTGGGTATACTGATTGACTCCAACTTGTCTTGGAAAGACCATATTAGTTTTTTTGTATGACAAACTCAAAAAATTTCCATCACTCTTTTACAACATCCGTTCTGTACTGGTTCTCTCTCAATTACGTCTCATATACCATAGTCTCGTCCAGTCGGTTCTCCAATATGGAATAATCGCTTGGGGTGGACCTATCCTTCTAATTTGGAAAAACTACTAATTTTACAGAAATCTATTATTAAAATCATTTATAGGAAGCCTAAACTATTTGATAGCGAATCTGTTTTTAGCATATCCAAGTTATTTTCTGTACGTCATTTATTCTTGAAGAATTTATTGTTTTTTTACCATAAAGTTCCTTCTTTGATCAATGTTTCGTCGGTCCATGATCATAACACTCGTTTTAAAGCAGCAGGGAATGTTGTAAGTCCTCTAAACCGTTTAGTTTTGACTTCTAAGAGCCCTCGTTATATACTCCATGTGTTGCACAATAAATTGAGTGAGGAACTCAAGTCTCCGTCTACGTGTCCAAAAGTCAAGTATAAGTCTTCTGTAATTTCCTATTTAATTTCTCTGAATCTGGTAGAATCTAACTTGATTATGGAAAGAATTTATGTTTGTTAGTGTTCTCTCGTTTATGTTTTTTCATTCTCATTGCCTCTAGTCTTGTAGTTTCTATTTTTTCTTAAAGTTTATCTTGAATTTATGGTGTCGTGAGTAGCTGCTCTTGACCAGTCGCTTCGGGCTTTCAGCCTTTAGACGGGCAATATTTCTCTGACAGTTTTATTTTGTTCTATGTACACCATTCTATGATTAGTCAAGTGAATAAAAAAAACTTTTGAATTTAAATTGAACATGAACAATGTGAACCTCCTTAACATTATGAAACTGTGATTTCTGTAAAATTTTACTGACGGAGGATGTCAACTGGGACATACCTTACAACAAGATATCATCATGTTATCATCATATTCAACCAAATATTTGCAAAATTGTATTGTTCTTTGAAGAGAAAAATTGTCTTAGTTAAATAATATAAAACAAAAATCTATAAAATAAACGTTTGGAATTGAACAAGGAAACAATTTTAACCCTCCCTCAAAATTTGATAATTTACGTTTCTATGTACGTAGAATCCAAAAATCGAAAAAAAAAAACGCTGCAAATTATTACACAAAGGTTTATTGTGTTTCTGTATAGATCACTCGCCTGCAAAAAAACACGGCTTTGCCACTGCCACTACCTACCCACCATATTTTCGCTTCACAATGAAGTTTATTTTGAAGAAATAAACGCTTCACAATAAATTCAAAAAAATAGGTTGTTGAGGGTGCCTTCATGAGGAAATTTGATTACTGGTTGCAAAACTGGGTACAACGATCGCCTTTTGGTCAGATAAAATTCGAACGGAGATTAGGCCTCTTTTGCGAATCAAACTCGTGTTTCAGATTCATCGCAAGTCCAACACTTAAGTTCTCAAAGGGAGCGATCGGTTTGTTATACAGAGCTCCGGGAGGTCTAAAAAAATTCTAAAAATTCAATACTATTGAAAATTGGTGAGAAAAACTATACCTTTATATCAAGAGTTTTCAAGGTAGGGCACTTTTGAAAATTTCAACCCTTAGAAGTGACTGACATCAACCTAAAGCTTCGGGGCACAACTAGACCCCAAATGGAGCACATATACCACATTTCTTCAAAATCGGTCCATGGGAACTGAGGGAAGTGCAGCGTTTGGGGCCAAATTTTTATTCGATTTTTGGATTCTACGTGCCTTGAAACGTGAATCAACAAATTTTGAAGGGGTTAAAAGATTTTTTTCTTGGTCGATTCCAAAGGTTCTCTATTGAAAACAAAATACGAGTACACCAAAAGGAAAGTCCCAAAACTAGCTGGTGGATTTTTTTTTCAAGTCTCTCAATGCCGCTATACTGCACGGCTAAGTTTTTTCTTGTCATTAGTGTTTGTCATCCACTGCGTTATACGAATTGAAGTTGAAAAGTGCATGAAAATCCATGGTGGAACCGATGAAGTTTTGCATAAGGTTTACATGATTTTCTTCAAAGTTGAGTAATCGTCTTCTCAATTGACCTTGCAAGGTCGATCAATATCACGACAGTAACGTCCCTTCCTTGAACTAACCCACCCCAACTTATTGTTGGTGACGTCATGTTGACGCAGAGTCCCCTTCCCAGACATCATCCATGAATCACTTCCTGGCATAGATGGCGGACCACTACCCTACTGACTGCGGGGTGTTCTCTGAAGGGGTGTTTCTCGACTAAACTCATAACTCATAGCTGATTACGAGTCAGCCATTTAAACATCAGCAGGCCGTTGAAATGTTCCAGTTGAAACAAGGATGTATGCGTCCATTTTCAAAGGGGCAGGCGGAGATGAACGTAATGGTTGATGAACGGCTTGGCAATCAAACTGTCTCGAATATTAACTCTCATGACATTTGAGGTCCATCACGACTTACGATCCACAGGGGAAATTATGATAAATTATATAATGGTAGTAATTGCACACGTGACAAAGAGTATAATCTAATTCATTCTGCACTCAGGATAGAACAACCGAGATCGCACAAGTTGCACGGGCAGCTCAAATGCAACCAGACATCGATCACAGCTCTGAGTAATTATATTTACAAATGCAGATTACTAAAAAAATGTCTTAATATAACCTAATTACCACTTGGGACCAATAAATTGGAAATATTTACCCTCATCTTACTATAATCATGACGTTGATCCGTTCCGAGTCGAAAAAGGGAGCGTCTGTCTAGTCCTGTCTGTCTGTCTACAAATCCTTGTAACGGGCGTAACTATGGGTCTGTTCGGAAAGGCAGTCCGGAACCAGTTCGGAACCAAACCGGAACTGAAGAGGGAAGGGGATAGAGGCGAATGGACCCCTCCGAACTCCTCCGGGCTCCTCCAAACCCCTCCGAACCGTTCAGGACTGCCTCTCCGAACAGACCCTATACGAAGTTATTGTCCAATTTCGATGAAATTTTCAGCGATTGTGCGGGTTATCGTGCAGGTGGTCCACTGGTTCCCCATGAAAATCATCTCCCCTGGACTAATAGTATCAACTGCGCAGGCGCAAACGTGAATTTCCGAACTCATGGGGGCCGCATCCTACGTCATGATGCGGTCGCCAAGCAGATAGCAGGTGCCTTGTCATCTAGCGGCTGGGATGTTGAAAGGGAGAGATTATATCACATGCCATGTGACCAGGGTAAGAAGCCTGACATTGTTGCTGTCAAGCCCGACAGGTCTTGCATTATCCTGGATGTCCAAGTTGTCATTGAGTCAATGACATGGAGCAGACCTGGCGGCCTAAGATAAGCAAGTATGATAGAGATGATTTACGGCGAGCAGTGTCAGAGCTAAAAGAAGTGGAACCCAACAACATCAGGGTGATGGCTGCGACCTTGTCGTGGCGCGGAGTGAGGTGCGGGAAAAGTGCCACGGAATTGCGTGAGTTGGGCATTTCAGTAGGTGTACACCGTGGTGTCACCAGACGCGTACTGCTCGGCTCATATTTAAACTGGTGGTCATTTTATAGAGGCACTTCCCTTCATCGCTCTCCCCCACCTCCTCCTTCCTCATCATCACTCATCCCTAGGGCCAGCGTCGGGTGAGTCCTGGGCGTCCTCCCCATTATATTTGACTAGCTGAAAAGCCTGCTAAAAGCAGGCAAAAAAATTGTAGATATGTAAAAAAATTTTGATGTCGCGGCCTGGAATCGAACCCGGAACCCCCACGTTCGGGCGACATACGTACGTACGGTTGGCGTTTTATGTATATAGATTTATTTATTTATTTTGTTTTATGGCGTGCCCCCTCCGTCAGATAGACCTTTCGTCTTTGAGGGGGAAATTAAAAAAAAAATAATAATAAAAAAAAATAAATAAATAACAGCCATAGCTTCTACTTTTTTCATCTGATTTCGATGAAATTTCCAAGTATTGTGTGAATTGGAATGTAGACGGTCGCCTATGAAAACCATGGTCTCTAAATAGATTGTACCCAATGCGCAAACGTGAATTTCCTTGTCACAGCCGTAACATCCACATTTTCCATCCGATTTCGAAGAAATGTGGTGCAAGGTAGTTAAAGATTAATGTTTTGAGATTAGCTACAATGCATCGTTTCATCTACACAATCGGGTTATGGATACAAGGAAGCTATGTGCCACACCCACTGGGCAGACGTTTTTTTTACCGGTTTCAATGGTGTTTGGGGCATCAATTTTTTTTTTCTCTCTCTCTACGAAGACATCAGTTTTGCACATTAGTTTGGAGCAAGAAAGACACTTCTGGTCCCTAGAAGGGTCGGAAGAAGCCGTGTTCTTCGCAGACAGGTGATCTTTACAGAAAAGAAAAAAGACCGTTGCGTAATAATTAGCAGCGTATCTTTCTAAATGTTTTTAGATGAGGAATGATGGTTGTGGAAAACTAGGAAGCCGAAAACTGCATCGAAATCGGCCAAAAATTAGATGGTTTATTATAGCTTCAAGTTTTTGTTCGTTTCTAACAGGTGTTTACCAACTTGAACGTACTACATAGTTAAGACGGCCTTAGGGTAACTATCGCGAATATTACTCATACCTTCGACTTTCACTCCTAAAACGTTATGAAGTTCAGACAGAAATTAAAAACTAATGGGTAGGTAGGCATTACATAAAAGGCAATTCGGTTATCAAACGGAAGACAGTGAAAAGAGAAAGATGGTTGGCAATGAATGAGGGAGGTCCTGGGACCCCCGGTAGATTATGGGAAAGAAATTAAGATGAACAACGAGAAAAGGTACTAAAGTTGTATAATTATAGAATAACGGGGGACGCTCACGTCTTTGGATTTCTCATTCTTTCTATGATGTTCATCAACCATCACCTGCAGTGACAGAATATTGTGAATGGAAATTCAGTTTTTCTCCCCCTGAGCACCGCATAAGTTGGACAAAACTAGATTTTCCAAACTTGAATTACATTACTTGAAAAGGAATACTCAATTTCTGAAATAGAGGACTTGACCAGTCACCTCCAATGTTTTCAAAATCAATTTATTGACGCGCATAATAATAGGTACATGAAGAACACAATCGAGTGTTGTTACTTTCCCCAAGCCTTTCCAGGACCTGAATATAAATGAGAAATTGAACTGTAGCAAAAAATAAAACGGTTTTGTTCGTCATTTTGAAGTCAGAGTTGTCCCAGATTCTTCCATCTGGAGCTACCAAGATGTTTTGGCTTCTTACTGCCAAAGATAGGGTATTTTTGTATGCCTGTACTGCCGTCCTTAGCAAGAAGAGAGCATCTCCAAAAATCAAGATTTTCAGTACAAGCACTTTTCGTTTTTTAAGTTTCGCGTCCAGTTAATTATACTTTTACCCCATTTTAGGGACATCATACGGTAGGTCCAATCATTCTCCAACTTACTACGGCCTTTTTTCATGGGAATTTACGTCATAACCAATTTAGAGGAGATACGCCCTTTCCGCTTAGTAAATGCGGGAGATATACGCCTTTTTTGTTGAGCATTCCAAGCACTTCAAGCGGTTTCCTGGCAGATTTTAGCCGGGGTTTTTAACATGATTCGTTAGTTGTTTCTACATTACTTCTTTTTTTACGCAGATTATTAAATTTAATCATATGGAAAAGTTCGGTGACGAGCCTCCAGCCCAGTTTGTTTGGTGACATGTCATTAATGAGCGAGCGAGATCTGGCTTTTCCGCTAAGCATTTTGGTTGCCAAGAACATATTTCGAATTTTCGCTAAGCAAAAAAGCCGTATCTCAGGAGATGCGGCTTTCTTGCTTAGTAGAGAAAGGTACTCGGCATGATATCTGCCTTTTAGGCTTAGGAAAAACGACATACGCCTAATCGCCTAAGGATTTCGAGAAATTTCAGAGATACGCCCTTTTTCACTAGCGTTTTTGTGTACCTTTTCGTACCCATAGGTACATTAATGAGGTATCATAAGGTGCAGAAGACTCCAAAGATTCTATATATGCAAAAACCTGAAAATCGCCAAAATCCGAGATACGCCCTTCTTGCTAAGGACGGCAGTGTAGCACGGAAAAAATATTCCTCCAAAATCAATTTTTCCACACTCATTTTGTGTTTCAGATCTTTTTGAACAATTTGGTTTTTTGTAAAAACAGAGATATTTACAAAATAAAAATACAACTCTCATGAGGATGTTTTTTTTTTTTTTAAATCAAGGTTGACATATTAGGTTGCAGGAGAGTTCCTAATGGTCAAAATAAATCCAGGCCTAAGTCAGTCCGTTGCAATTTTATCGCAGCAGCCGTTTTCCGTCAACCTCTCAAGGTCCAGTTTGCTCCATCTGTTGCTGAATCGAAATCTAGTCAGTCATCGATTTCCTCACTTAGCCTCACGAATTTGCTTATGATATCCTACGAGATCATTCAAAATCAATAGTTTGACTGGCGACGTGTCTTGGGTAGGTACGTCACTATCCCCCAGAGGCAAAAAGACAGTCCCAAGAATGACGCCTTATCCACTCCCTCTCAGCGAAAAATTCAAAGTCCACTCCTCAGAGTGAAAGGCAAAAAACAGAACAAATTACAGAAAAGAAAATTATTTTCAGTGACTTTAAGATTCAGCACGACATTTTGGTTTATTATTTTCAATAATGAACCTTTGGAATCGACCAAGAAAAAAAAAATTTTTAACACCCCCTCAAAATTTGATGGTTTACGTTTCAAGGTACGTAAAATCCAAAAATCGAATAAAAAATTCGAATAAAAATCGAAAAAAAAGGGTTCCAAAATCAATTTTGAAATTTTGAAAACGCCCTAACTCGAAAAATTTTGATATAAAGGTATTGTTTTTCCTTCAATTTAGGATTCTATAGAATTTTTAGAATTTTTTGAGACCACGCGGAGCTCTGTAGGACAAACCGCTCGCTCCCTACGAGAATTTAAAGGTTTTACGTACGATAAATCAGAAACACGAGTGTGAATCGCTAAAGAGGCCTAATCTCCGTTTAAATTTTAGCTGACCGAAATGCGATCGATGTTTTTCTTCATGTTGGATGGTTGGTGACCCTACAGACAAGTGATCTATATAAAATAATAAACCGTTGTGTAATAATTTGCAGCGTTTTCACCTATGTGACTCAACGGAAGAAGAAAGAAGATGCAGTTTCAGCTCCATGGCCGAGAATCTTGGGTAGTAAAGATTCCGGCCAAAAAAAGTAGGGTGACCGCAAAGAAGATGCATATTGAGCCACAAGCAAACATTTATGTGCGAACAATGTGAAGTCGGAAATATAATGGGGTTTTCACGTTATTACTGTAATGTGTGTTCTGTCATTATTATCCGCCCTTAGGTGCCAGTATGCCCTAAGTCCACTACTAGGGACGGCCACACAGCAGGCGAAAGATATGAGAAACATAATGGGCCTTCTTCTAGAGCCCAAATAGACGAAAAAAGACAAAATTATGAAAATACGTTGTTCGGAAAATTGTTAGGCCTTGGAGGCGTTCAAGTGCTGTATCTAAACACGTCGTATTGGCTGTCATAATGATCAAAGAATAACTATGCCTCAAATTTGAAAAAAATTACGAATAATCAACCTACCTACTACTCAAACGAAGTTTTGACATTTAGAGAATCCGTCCTCCTGAACGCAGAAGGACTTCAAAAGAACAGTTTGCTCAGAAGTACACATCGCTGATAATCGTGGAGGAGATCTCGGACCTGTAGATCCACCAATTCATTTCCCATTCAAATTACACCTTTCAAGATTCGAATAATGAAGGCCCTGCACCCTTCCGATCGGATTCTCTCCTACTTCGAAATTCTCATACTTCAACGCAGCCGCGATGGAGCCTCTGGAGATTTTAATGCTCAGCTCACGTCATCTCGAAGAAAACGCGCTTTGGCTCCATGATGGAATCCTCATCGATCTCCCAGCTCCAAGTTCATGAAAACGTCTTCTCTAGTCCGATAAAATCGAAGTTTGGTAACCCAGGGCTAGAGGATTGGTAGCCTATCACAAACGAGTTAGGTACGTCCCATATCACGCAATGATGGTGAAAACCAATTACCTATTACCTCTAAAAAATACCTTACACAATTTACAATTTTGCGAAAATTTGAACATATTTTGAAGAATGAAACATTGAAGTTCCTGAAATCCTTCTTTAGGGCAATTATTGTAGCAATTATTTTCCAAAAGTGTGCGACAATAGTTAAAAATCCCAATGGGGTATTTCAGCCAATTCTTTTTATTTTTATTTTTTTTTTTCAAAAGAGTATGGCTCAGCAATAACGGTAATCGGGTCTGTTCGGAGCTGTCTCCATGAGAACTTAAGGGTAGGACTTTCGATGAATCAGAAACACGAGTGTGAATCCCAAAAGAGGCCTAATCTCCGTTCAAATGTTAGCCCAATATTTCTTCCAATTCTTCGAGTTGTACTCAGTTTTGCGTCCTTAGCAACCAGAAATCACATTTGCTAATAAAGGCACCCACAACTCTTTCATTCTTCAAATTGAGCGTGAAGCGTTGGTTTTTTTTTTTTTCAAAATAAACTCGATTGTGAAGCGAAAATGTTTTGTAGATTGTGACTCATACAGAAAATAATAAAGCTTTGTGTAATAATTTGCAGCGTTTTTTTTCTTCGTTATTTTATAATGCTCGGCAGAGTTTATTTTGCAGAACGCCGCAGCATTAATAATTATCGTGGAGCTAAAGACTTTGATTGTTTGGAAGCAGCATTATTGGTAGGTATGTGGTATTTGGTGAAACAGCATCTTCCTGGTTCACATTTGAAAAACCGTCCTGTGTTCCTAAAAACATATGTCCTACGAATATGTATAAGGACTACGAACGAGCCTCAATAATTTGTTATTCTCGAAGAAACTGGAACAGATATTTAACCAAACCTTGTAACCCTGTATCATCCCCATCATCTTCGAATAATTTTCGAGCGATCCAGAAGAGAGTCAGGACGGTCTTTCGGGACCTGGTTGTGAGCAAAACGCATTTACAAGGTCGTGTGGAAAAACGAGCGGGCATCGGCCTGCCTCATCCATCTCCAGCCTTGGCGCCTCAGCTACCCTACTTCGGCTTTGATATAATCTCCTATTAATTATTAAAGTCCAATCAAAACAAATGATTCCTCAGTCGAGGCCCAGCCTTCCTGTTTGCCCAGGTCGCCCTAATAACGGTGCAGTACTCTGTCCCCTTCAGACGACCGGGAGAGAGAACTGGAACGGCGCCGGGAATTGCGTTATGCCCTCAAGGACTCCTGGAGCGATCGGTTTAATTTGATAATAGAATTTGCTGCGAGAACCTTGCAATTATGGGTTTAGCAAGAATCGGCATTTTGGAGAACAGGTTCCTTCGCTTAGTCGAGGAGGATGATGGTTTTCGGGAAATGGCCGGATGCTGGCTCGTTTCGCAGAAACGCTGCACGCTTATTATTGCAGATACGTATCTACGAGAGTGTAAACATATACGAGGCTGGATTTCAACCAGTAGAGCCAAAATCCAATTTGGGGCCATAAAAGTTCGTTTAGTAGAATTCAGTCGATATGATTGGAACCTCTGCATATCTCAGTCCTACTCGGTAAGAATTAGGAGTAAATACCTTTCTCTACAGCACGTTGAAGTGAGGCAATAAAGGGTAGTCAAATTAGGACCCGACTGGATAAATACGCATAAAGCTGGAACCATTTTAAATTTCTTTAGTAGGAAAGTAATCTGAGTTGTCATCGGGAACACCTTTGAAAAGCCTGAAACCCTCGATTATGTAGCAATTTTCATCAGTTTTCTACTTTAACTCAGAGAAATGTCTATCCCACGGACAAATTTCACATTATGAATTAATACTATCGATACTAAAGATTAGACATCAATTTTTGGGACTGTGCACTGAGAAAACACTGTATAAATGAGTACCCAAGATTAGGATGATACATCCAAAGAGAATCCGTAGGAAAGGATTTGTCCTCATCTTTGGATGTGACATCCGAGTCACATAGTTCAGCTACACTTAGATGTGGCACACGTTGGTTTTGGTGTGAGATCCATAGAGGTTAGGTGATTCCTTTGGGTGTGAGATCCAAAGAGGTTAGGTGATTCCTTTGGGTGTGAGATCCAAAGAGGTTAGGTGATTCCTTTGGGTGTGAGATCCAAAGTTAATGATGCCTCATCAGACAAACTTTAGTTGCGAGATTCAACCAATGGTGCCTGACCTTTCAAACTTTGTATGCCGTATTAAAACTGCATATAGCTCGCAGATCTCTAAAATTTATAATCTTTAACTATGGTTAAGTTATTACGAGCGATTAAAAAATGTTTACTACTTTTTAACTGTAGGTGTTAAGTGTTGTTACTATTACCAATCGGAAAGCTCATAAATCACAACATTTTCTAATTTGGTCCAAATTATGTCCTTCAACCGAAAAACAGCAAAAACTCTCAGGCTTTTTAGCGAGTGTTCCATACGAAGTATGGGTGCAACTTTGATAAAATTCTCAGTATTTGTGCCACTTTGCCAGCAGATGGTTCTCTATAAATGTCACCGCCATCATACCAGTTTGAAATTAAATGAAGTTACTAGCGTTTTTACTCGATGATCATCTAATGACCGCCAATTTCACAATGATTAGAGTGGTCTAAAAAAATATTGATCATAAAATAACCGTATTTCGTCAAATTAGTTCTCTGGGATGGGGTATTTCGGTGGGTCGGAAATTCAGGTTTTTTACCTCAAATTTGGATTCAGCACCCTTGAAAACCTATATACTCCAACTTTTAGCCCAATGATACTATAACATGTGGTAGAAAAATTATTTAGATCACACGTTTGAAAAAAAGGCGGGCCGCCAAAAATTCATAGGGGACCATCTAAATACTAATCTGTAACATCCCTGAAAATTTCATTGAAATCGGATGGAAAATGTGGAAGTTATGGCTGTTACAAGGAATTCACGTTTGCGCATGCGCAGTCGCTTCTATCAGTCCGGGGATGATGATTTTCATAGGGGACCGTCTACACACCAACCCGCACAATCCCTGAAAATTTCATAGAAATCGGACAATAACTTCGTATAGTTATGCGCGTTACATGGAATTCATGACAGACACACAGACAGACAGACACGGAACCAAAATTGTTCAGGAAGGTCTAAAACGCAAAACGCGAGTGAAAAGTTTGATTTTGGAGAACTTATTTTTTTCATCCTTGAAAAGTGAAAACAAAGCTTCCGCTACCTTGGTAGACTATATAGGAAGCAAATACATGCGAACAACACTACGTTCACATGATGAGGTAAGGGTTAAATTATAAACTGGTTTGTGGTAAATTTTCGAGGTTTTTAAATCAAAATAACAAGCAAGAGTCAGAACGCGCTAAATCGTGACTAAAGTGCTTTTAAGAAATAATTATGATAATTATGATAGTTACATTGTTACTGTTGTTGTTGTTGTTGCTGAGTTTTAAATTATGATAATTTTTCAAGTATTTCTTATTATGCTGTTCAATAATATTTTGGTTTCATGAAATAACGTTGGTAGATGAGCTCCAAACAAGCAACGAAATACGTAATGACACCTTGTTTGTGATAAACGAGTTTCATTTCAACCCCTGTCAACAGAACTGGCGTGTGATTTCGGAAGCAGGACCATTATGCAAGAATAAGTCGGGGTTGGCCAACAAGGGAAAATTAGGGATTGTTGAAAGGGACCGTGAAGACGGACGGATTTCAACCGGATTCTGACGAATGGGTTATCGGGACTACATTTTTCAATCCTGATTAATTCAGCTCCGCTTCAATTCTTTTGTGCCGAGCGGCTCTTCCGAAACGCTGGATATTATTTTGATCAACTTGTGATTGGGCCTGTCGGTGCGGTATAATCCCTTCCTGAAAACGGAGGTCTGTCCTCACTGGGCCTGACAGCACATCCTCGGATCCCCGATATACATACGTACGTTTCAACACGAGATCAAGAACCTCCGGGGATGACCGTTTTTCGCCGACTAACGAGATTCGAGTTCGTGTGTTGTATTTTTTTTGTCGAAAGCTCGTGTCGACTTGGTGGAATCACTTACTGGATGATGCACCTTTCGAATATCATGTTAACGTAATTCAAAACACGCCAGGTTGGGGAGCAGTGTTTCTGCATCACGCAATTCAACATTGGCATGACGATTCACATCTGCGCATGCGCATGGAGACAGATACACAGACTTGAAATCGAAAGATTTTCTGAGGCTATGAGTTCCAGAACACTGTAAACATTAATTGATTTTTGATTGTGGCCGATGGTGCAAAGGTGATCAAGGAGAGAACATTTTTGAGACTCCTCTGCTAATAAAATTCTCTTTATTGCAGACCGGTTTCGGGTCAGAACCCCATGATCAGTCCTGAAACAATTGTACAAAATCTTCATTTGTGAATTCGAATAAATTTAGATAATGAATGATTATGATTTACGATTGATTGAAACTACACTTGACTATTGAATGAAAATATTGATTAAAATTTGTATTAGAACTATTGATAGCAGTGGCGCCTCCTCCATTTGTGAATTCGAATAAATTTAGATAATGAATGATTATGATTGAAATTACACTTGACTATTCAATGAAAAGATTGATTAAAATTTGAATTAGAACTATTGATAGCAGTAGCGCCTCCTCCATTTGTGAATTCGAATAAATTTAGATAATGAATGATTATGATTGAAATTACACTTGACTATTCAATGAAAAGATTGATTAAAATTTGAATTAGAACTATTGATAGCAGTAGCGCCTCCTCCAGGCAAACATAGCAAACACTGTTTGCCTTACTAAAAATAAGCAAAACGGATGAATTAATTTTTGTTGAGATGCTCCTATATTCCCATTTTTTGCAAGTAATTTAATAGCCAATTTTGGAAAATTTTAATATAATTTAGGGTCTCTTTCATTATTACCAAGTAAATTAGATGAAATAGGAGAATGGAATGAGAAAGTACGTATTTTGCGTTTGATACTAGCCCGCAATACACCAGAGAGTTGGGAGGTCGGTAATGTAGATGATTGCGGATGATGAGCGAACTAGCGCGGGGCAGATGCAAGGCAAGCAGTTCAAAAAAATGAATTTTTCGGGACTGTTTAGAGTGAGAGGCGACGATCAGCGGGTGGCGGGGGGTCATCGCAGTGAAAGTATATACATATAAGTATTAAAAGTATGTAAGTATTACCATACCCCTATTACCTCACTATCAGCCATAGCAAACAGTCAAGGAACTGTTTCGTGACCTTGAAAGCAGAGAAACTTGGCCAAGCTGTTTGCCTCACGAATATTCTCACCAGAGGCCCCTGATTGATAGATGAATGAACTACAAATGGTAGACTTACCAGAGACAACATGTTCAAACAGAACCGCCACGTTCAAAAGCTGAACAGCTACAACTGGCGGGTGATGAAAAAGATGTTTTCATTCAATACAAAGCTTTAGGACTGATGATGGGGTTGTTATCGCCCAGGAGTGTTTTATTCTATACAAAGATAGGGGGCTTAGGTATTCACGACTGTAAATAGTATCAAAGTGTAGTGTCGACGGGAGTGGCGTACCTAGGTTCAAGGCCAACCCAACTAAGCGTACAAGATTTTGCTTGGGTGGCCAGTCTTCAGTTCACCTCTACCAGAAGAACGCCACCTCGTGAGAACGATCATCTTTTTTCCCGTTGGAATCTGCCAGGAAGCTATCTACGAGTGTCATCCTGATACTGCAGCTGCCAATATCTCTAAGTGCTCTCCAGGTGCAAAACTGTCTCATCTTACCACGGAAGAATCCAAAACCAGTAGGTACCTACCAAGGATCTTCCAGCCGCATCTCCACGTGGACTACAAAGGTACTGAATTAATTTATTAACACTGTTCGTACCCCTAATTGACGTTTTGGTGCCTTATGTATCCGGGACTTCAAAGATGCCCACACTTATGTGCATATAATACAGGGATTCTGACTCGAAACCGGTCTCCAATAAAGAAAATTTTATTAGCAAAGGAGTCTCAAAATTATTCTCTCCATGTTAACATTAATTTTTTAAATTGAGGAGGTACCGTAGATGTACCCAACTTCGGCCATGTCCCCTAACTTCGGCCATTCCAAATATTGGCGGTACTGATGAAGCTGCGCTCTTCAGGGGTCATTAAAAACTTTCAGTTTTTTCTCAATTTCAACAGGTGTCTTTGGGGCCTAATGTTGATATCTCCCGCACTTGTTACTCTTATCACTTTCCCATAAAAAAAATCAAAATGTAAACAAGCAGTTTAGACATTTTTCAGCTTGTGTGCTTTATAACTATTGTAGTTGTTGATGTGATGTGATCTTAGAACTTGCTCTTACCGTTTCATGTTCGTAGTTTAGTGTTCTTGAAGGTGAGTGATAAGTCATTTTTTTACTTCGTGTTTTGAGGGAGTTCTGGGGAGTTTTTTCCAATAACTGAGTCAGTGTACCTAACTTCGGCCATGGGGGGTCCGTCTCGAAGATAGAAAATTAGTGGACATGAGTACCAAAACTATAATCCGATATATATGGAAAACGCACTGAAGGAGGTTAGGGCTAGGACATTGTCAATTCGGAAGGCATCCTAAAAATATGGAGTACCCAGATCGACTTTGCAGGATAAGATAAATAAGAAGAATCCTCTCATGGTGGGTCACCCCAATGCATTTCCATTTTCACTCTAATGTAGTGATATTATTATAATGAAGTCATGAGTTTATAGTCGTTTGAGAATATTACACAAAGCTTTCAAGAGAAGACAGATAAGTTAATATTACTAATGAATGTTTTAAGTGTTGTTCAAATAATTTTGGCTGTTTTATCACTAGTGTGACGATCTCGTATTTTTGACATTATTAGCACTGATAATGATGATATTTTTGAAATGTCGACCAAAAAATTACCAAGATTTAAAGTTTTAAAATTCAACTAATCTGTTCATGTTTCAAAAGCTTTATAGATATTTTTTACTGCATTTCGCCTTTTCTTGGATGTTTTTCATGATATTCCTAAGGTGTTATTGTATTATAGGTGTTCCAAAAAAGTCTTTGTATGGTTTTTATAATTTTTAAATTCAAAAAAGCTTTTTTAAAAAATTATTCGGCGGCCGAAGTTACAATATAATTACTACTTCTTCGTTTTTAATGCATTTTTCATAGGTGGCCGAAGTTGGAGCACAACCGTACCTAACTTCTGCCACACTTCAAGTTTTAAAAAAAGGCCAAAGTTGTGATGATAAAAAAAATTATAGTGACATCCTATAGAGCAGATCTGCTGCCATCTAAATTATTTTTTTCAGATTTTTACTCACATATTTGACTTTGAATAAACTCAAAAAACCTCCAAAAGTGGCCGAAGTTGGGTACATCTACGGTAGTGATTCTGAAACTCATTTTTGTGTTAAATCAAACGACAGAATCAAACTCAACTTTTAAATATTGCTCTCTATTCATGCATCAAGGAAAGAAAATTTCTTCCATTTAATGGTCTTCCATTTAATGGTTCCACAGATCAAGTCTACTAGCAGCTTGAGTTTCAAAGCATTCTGAACGATTTCGAGTCCGTTTCAGTCTGTCTTTGGTATATCCCTAGTCCCTGGGTTACTATTCAAATTCTTGATCTGATTGTAGTGAAATCTTCAGGATTATTAATGCTGTAGGATCGATGGTAGACTAAGTTATTCCATGAAGATTCGTTAAATTCCTATCTACTTCATGTTTGAGGTATAAATGACCAAACTAGGCTCGTGTTTTGCTGATTTTTTTCTTTATTATCCCATGACGTTTCCACCCAGGAACTAGCATAGGTACTCATACGCACACTGGTCTGATGAAGTTGTAGGGATGAAGAGTTTAGTTCTACAGATAAAGTATAACATTACACAGTATTGCTGTATAACTGTGGCAGGATGAACACCACAGTTTGTACAACCGATTGTGGTGTTCATCCTTCCTCAGTTATACAGCAATACTGTGTAATATTATACTTTATCTGTAGAACTAAACTCTTCATCCCTACAACTTCATCATACCAGTGTGCGCATACAGTAGTCCGAGAAAGATCGGCTCAACTTCAAGGGTCGATTCTACAAGTAATTTGCAACAAAAATTGTCTCTTAGCGATTTTCTTTAAACCCCTTGCTTTTACAAGTTTTTTCATTTTAAAGATTTTTTTCGTATGTCGAACTTTGTCTCACTAAAATGAGTATAGCTCCCTTATTTCACGTGTAAATTCAAATCTGATCACATCGCTGAAAAGAACATTAAATTTCCAATCAGATGCCACAATACACATTCTTAACCTTACATCTAGTTAGATTTTTTCTAGTCCAAACTTAAAACTTTGCAATTTTCGAGTCTTTTTTTTACGAAATTCTCAAGAGATTTTTACTCATATCCTGTAGAGGAAAATCGATGAGATTTTCAGCAAAAACATCCTCAAAATTTCATGTTTTCAACGGTATAATCAAAAAAATGTCTACAATCGAATTTAGGGGAGAAATTTGAGTTTGAACGCGGTAAAACGTGGATTTTTTAGGACGTCCCACAGTAAGACTTGGGCGTCCTTATGCGATCGATCTGGGGTGAAGTTGGACAACACTCAACAGAAAAAAAAAATAACCACACAGTAATCCGTTTTAGACCATTCTGAATCCAAATCCGCGAAAAAAACCATAGGTGTATGTCTGTGTGTGTGTATGTGTGTGTGTGTGTGTGTGTGTGTGTGTGTGTGTGTAACAAAATCTTGTGTACTCTGCCCAGGCCTTAGTTCTCAATCGATTTTCCTGGTTCTTTTTTTGTTCGACGCGGAAAACTATCTAGTTGTGCACTACGTCGCCGGAATTTCGAATTTTGCCTTTTAAGAGGGGGAAAGGGGGGGTTAATGCTCAAAAAACGTGCGTTTTTGGGCATAATCTTGTGTACTCTGCACAGCCCTTAGTTCTCAACCGATTTTTGTGGTTCTTTTTTTCATCGACGCGGAAAACTATCTAGTTGTGCACTACGTCGCCGGAATTCTGAATTTTGCCTTTTAAGGGGGGGTTAATGCTTAAAAAACGTGCGTTTGCGGGCGTAATCTTGTAAACTCTGCCCAGGCCTCAATTTCCAACCGATTTGCGTGTTTCTTTTTTTGTTTGACTCAAATAACTTCCGAGTTGTACCTAATTTCACCAGAGTACCAAAATTCGCAAGGGGAGGGGGCGAGTGGGGGGGATAATATTCACAAAATATCCGATTTTTCAATATTTCGGTTCCTTTACTGCTTACTAACTGTCCCCAAGCTTTGAAATTAAGGAAAAATTCTCATTATACCTCCGGATTTTCATGAATTATTCTCTGTACGACCATGGAACTAATAGTGGTGCCACCATGGTGCCAGGACACCATAAACCGCATATTTCGTGTTTTTTTTTTTTTTTTTTTTGTGTGTTTCACCTTGAATACGGATGTGAACCTCGACGGACCGCCTACTAAAACTAATAGATGGAAGTTCAATGTTACGACGTATTTCCGCTTTGGTGCCAGACTGGCACCATTGGGGTTGGGGGGGGGGGGGGGTGAACTCGAATTCGCATGTTGGGTATCGTAGATCATGGATTTTAAAATGCTCTTCAGATTCGAGGCTCCCATGCCGCTAGAAATGTTAAGGTGGATA
The DNA here is from genome assembly GCA_009739505.2 of Apolygus lucorum. Taxonomy (NCBI): domain Eukaryota; kingdom Metazoa; phylum Arthropoda; class Insecta; order Hemiptera; family Miridae; genus Apolygus; species Apolygus lucorum. Next base: position 32,274,893 of record CM019176.2, read on the forward strand.
ATGATGGGGGGGGGGGGGGTCAGTATTTCTTGCCTAAAGTAATAAACCAAATTACATCGAGTGAAACAGTCTTATCGCTTACCAACTGGTTAAACTGATCTAATGCTTATCCAATGGGACGTCCCCTGGAATGCATGCATTGCTAAACAATATGTTTTCAACGAAATCGACGGTTTGGCGGGAGAATTTGGGGCTGGATGAATGGCGAGAGGAGCGGCGGAGGAGACTCATTTATTATGTTGTTGCACATTTTATTGTTTTTATATTGAGAAATAATCATCAATAATCTATCTCCTTATTGAAAGTTCCCTTATTTTTCATCAATAAGAATTTTCACTAACATATATTTGGTGGTTATTTGAGCAAATTTGTTTTACTTGACTTGTGCGCTTTCTCACATCGAGACAAAGATGAAATATATCGGATGGTTCACAGAAACACTCTCTACTTTCATCTTTCTGCTACATCAGAAACTGCATCCATTTTTCAATCCTACATTTACAGGATTTTCTCTTAAATAATTTAAATAGTTCAGTTTTCACACATTTATTTAGTGACCCAAATACTCCAATTGCAGATACTCGTACACGTCGTATTATTAGTTGAGCTGTGGAAAGTTTTTGTTCATACCAACTGAAAAGTTGCAAAATCGGTCAGCCTTTGGGAATCAATAACTTCATGGTATAGGCGGGTACGAGTACATCCGTAGGTGGTTCCAGTGGTTATGTGGTGTTGAACGACAGCTCGTCTTTATTTATGAGGTCATTTCTCTCTCTGGAGACACATTTTGCATTTCCACGTTTATCATAGGAGGGAATCTGCCTTTTATCTCGGACGGGGATAAGATGGTCGGGGTGAGCACGACCTGTTTACCTAGGCCATGTGTACCTTCCTAGCGTCCACGGCAAGTGCAGTCCGCGCGGTTGATATTCAATAGCCACGTTCGTGCGTGTTGTTCTGTTTAGCCGTGTTTATTCGAGTTCTTCTTCCTCGTCACGTTCGACGGTTGTTGACTGATCGAATCAATTATGCTGATGCAGATAATAAACTCTACTCTTGAGAGGATTCCCAGATGGTTTTATTTGTCTATGAAGTATTTTCAAGCATCAGGCTCCATCATCTGGGCACCAATTTCCAAAACATGTAGGTTGGTTGGTAGACGATCAAAATTAACAATCCAGAACAAATTAACCTCATAGAAACAGGTCCTTAAACCAGAGTGGACATATGGTGGACAACTGTGGGGCTGCACCTCTCGAAGCAATCGTGACATTATAAAGCGATTCCAGAACAAAGTACTGTTCAAACGTTGATGCGTATCGGTACTCTACCAATGATGACATCCATAAGAACCCTAGAATTCCTACAACAAATGGAGTCATCAGAAGTTGTGAAGTTACTCGATGTTGATGAACCGCTCAGGCGGGTGAAAAGACGAAAACGGTAGGAGGGAGTGGTGTTTTCAAGAATTTGTCCAGTGCTATGATTCTCGTGCGTCAAAATACACTGAATAGCCGAAATTAGGTATGGAAGGTAGTACAACTATCTCCCATCAGTCACTTATAATCAATGCCATAGATTTCTGCCAGGGCCCCATCTGCATGGTAGGATAAATGGTTCCAATACCAGGAAACCCCCGAATCGATAATCCATGGGACGAGGACGTTCGCTTCTTCTGAGTTCTGCAGCCTGATGATCGGCAAAACCTACTCAGAACTGACAATCAACTGAATATCAGCTGCACCCTACGTCGACCTTATGTTAGTCTGTACAATCAAATTTTAAGTTTAAGTTCCATGTGAGTGCTCCAGCAGATGTGTTAAGGTTGCTGTCCAGGTTGTCAGTCCCTATTAATATTATTTATATTTACCACCTCAAGATTAACTTCACCTTTGGGTGGATGATGGGCTAAATCACATTAGGTTTAAATATGCGCTGATAATCTTTACGTTTTCACTTGTGGAGGCGTGAAGGCACCAGTCATGTGGTGCTCTGGACGTTTCAAAGTCTTGATGGCCGTCTCAAGGGCAGTCCTGTGTTATGGTGCCCAAGTCACGGGATACATCCAGTCAAGCTCTCTTGAGCAGGTATTGAGGTTCTTCATTAAGCTAATCTTCAGCCTACCGAGAAATACGCCTGTAGCAACCTGATGATGGTAACCTGGTTGGTTACTAGTTTCATTAAAAAATAAATATTTCACTTCTTGTCTGGTACTCGTGTAATTCACATAATTAGATGTCGGTTAGTATAAAACTGTACTAATACGTGAGATACGACATTTTGGCGACGAGGATGGGATAAACTGATTGGATATTTGTCACAGTATATACTGAAAAGTTCTATCATGAATGCTCTCATGTCGATTCTTTGCGATATACCTGAAACTTCTCTTGATCCTGTTGGTATTTCCACAGACTCTTGTGATTGAGATCTCCTTCCTTTCCTCCGCGCCATCTTCAGTTTATCCCGTCGCCAAAATGTTTAAGGAATTTTGTGAAGGAAACAATATTAGGCACATTAGGTCAACCCCATATCATCCGAAGGCGAATGGATTGGCCGAACGGGAGGTCCGCACATTCAAACCGAGGATGAAAGCGCTAAGCTCAATCAAAGACTTGGATTTGAGGTTGCAAACATTCCTCATGTCATATCGAACCACTCCGAAGAAAACGACTGGAAGGACGCCAGCAGAAATGATGTTTGGGCACAATATCAGAACGAGGCTGGACTGCCAGTTATATTGACGCATCAGTAGTGAAGCAAAAAGTCGATCATGATAGGAAGGCCAAGTTAAGAGAGTTCGAAGAGGGCCAGAAAGTTTGGGTGCTGAATACTACGGGAAGAGGTTACGAAACAGGAAGAGTGGTGAAAAAAATGGGGCTCTACTCGTATTTGGTAAACGTTGCCGGGGTACAGCGGAAGAAACATGCTGACCAACTACGGCACCAAAGGGGGGTAGGACGAAACTACGCAAAGGCTACAGGATACGGGGGGAGAGGATGTAGCAACCTGATGATGGTAACCTGGTTGGTTACTAGTTTCATAATAAACAATAAATATTTCACTTCTTGTCTGGTACTCGCATAGTTAGATGTCGGTTAGCATAAAACTGTACTAATACGTGAGATACCACAACGCCAAATTACTTCACGTACTTGGAAACTGGTGCCCAGCCAATCTACGCATACACGTTGTCTCTCGCCTGCCAATGCGTGATTAGGGCCTTAAAGATGCCCCAGGACAGATATCCTGGTATAGTTGCACGAGAAGTCGTCAGGTCAAGGATATCGTGGTTTCAGGCTGTTACGGATAGCACTAAGACAAGGTTGCACTTTTCATGGGGACTTGGAATTGATGAATAAGTGGCCAGCACAGCTGGAGTCGTTGGTGGAGGCGGTTTCGCGGAGTTGGATGGATGACATGCGTACAGCTGCGATGAGTTCCAGGAATCCTCTATACCCTTGGCTTGATTTGGACGCAAGACCTGGGAATCTACTGGTGGACGGAGACCATGCCTTACGGATAGTACGATGGGAGGAGAGAGGAGCACTGCTTCCGCTGAATGACGGTGTCTACCTGAGATCCGAAAGCCCAAGGAGGACTTGCTCTCTGTGTAATCAGGATGCAAATGAGGATATACTCCATTTCATTGGAAGCTGCCCAATGCTGGGAGAATTCAGGCTGCGCTATCTTGGGGAGGGTGTTCTCAGCATGGAAAGGATGGTCCTCTTGCTGAACCATACAGAGCAATGGTCAGGAGTTGGCCAACTCAGCCTTTCGGCGTGGAGGTATCGAGGTTCCCAGGTGGCAGAGTTCAATTGGTAATCTGAATAAAAAGTCGTCTCTCTGTCGTTTTCTCCTGAACGCTCACATCCACAATTTGCATTTATTCTCAGAAAATAAAAATAATAATGAAAGGAAATATTTTAAAGAAAGACGGCTCAGGTTACCCTGGCAGACGGATGAAAAATCCATGCCGCATCATGTTTTTTGTAATTTTTTGTTAGTGTATTATACAGTTCGTTGATACATAAATATAGAATTTAATAATGGTTTTTTACCTACGATGATACTGTCATTATACAGGGTGTCTACAAAACAGCTGTAAGGAATTCAAGGGGTCGATTCTGCAACTAATTTCCAACAAAGTGTCTCTTAGAATTTTTTTTTAAACGCCTCTTTAACCGACTTTTTTCACTTTTAAGTTTTTTTTCGTGTTTTCGACCTTACACCATTAAAACGGTCATAACTCTCTTAAATTACACTCAAAAATTAAAAATAAGGATACCGTTGGAAAGAGCGTCAAATTTCCTATCTCCCTGATACCAAATAACAAATTTTCAGTTGAATTACACGAGGAATAAAGCAACCTAAAAAGTGAACTTAGTAAATTTTCGAAAAATTCCCGTTTTTCAACGCCTATAAATCTCCAAATATTACCAGGTAAAGTTCTGTTGCCGGAAAGCCTAAAAACTGCGCCAGAATCTCAGCTTTCCAATGGTATAATCAAAACATATTCTACAACCGTATTTAGGGGAGAAATTCGTGTTTGAACGCGGAAAAACGTGCATTTTTTCAACGAAATCGGCGCTCCGCCTAGTCGATCTGAGGGGTCGGACGATGATGTGGGTGGGCGGGCGCCGCAGTAGACCGCGAGGCCTCCGGAAACAGGAGGCCAGAGCGCCGATTTCGTTGAAAAAATGCACGTTTTTCCGCGTTCAAACACGAATTTCTCCCCTAAATACGGTTGTAGAATATGTTTTGATTATACCATTGGAAAGCTGAGATTCTGGCGCAGTTTTTAGGATTTCCGGCAACAGAACTTTACCTGGTAATATTTAGAGATTTATAGGCGTTGAAAAACGGGAATTTTTCGAAAATTTACTAAGTTCACTTTTTAGGTTGCTTTATTCCTCGTGTAATTCAACGAAAATTTGTTATTTGGTATCAGGGAGATAGGAAATTTGACGCTCTTTCCAACGGTATCCTTATTTTTAATTTTTGAGTGTAATTTAAGAGAGTCATGACCGTTTTAATGGTGTAAGGTCGAAAACACGAAAAAAAACTTGAAAGTGAAAAAAGTCGGTTAAAGAGGCGTTTAAAAAAAAATTCTAGGAGACACTTTTTGTTGGAAATTAGTTGCAGAATCGACCCCTTGAATTCCTTACAGCTGTTTTGTAGACACCCTGTATAATGGTAAAAAAATGGTAATGATCATTATTTATACTTACCTAATTTATAATTATACTAATCGGCGAGTGAGATTATTTTGAATAAACATGTTCTCTTCTTTTCTAGACGTGCAGCATCATAGATCGCCTCTCTTCAGAGATAACCCAAGTAGTTTTTACCGTTACGAAATCCGTACTCATCCTGTAATGTTCCGACGCCGTCAGTTGTGATACGAAGAGGAGAACTCAAAATGCCAGCAGTAGCCGAACGAGTCCAAGAAAGGGATCTGGTCTGCTCGAAGCGGATTAAGTAGGTGAAGTTATCTGTAACGTGAACCACAAACAAGGTTCCCTCTGTAAAATTAACGACGGGACACCCATCGCAAATCAAGTCCTCTGATTCATTCAGGTATTAAGCACTTACGGCTGCCTCCAGTTCATTTCCCGATCTCAAGGAGTGGGTTACAGCTAATCGCGGCCCGCTCTGATGTAGAGCGCGAATCGAACGTCATTATTAAACGCCGGAGCTCTCAACAGTCCATTTTCCTCGGGTTTTGAGATTTATCGGGAGGGTAAATCACAGCATTCACGATTGTTTCCGCATTCCAAAAACCTTGATCTCACCCTCAGTCGAGCGCCAACGATCGAAATCTTTTCAGTTGCTTCAGAAATCGAAATCTTTCCAGTATCTACATGTTTTACAAGTCGTTTTACTGAATTTTCACTGTTCTGTACGAAATGTTTTGACAGCATCAACAACTTGTACCTCTAAATGTAATACTCAATATTGCAGCAATACGCGACATCCATGATTCTGAAAAAGGAATTTTTGATAGCTTTCGAAATTAAAGTGAATACCATCAGAGAATTTACTTACTTTACACTGACCACATTCTTCTTCTGTACGAATTTCATACTGCAAAGTTACCTGACTCACGACCACCATCATCCTTTGGCCCAGAGATATTTAGATTGACAGAGCCAAATGGCAGGGGCCATTTCCTCACATTTCTCTTCAGGGTTACCTACACGAAAAGACTTCTGCAGAGACGTTTACAATACAGAGATTTCAGTTAGAGCGATAATCTCTCTGTCTAATCTCAATGTACAGGTCTTAACGTCCCTTAACATCCCCCGTAAAGTTGATTACAATTGATATTTTTACAGAATCGGGTGGACATCTAAGAACCTCTTAACATCTGTGCATTATTTTCCTTCCTCAAGAAGATTAACACTGAATATAATGGACCGTACGAATTATTCACAGACGAATCCGAGTGAATCACAGGGAGAGGGGCGGCATTATGATTCTCAAACCCATGGAAAACTCCTGTTTCAACTAAATTTATTTGCTTGTTCATTGCAGACGACCTATTAAGATGTGAATAAAATCGTAATAAAACATTTAAATAAAATAAAATATAGGAGTGAGAAAAAATCTCCATGTTCCGTTTTGTGAGTCGGTATTGGTTGAATTTAGAATACGTGTTTTTGTAATAGAATATAAGCAAATATAGATGGAAAGCATAAAGGTACCTAAATTAACGTAAAATTACAAGTCTGAATAAAGTAATTAATTGCAAAGTTGGAGAACCGGCCGGTACCTCCTGCGACAATCGAAAGATTAAGCAGTATAAGAGGTCAACTGCATCTTTTCGTTATGTAACAAATGTTTTTTATCTCAATAAACGCTCAAACTCTCAACTCTCTCGTCACCGTTGAGCTAGTTGCAATAAAATTAGCAACATAATACGCCAACTCCTTAGCAATTTTCGGTAAGCAAAAGCTCCCTCAAACATATCCTACGGCTAAGGGAACATACAGAGCGACTAACCAAAGAAATAGAGAGGACTTTTCAGGAATTAGTAAGCAGAGGAGTTATAGTGCATCTGATTAGGATCTAAGCCCAGGAAAGATCAGAGCAGACGAAGAGGCGGCAGCAAGGGCGGTAACTCATCAAATCCGGTCTTGAAAAAAAGTAAGCAAAATTGAGATGTACAAGAAGTACTCAGCAGATGTATTTAGATGCGGAGAAAGAAGGAACGACGGGAAGGAAATCTTATGGTGCAACCGAACATCCCGAGATATCTCTGGTTCTGCGATGGAGGATTCGACAGAAATTACATTAAAGTCATATCAAGAGTCCGATTCACTAATCACAGGCAGCCATCATCTCTACAAAATGGGATTGTTGGAAATTCCATACAATTTTGCTGTGCTCGAAGTACGAGCTCTTGACATCAAAGGAAAGTAGACGGACTACCTGAGATTGAGAATCACCCCACTGCCTTCAAGGCGTCATAGAATGCCGCAATCTGAGCCTCAAAGCTTTCCTACGTTCGATAGTGAGGAAGCTACAGGTGTACCAGTGAAGGGATGCCACGGTCTCGCAGAAATACCAGTTTCCGCAGTGGCTTCAGAAGGACCCTGTTAATTCTCTCAAGGTTTGCCCTGGTTTGTTAAGACAAATACCCTGGACTAGAGGTGTATCGTACAGCTGTACCTGTTCCACGACTGTGGAACCGAGTATCGAATGGTAACGGTTCCATGCAGTGACAAAAATTCAACCCTTACCGGTCCAATTCCACGTACCGGGAAGCGCCCTTGAAGATTCCAGAAGACCGAGAAGATATCGTATCATGGCATTCCATGATCCCAGAGCAGAGCCATTACTCTGGACTGGGATCTTCTGAACTGGTTTGCATGGAAGTTGTCTCCGGTATTCTTGTTTTCAAACTGCAAAGAAAAATTATACGCTCCTGAAAAAGTTTGGTCACTATTATGATTGTCTCCTTTTCAACACTTGTTTGAATTCTTTCCTTTTGTACTGCAAGTTGAAATCATGAGAGTGGATTGACCTCCCTCGGTAGGGAGTACCGGTAATTTGGAACGGTTACGAATCTTCGTCACTGTAACCGTTGGAACCGTTCCAGGAAAATACCAGTGTATGAACTGGACACTGGTTATCAATTAATATGGTTACCAATAATTGGTAACCATATTAATTGATAACCATAATAATTGGTAACCATATTAATTGATAACCAGTGTCCAGTTCATACACTGGTATTTTCTGTTTTTATTCTGGTTTTATTATAGTCACAGACATTTATGTTCAATGAAACAATATTAATTATTAATATTGTTTCATTGAACATAAATGTCTGTGACTAAGCGTAATAAAACAAGTCATCAATTTGATTCACTTGGGAATTTTGGGAGCGTTCACGAGCGTTGCTTAGCAGCATGGATACCAAGCACAACTGCTGCAGGATGCTGCTACCTTCTACACTACCGAGCGATGCTACCTGGGCCGGTATTTCAATGTGATTGTTTTGAGTTCCCTACTAAGGTATGCCAGTTAGACAGAAAAAAGTAGGAACTAACGATCTGCTCTCCCGTATAAGACGAGTTTAGAATCTTGTACGAAGAAAAGTCTCAATCTGTAGGTGTCGAAAAGGGACGGGAGTCACCTGGGTGGTAAGCGAATCCCCAGTTGGCAAGAGGGCAACAGCCGTCAAGAACCCACCCCAACCTCTTGCAGTCACGAGTTCGCGAACTAACGACCTTATTAACAAGGTAATCAAGAGACCAGGGGGTTCCCCTTACAAACGATTTATTTTAAACCTTGTAGCCTCACGACCGCAAGCAGGGCGCCGGGTCGACTGAGAGAGCCATTTTTACGGCTCGAAGGAGATTATTGCTTTTCTTGAGAGCCTCGACGTTTAGGCGACGCTCACGAATGCCGTTCATTGTTTCATTTCGAGGGAAGGTGTAGATTTTCTAGTTAAAAGCATGTTCCAACGATGAAGTGGGGTGAAAATCAGCGAACTTTATTGTCCACCAAGTGACAAAGAGCAAATGGAGTCTGCGCACGAAAGCACAATATAATTTTGGTGGAGGCTTCAGACATGTAAGTACATTCAGGAAAGCCCGAAAACACCGCAATAATACGGTTTTGACGAAATTTTCAGGCATAAGGTATATCTGTTACTTAATTTTTTTATTTTTGTTGTTAAATCTAGGGGAACGTGTGTTGCGATTTCCTCCTAAACTTGTATATTCAACAAATAAAGCAGAAGGAATGTGATAGCTTGAGCTGACCAGATGTTAACTTCAAGTAGAAGAGACTATGATAGGACCCGTCCCTCAACAACCCCACCTGTATATGTTCAGCTCACCGACCACCTATTTAACTTAACTTAGGGTAAAAGCACCAATTGTTGACACTACTAGAAAGGTAAATCATTCAATTCTGCGTTCTACATAAGTGTTCAAGAAAATGGAACTTTTTAGTAGTTATTCTGAATTGTGAGTTCCTTGTGAACAGTTTGCACCTATTATACTTAGCAAAATATCAAACAAATTTTTTCAAACATGGTTTTTTGCCCCCAATGTTGACACATTTGTCCTCAAGAATTCCATATGTTGACATCTGTAGTTCCTAATGTTGACACCCATTTAAATATTGAAAAAGGAGATGTCAACATTTGGTACCGATTGTCAACATTGGGATCAGACGGTGTCTAAGGTTCCACTACTTTAAGAAAAAAAATCGTGATATACCACAAAATTATTCAAATCCAAATATCACCTTAGCAACCAAATCAGCAATTCCCTCAATGTTGACACCTGTGCCAACATTGGACACACAACAATTTCATGAGAGCCTAATGATGAAACCGAATTTAACCATGTTTTCCTATTGAAATTTGGGGTTTTGATGCTTACAAATTCTTCCTTATGTTATTCATAGAGCAGACGATGTGAAATGAGAATTTTACTCACAAATTTTTACTTCAAAAGTCTCCATTTGTCGACTTACTTCACTAACCTGCGGCACAACCCTTGTGCCACAAGGATCGCGTCGCTGGAGTAACAGATACAGCTGCTGTCATCAGCTTCAATTTCAGCCATCCGAGTTATATCGTGTATTATAATTAGTGGAGCTGGCCAACCTCAATAAATATATTATTATCAACACAATTCCGAGTACCCACAGTGGCACAATTGCTTATTTTTACATTTCAAAATTGAAGTGTCAACATTAGGAATAGTGTCAACAATTGGTGCTTTTCCCCTAACTATTTTACTCCACAAACTTGACTTGGTCACTTCTCTTGCCCTTCTCGACTCTTTCCTCACCTTAACGGTACTGGCCCAGGTGATCATCCTAACCACCACACCCACATCTCTTAACGGTTCTGTGCCGCTTAGATCTACCCTCCATCTTAATTTATTATCGAAGTTTAAAAAAGTAAAGTAAACAACCATCTGAAGTAGGATATTCGGCCAACTGCCATTCCTGTGGCGGACGTCATCAGCTGTCTTCCAAAGGGAAGTTTAGAGATGGTTCTGATGATTTCGCTCTTGGCAACTTATTGCTTATCAACTTCATTTATTATTCCTTTAAATTATCTCGCCTGAGTAAGGTCTAAAGATAATTCAATTCAGTCAGTCCAATTTTTGCCATCTTATTCAATTCTAAATTGTGAACACAGAAAGATAATTTTCATTAAGAAGAGAGGCGGATTCTGGAGGCACCTCACGTGAAGAGAGGGAAAGAATGGTCACGTGACAATAAATACTCAGCTCCAGAATCATTATTACTAAGTAAGCATTATTACTCAAACCTTTGATTTGAATCATTCAACTAGCACCCTTGGCTCATCTCCTCTCGATACTTCACAGGTTTTGCTTACTTTCCTTACCCTCCAGGAAGTTATCCGGTTTCTGGCCGATCTTCCTCCTTCCTAACTATACTACCCTATCTACTTACGCGTGCGAGCTTGATTAGACAGAATCCTTATCCTCAACTCTACAAATTATCATACGAATAATTTTCCTCTCTGAAACTCACATCATCATCCTTTCATTTCAGTAGGTGTTAGGAATTCAAATTAACTTATTACCATTTCTAAATTCATCACTTTTTAAGATAGTCAAAGTTAGAACATAGTCAGACTTTCCGAGTCATAACATAAACTCGAGTGAACTCAATTCTGTTCGAATTTTGAGGGTAGTTTGGGGCTGGTCGGGACGAAAGCACATTGATTCCGTCAGTAGGAGCCACAGTACACGCGAATGAGAGAAAATCATCAACGTAATCGCGAACGACTTCACAAACGTGTTGCTGTTTCCTAACTCGGAAAGAGAAATATCAGTTTCCCTATACTGGGAAATTCATAATTTGTACAACAACTATATCTGTCATGTCTATTTTTGTGAAGAAACTCAAGGGAGGAGTCACAAGCTAGTAAAGTTTAAATGAAATGAAAATGACTTTTCATACTACTTGCTTCAATCACCTGGTCTAATGAATGAATGAACTTTTATTTATTTTACTAAAATTAGAAGTGCCGTTTTGCTCTCGGTGAATGTAGTGGCTCTCAAGGAGTTTAATAGGCCTGAAACACGTTTTCTGAAAAATCAAAAGAGACCTCAAAGCTACTTACAAGATATTAACAGGAATAACCGCTTTATTGCCTGCAATGACATTTCAAACCAAATGATTTTCCGACAATAATCACATTCCGACCCTGCAAGGCGCCACGTCGTCCACTCAAGTCCCCTTCACTCAGTGCGAAGGTCGTTGTGCTAAATCTTGGATCTATAAATTACCGAGTGGAAGTTTCATTGATTGCTGAGTAGCAAGCCGGGTGATTTCATTCCCGTCGTAATTTCAGTTCATTTATCGATTGCAATTGACTGGAGATCTTTTCATCCGTGCAAAAACGTTCCGTCACGGAGGAAATGTGATCAAATTCTGCCTCGTTCCGTTAGAAAAGAAGCAAGTATTAAATCCGAGTTACGACTCGTAATTTTCAACAGTGGAAGAAGTTTTCTTGTTAAGTTATAAAAGAAAGGTAGAAAGAATCATCTTATAAAGGAACAGATGAGGGAATCGAACCCTTCTTATCAGTTTCAGAGCATTTCAAGTTAACGAAGATACTCAATACAATTCCAAGTATATCGTAGGTAAGTCTAGTTTAATTCATTACACGAGGTAACCAACGAATTTTGATGGATGCTCGTTCTAAAACGACAAAAAAGTGATTGATTCAGGCTTGCTCTAACCGGAGTGTCTAATCTGTAATTTAGTTCCATTTTTGATCGAATGGAATCAACGAAAGCGCAACATAATCAGATGGAAATTCCAAAAAAGGAAAGATTTTGTGTTCAAAAATCATATTAAATAGACTGAAGGTGCAAAGGAAAATCATCAGAAGAACGATATAGGCTTAGAATGTGTAAGAACTTCCCTTGGCGGGTTTACACTGGTTTTAAATAAGTCTAATAATTAGACTTGAATTCTACCACGTGTTTTTGGAAGTTTCGCAGCTTTTAATTTGACTTGATTCACTAGAAAATGTAACTAGCATTAAATCCGACATCGCAGTATTGTCTTGATTTTCCCATTCTATTGGGAATTTAATGGCAATTGAAAAATGCACGATCACGAGACCAGGAAGAGAATTCATATGAAAATGCCCTTATAACAAAACCTCAGAACAACTGAATCAGTGAGAATGACAACAGTACATGTCCCCAATCAGCTTATCGAGATATCAGGTGTCAGGTGGTATAAGTCCATGGACTCCTACTGTTTTTTCCCTCAATCATTTTCATTTAGGCTCTGTTCAAGCTTACCGAGTGTGGTTAGCATACTGCTCTTGTGCTCAATGCGTAGTTCTACTGGTTACAACCTACAAAAAGCCATTTTTCAACAATCGTCAAAAATGGACTTGTACTATTTTTATTCTCATCGATTCAAATAATTTGGACTCTTTGAGTTTTGAACTTTGAAGAACACGAATTCACATATTACCAGAAATAAGAGAATTCCGGAAGTTCAGACTCGGTATCATAATCTAGAAGGGAATTTACCTAAAACTATCTGTACAAACCAATGCTGTCCGTAAGGTGCTGATCGACACTTTACTTCTCTTACCTGAAACAATAACAAAAAAATCGTCAGCACTTCAAATTATTAATTTAACCGTCTACTTGGCATGTAAGAACAAGTTAGTATCATTGATAATCTATGTCAAATCAATCTCTCCCAAAGTAGTTAGGGATTATTCGGTTAATTATATTGTTTAGTTGTGCATGTATTCCAGGGGACGTCCCACTGTGTAAGCATTGGGTCAATTTGAACCAGTTTGTAGGTGATAAAACACGCAATTTTATTAAACCCCGCGGTCACCAAAACATTTCTAGCGGCATGCGAGCCTCAAATTTGAACAGCATTTTAAATAAAATACTTGATCTACGACATCCCAACGTGCGAATTCGAGTTCACCTCTCCCTCCGCCATTTGAACTTTCCTTATTAGTTTTGGTAGGCAGTCCGTAGAAGTTCACATCCGTATTCAAGGTGAAACTCACAACTCACAATATCCCACGAAATATGCTGCTTGTGGTGTCCTCGCACCATGGTGGGACCACTAATTAGTTCCATGGTGGCCCGAAGAATGATTCTTGAAAATCCCCCACTTGCCTCCTCACCACGCTAATTTTGTTACTCGGGAGAAATTTTGTGCAACTTGGATGATATCAGAGTCGAACAAAAAGAAACACGCAAATCGATTGGAAATTGAGGCCTGGGCAGATTTTACAACATTATGCCTTTAAACGCATTGATGATTTCATCTCATATTTTCAAATTTTCAGGAATGACTGACAATCCAACCCAAGTATGAGACCTATACTCTAAATTTTCGGAATATTCGTGGAGTAACGACTTAGAAACGTAAACAGCGAATTATTTATTAGCTGAAAAGCCTGCTAAAAGTAGGTGTTTATAGTATGTATCAGGGTGCGCCTGATTTTTTTAAAATTTTTAATCGAAAGTAGACCTCATCCTGAGAATTTTGACACCAGCCTTTCTCTTTTTGGATGAGTAGATCTTTGTCTATGATTTTTAAAGTACCGAATGTTTATGACGTCACGCGCCCCTCCCATCCGGGCGGGACCCCCCCCAGCCCACTGTGACGTAAGAGAACCCATACTTTTTCAAGATGCAAGTATGGGTTCTCGTAGTTCAATTTGAGATTGAAAAAATGCGAGGTTTCCAAAATTACGTACAATTCTCTTTTTAGAGGACGTTTTCATGTCTCAAACCTTAACTTAAAAAGAAGTTAAGGCATCTATCCGATAGGAAATGTAATGCTCTTTCCAACGGTATCCTCAAATTGTAATTTACACAGCAAATTAAAGAAGTTATGACCGATTTCATGACATAAGGTCAAAATCACGAAAAAAAAGTTTAAAGTTAAAATAACTCAAAAACGAAGGGTTTAAAAAAAATCGCTACGAGACATTTTTTGTTGCAAATTAGTTGTAGAATCGACTGGTACCGTATGGCAGACCAGTTAGGCTTACACCCTGTATAGTCAAGTGGCAGATTGTAAGGCAGTTTCAACTAAAATAATTAGTTCTTTGTGTTTTTAAAATTTGACTGTTAGGAATTGAAATGTACGCCACCTTTTGACAGCTGAGCGTACGGAGTTGCAGACAAAATCATTAGTGAGACCCAGTTGGTCGTTATTTTTCGTGGAAGACTCTCATTAGGCGTAAGCAAGGCTTCTTGGGGCCTGGAGGCTACAGAAATAGTTTCTGGAGAAGAAGACTGGGCAGCAGACACTACTGTATTACCTAACACTGATCGATAGGACTCGAGGGAAGCTAGCCAAGTCAAACAAGACGCCTCTGAATCTTTATGGCTGGTTTTATCTTCGACTTCTCACCTCCATGATCTCAATTCTTCTGCCCTCAAACAACCGTTTTTTTTTTCTTCGTTTTCGAAGATTGTGCTTTCAATTCGCGCAGGAGGTCAAAATTAAATCATAATATTGTTATGACATTTTCAGGGTTGATGAAAATCAGAATATATAAATAAATAAGGTAATCTAAAATAGTAAAATCCTTAATACTTCTCAAAATACCATGACGTCCACGAAACGAGCAACTGTTCAGCCCATTTTATGTCGAATTCACTGAGGATCTTTAATTCAAAAAAGGGTTTGATGGGAATTCAAGGTGACGTATTTTTCAGCTACATAAAAAAAAAAATTGAACGGAAAATGTATTTCAATTTCTGGTACCAACTCCTTGGGGTCTCAAACAATCAAATGCCAGCTTGCTTTATTTTATAATTGAAAAAATACAGAGGTACCTTTCAAAATGGGCTTCAAAGGTCAGTTTTTCCGAGATTAGTTGGTAATGTTTATTTGTAAGAAATAATGTGGACAAAAATCGTCTATCGCAACTTGGAATCGACCAAAGAAATAAAAAAATTTAATAGCGCCACAAAATTTGTTGGTTAAAGTTTCAAGGTACTTCAAACTTTACCCCAAAAAGTGAGAATCTTCAATTGTGACGTAAGCGTGGTAGAACTTCGATAAATGTTAGTTAACTATAAAGATAAGTGGGTTAACTTTGAAATTTACCATAGCAATTCATTTGAAAGTTATCGAATGTGAAACAGACTTTTTCTGTGATTTTGTTACGTCATTCGTTTATCGTTTATTGCCCTTTAATATTTCTTTACTTGTAGAAAGTTTTGCTCTACCTACATAAGGTCTGTCTATACTGGAAGACTGAAATTGTGATCTCTTAACCAGAAATATTGCATTTCAAGCAAATTCGTTGAAATAAATTATCATTGGAATTTATATTTTTCTTATAGGTAACTTGTATTTTTCAAGCTAAAATGTTCAATTTTTCAGAATATATTTTATAATATCAAGTATTTCTGGGGTAATGAATTCAATCCCGACGCGTAACATTGCACCACTTCCCATTTCTGTAGCGATAACTGTGATTTTTTCAGAGTGGAGTAAAGATCGACGCACTCGTAGGTAACTTTACTCCAACATTTAAACAATTAAATAGGGGGGTTACAATTATCTGATCAGATGAGCTCGACCACTCAAAATGTTCAGGAAGCCCTGAAGATCAATTCACTTATTAAAAAAAATCAATTTAACCCATTTCGAGTGGGAGAAATTGTATTTGGAAATGTTTTGGAGTAAATCTTGGGATAAAGTTTGACGGTTTTACGGTATGCAGAATCCGAAAATCGATTAAAAATTTTGCATTTTTGATGAAATTTCGAATATGGGCTCCATTTGGAGTCTAGTTGTTCCCCGAAGTTTTTGGCTGAAATTTTCGAAACGCCCTCAATAACTTCTGATACAAAGGTATTGTTTTCTCATCAATTTGTAACAATATTGAATTTTCAGAATGGAATGAGACTCCCGGAACTCAGTAGGACCTTTAGCTCCTTATGAGAACTTGAGGGTTGGACTTACGTTAAATCAGTTACACGAGTGTGAATTGCAAAAGAGACCTGATCTCCGTTCAAATTTTAGCAGACCGTAATGAGATCGCTGTTCGTTACATCGAATTGTACTTATTTTGGGTCCGTAGCAACATGCAATCACATTAATTTCCTAATGAAGGCACCCACAACCTCCTATTTCTTCGCATTGAGTATGAAGTGCTTAGTTCTTATAGATAAACTTGATTGTGAAGGCAAAATTGTGGCAATGATCTATACAGGCGAGTGATCTATACAGAAAATAAAAACCTTTGTGTAATAATTTGCAGCAGATTTTACTTTTCTACGTCTTTCTTCAGGAGGTAAAAAGTGGGGAAAGTTCAAAAAAATGTCGAACATTCTTTTGTACGATTTTATCTCAGCAGAATGATGAACTTGAACCACACAAGGAGCGGATGGGAAAACTCGCTCAGCCTTTAGAGAACAACATCAGGTGTGCGGGTGCAGCGCTGCCATGTTGGCAGGTATGGGAACGCCAGTCCCGTATGAACGGAGGAAATGCAGGTCACGTCGGACGGTCCTTCAATGGTCAACCATTCGTGGGCCATTTGCACACCAATCGTGGGTCATTTGTGGACCAGTCGTGGGCCGGAGACCGCAGGTGCCCCACGAAATCGCCCTTTCCGCACCGAAAGAAACACTTTCCCTGGCAGGTACGAAGGGCGATTTACCGTTCTGACTCATCGTCTTAAAAAACTTCCGAGCTTCTTTGTCGGAAACGAGGGCTCTGACATTGCTTTTGTGATTCAGTTTCTCAACTCCTTTTGTCACCCCATCCGTAGAGAATGGGTTGGTAAAATAGCAAACCTCTAAAGATGCGTGAATTTTTACATGGTCACACATTGTGAATACAACAGACACGCGGGAATAAGAGACAGCATCGGCCCAAGATGATAACTATCAACCAGGTAAACAAAGGAAAAGTAGTATTTTAGGCAAGAAGGAGAAGGTATCACAACTTGGTGTCATGCCACGATTTTTGGTTTATTATTTTCAATAATGAACTTATTGTTGGTGTGAGGGTGAGAAATTGTAAGCCGAATTGATCAATTCAACAAATCAATCAACAAAACCACAACCAATTGTATTACAACCTTTGGAATCGACCAAAAAAATTATCATTTTTAACCCCCTCAAAATTTGTTGGTCCACGTTTCAAGGTAGGATAGAATCCAAAAATCGAAAAAATTTGGCCGTCCCGTCCATCGAATGCGACACTTCCCTTAGTTAGTACCATGGACCGATTTGGTTGAAATTTGGTATATAGGCTCCATTTGGGGTCTAGTTGTGCCCCGAAGCTTTTGTTTGACGTCAGTCACTTTTAAGGGTTGACAAATGAGGGATTAATTTTCAAAACGCTCTAGCTCAAAAAAAATTCGAAATAAAGGTAAGTATTGTTTTTTCATCAATTTATAATAGAATTGCATTTTTAGAATCGAATGAGTCCGCCCAGAGCTCCGTAGGGGCGAAACGTTTATTCCCTATGAGAACTTGAAGGTTGGTCTTAAATCAGAATCACGAGTGTGAATCTCAAAATAGGCAGCACTGTCTCTGAATATTGTTGGAAAATGTAGAAGTTGTGGATGTTACAAGGATTTCAAGTTTGCGCATGCGGACAAAATACTTTCAATTTGATGGCCATGATTTTCATAGGGGACTATCTCCACCTCAACTCGCATAATTCCTGAAAATTTCATCGAAATCAGATTGGAAATGTAGAAGTGATGGCTGTAATAAGGAAATAAAAGTTTGCGCATGCGCAATGGCTACTATCTTTCCGGGGTTGATGATTTTCATGGGGGACCATCTACATGCCAATTCGAACAATCCTTGACAATTTCATCGGAATCAGATGGAAAATGTAGAAGTTATGGCTGTGGCAAGGAATGTATGTTTGCGATTACGCAGCGGCTACCATCAGTCCGGGGGTAATGATTTTCATAGGGGACCATCCACACGCCAATTCGAACAATCCTTGGAAATTTCATCGAAATCAGATGGAAAATGTAGAAGTTATGGCTGTGGCAAGGATTTCACGTTTATGCATGCGCGGCGGCTACCATCAGTCCGGGGGTAATGATTTTCATAGGGGACCATCCACACGCCAGCCCGCACAATCCCTGGAAATTTCATCGAAATCGGATGAGAAACGTAGAAGTTCAAGCTGTGGCAAGGAATTCATGACAGACACACAGACAGACAGACACGGAACCAAAATTGTTCAGGAAAGTCTAAAACGTAAAACGCGAGTGGAAATTTTAATTTTGGAAAACATTTTTTTCAACTTTGAAAAGTGAAAAAGCTTCCGCTACCTTGGTAGACTCGGAAGCAATACGCGAAATTTTAGTCCAGCCTTTTAGTAGGTTCGTTTTGAACTCAATTACGACCTTAGTTAGATAATAAAATAAATATAATATGTCATGAGTAGACAATAAGCCACAAATATTGATAGTAAAGTACAGCATTTTACGGTCAAATTAGAACTTCAAAGTTCAGAAGCATATTCTCAGTTATGTTATTAGTCGGTAAAGAGAGTAGAAGCAGTAGATAAGAGCTATTAATGCCTTATGAAGCAGTGAAGTTATGAAGAAAAGGAGTGGCATCCAACAAAGTCAGGAGAAGAGTGGGGAAAAGTGCCACGGAGTTACTCGAGTAGGCATCTCGGCAAGTGTACTCCGCGTTGTCACCACCCGCGTCTTGCTCGGCTCGCTCTACCTTTCACCCATCACTTCCTCCAAAAAGCCAAAAACCTTGGACCCCATTAAATAGTATTCATTTATTTATTTTCTATGGCACCATCGGCCATCTAGGAGGGTTTATTAGGACATATATTATTAGATAATGACTGCGGTGGATTTCCAGTTGCCCTCGCTTCTTTAATATTTACTCGTATTTTCAACTATTTCAGAAACAAATGATACGACTGGGTGTGAACTTCGAATGGGAGCTCGAACGCTTGATCTCTGTGAATTTTAATGCATAGTTAAATCTCATTAGCCGGACCACCTACCTCCATTTTATTATTCATCCGCGAATCCCACGGTTCATTTATAATATATTCCGTCCATAAAGTCCACCCTCGGGCTCGTTCTCGAGAATTATTCACGAGTCGCGTCGTGAAACTATAACGACCTCTTGAGGAAATAACCGCATTTATCAAGTTTACTTGTTATTTTCCCCACAATTTTGCAGAAGCGACACGTTACTCTCATTGGTAGAAAACGATATTTTAATTAATTGACAAAACGCAATCATTCAACTCTGTGTTGAGAATTACTACCGACAATGTTCAGTCGTTGGACACAAAGTTGCGCCTTGAGCTATACTGAGTTGGCAACTTCCTCTCATCGAATCTCACAAAGAAGGTAGGAAAAAGCTAAGAATTCTGAATCCCGAAATATTTTTGGTATTGTACAAAACGTGTGATTCTGTATTCTGTGTGTGATTGCTCTATAAAACGCTGCAGTTGGTTTCTTAGAGGAAAAAATTTCCAGGTTAGAATTGAACTACCTATAAAAGTAGGTAAGATTATTATTTGTTCATCCTGCGCAATCAAACTATGACATTCGTGTTTTATTTTTGAGACTGCCACTTCAGTTCCTGAGCATTTATTGAAAAAATATCTGAAAAGATTTCCCTAGTCCTCAAGACACTAGATGAGAATATAACATTATTGTGTCTTTGACTAGTTCTAATGTTAAAAAATAACTTCATGAAAATGAAATTTGTCAACTTTTTGACATTTTCATGTCTTTGCTTTGGCACATGAACTGAAAAATCGTCACGAAAACTAAGCAAATCTTGCTCACGCGACCAATAAATAAAATAGACTCACTGTGTTGCGTAGAGAACAATCAACAACCTTACATTTTGCTTTGGCACGTGAACTGATAGTTGGTAGGTAAAAAAAAGCTTTTATTATTTCTTTCTATGAAATGTGATACAACGTCTAGAGAGAAACGAGCACTTCATGATGATTTCTGTCAACTCGAGAACGAACAAACATGATGGTGACAGCCAAGATTCACGGGAGAATTTATCAGTGTTACTACATACCTAGTATTCTCTAATACGTCAAATTTGTATTTTCAATTGAGTTTTAAAATGTAGTATTCATTTATAGAATAAATAAACATACCTAAGTTGTCCGTCTCACAACTCACCGTTTGGCGAATACGGGGCCTTTTTGCCACTTTGCTTCCGTGTCTGTCTGTCATGAAATCCTTGCCACAGCCATAACTTTTGCAATTCTCGTCTGATTTCGATGACATTGTCAGAAACTGTGAGGGTTGGCGTGTAGATGGCCCCTATGAAAATATTGGCCCTAAATTGAAAATATTTTGTGAGCATGCGCATACGTGAAATCCTTGTAACAACCGTAACTTCTACATTTTCCAACAATACTCAGAGGTTGTGTGGGTTGACGTGTAGATGGTCCCTTATGAGGGTAGTGCCAGGTACTTAGAGATTGATGTTTTAAGATCAACTACTATGCATCTATACAATCGGGTTAAGGATACGAGGAAACTATGTGCCAAGCCCACTTGTCAGACTTTGAAAAAATAGATAACTCGCCTGCCATGAAAACAGCTTTACCAGCACAGCTCTACCTACCAACCATGTTTTGCTTCTCGATCAAGTTTATTTCGAAGAAATAAACGCTTCACACTCAATTCGAAGAAACGAAGAGCTATGGGTAGGGATGGCACCGATATATCGATATATGGAATACATCGCGACTTGTTTTCAACAAGTAAAAATTAAATATTAAAATGAATAGATGAGAAGGGACGTCAGTATTTGTAAAAACATTAGGTATGTAATTTCATTCCAAATTTTGTGGGTACCTTCGTGATGGGTTGATTTCAGACTACTGACTTCAGCTCAAAAATGATGGTTTACACTACAATGGCGCTCAAGTCTCAGTTATTTGACTTGAGCCAAAAGTAATGGAGGCGCGTCCAGATTAAGACTACCTAATACCTACACGAGTTGAAGCAATTTATAAATTAATGAAACATTGCCATGGTGAGGGTACTCGTATCTATGATTTTTTATATTATGTTTTAGGACCCCTGAGACTAGTTTATCCCCAAATTTGCATCCCCAAAAACCCTTTGCTACGGACCTAGTGCTCTGACAACCATGACATTTTCGCACTTTTACAACTACGTATGATAATTTCGATGATTCATAACAGTAACTTTTTAAACCAGGTTAAATACCTACTTACTTCAGCCGTTTTTCCAAGTATATCTTCCGATATGTCGAGTATATCGATGTATTTCTTCCAAAATGATGTTTGTATAGCTTGAAATGTTTTAACTCACGCATTTACTTCAACAAGATTTTCCAAGTTAGATCTTCCAATATATCGAAATATCGATATATTTTATCCGATATATTGTAGGTATCGATATACGATATACGATGATTGTCGGTATCAATGACATTTGATCAGTATATCGATATATTTCATTCTATATGCCATCCCTAGCTATGGGTGCCTCCATTAGGAAATTTGATTATGGTTGGACCCAAAACCGAGTAGAAACGAACGAAGATAGGGACACTAAAAATCAAGCGATATAAATTCATTCACTCCGGGTGGTATCATTTGATCCTAAAAAATCACTAATATTGCTAATTTATTAAAAACTTAAACTTTAAACCTTAATAAAACTTTAACCCTTACATGGGGCGTTTTTAAAATTTCAGCCCTGATTTTTGAACCCTTAGAAGAGACTGACATCAACCAAAAACTTCGGGGCACAACTAGACACTAAATGGAGCCCAATATACCAAATATCATCAAAATCGGCCCATGGGAACTAAGAAAAGTGCTGCGTTCGGCAGAATTTTCATTTGATTTTTGAATTCTACGTACACTGAAACGTAAAATAACAAATTTTGAGGGGGAGTTGAACAATTATTTTCTTGGTCGATTCCAAAGGTTCATTATTCTATATACATAAAACGCCAACCGTACGTACGTCTGTCGCCCGAACGAGGAGGTCCCGGGTTCGATTCCAGGCCGCGACATCAAATTTTTCTTTACATACCTACAATTTATTGCCTGCTTTTAGTAGGCTTTTCAGCTAGTTCAAAATAATTAACCAAAATCACGACACTAAGAAACCTTCTCCTCCTGGGTGTTTTGGACTCGGTCAAAGAAGAGAACAGAAAGCAGAGAGTTAGGACAATTTTTCGCTGCCAGCAACGCTAGTTTTGAGCCTAAAATTTGATAGAAAGGGTGTAAGGATCGCCATGAAACCTAGGTTTGATGATATCCTAACTGCTCTGAGCATGTGAATCAGAACGTAAAACACGAACTCAAAACTCGATCAATATTCTGTCAACGTCGTTTTTTCTTTCGATTTCCACTTTCAGCGCTTCAAGTTTCAAAACGTCGTCCTTGCAACTCGCATTACTTTCGTTTATACAGGATTTCTACGACATACACACCTACTGAGTCTTATAAGGCCTCCTTTTGCTTTCATAGATGCTTATCGACTTCATCAACTCGTCAGGAATAGAACTCGGTTTAATTGGAGAAGATTTTGACGTCCAACATCATACTCTGCCGAAGTATCGATTACTCGTGCACTCCTCGCATTATCGTGTTTCACGATGATAAATCTTGCAAAATAATTGTACCAACTGGCATCATAGCGAAGAGCTTTCACTCCATCCATTGAAATTTTTCGTACGAATCAACTTTTATTTTTCATTGATTTCACTCTCTCCGGCCTCTCCTCGCAGTCATCACCTATACGAGTACATCAGCGGACATCTACAAGTAAAATTAGCCCGATATAATATATCGGGCTAATTTTACTTGTAGATGTCCGCATATATTATAGAAGAAGAACTATAATCTTCTATATTATAACTATAACCTTCTATATTATAGAAGAAGAAATGTTCATTTTAAGGAAGAATTACCAATACATTTACGAGTCCAACATTATAGGAATAAGCCCGGGTCATAACTTTACATTAATTAATTAATTTTACATTCATAACAAATTAATAACGATTGTTTTAGCTAAACTATAATAATACATCTAGCTGTTATTATTACTCTATTTTATTATTTTTTTCCCCAATTATGTACCCAGACAATTATCATCTTAGATTAAAAACCAAAAAATAATCATTAAGTGCAAGCTTCATTTAAAATTTTAGTTATTAACCAGAAATTTCGGATAATTCAGAGCCTCTCTCACAAAATTGTAAAATTTTATCCAGTTCGGCCCATGAAGTACATTTAACATCTCCTGTGGCTCCACAATTCCTTTGCTTCATCCTTAATTATGCAATTATCGGACAAGTGCACATCGAGCTCTTCTCCTCTGCCCAGTTCTTCAACTTACAATTTTGCTCGCAACGCACCTTAGCAATAAGGCGATACATGCGTTGGTTATTTTTCTTTATATTTGGTATTTTGTTGCAGCGCAGCATACATCTGGAAGTTACTCGATTCAGAGGCCAATCTAGAGGATAGTTGGAGCTGGATTTTCTCAATCGCAACTGTTAGCTCCCCCGCCACCAACTTCCACTCAGAAATTGTAGCCTCAAGGAAGTTTACTGAGGCCATACTTAATGGTCCAGTAGTAAAATAAACTCAACAAACAATTATTCGAGTGCAGGTACCTATAATTTGTTGTTTAGGTATTTTAATATTTATATTCCTAGATCAGTTATTAAAAAAGTGCATCACATAGACCGTTTCTACATAATAGGCCCCTAGAATAAAAAACGCTACACTTTATTACACAATGGTTTATTATTTTTCCATATAGATCACTCGTCTGCAAAGAACTCGGCTTTGCCATTATCACCACCTCTCAACCATAGATACTACCTACGTACCTACAGCGATCGCATTTTGATCAGCTAAAATTTGAACGGAAATTCACACTCGTGTTTCTGATTTATCGTAAGTCCAACCCAAAGTTCTCGTAGGGAGCGAACGGTTTATCCTACAGAGCTCCGGGTGGTCGGTCTACACGGGGACACTTAATGCCATAGAGCGAGAGCAGAGAGCACTCGAGAGCAGTGTGGACACCTCCTAGAGCAGTTGCGCTTGCTCTCGTAGAGTGCTCTAGTGCTCTCGCGTTCCCTCAACACTCTCGACGTGGAGACACCTTCGCAACCACTCTCGGCAACTAGTCTCAGTGAGTTTCAACAACGTGCAACTAGTGCCTAGAGCAGGATGGCGAATTCCGGCCGTCAATGGACAAAAGAAGAAACCGAGAGCTTCATAAACGAATCCAGTCGATCAATTCGGGATTAATCGACCAAGAACAAACTCATCTTTACGAACGATTGTAAACAGCTGTAGATGGCATCACAACATTCGGGAATTATTTTCGAAATGGTTTGAACTGGAA
This sequence comes from Apolygus lucorum, assembly GCA_009739505.2. NCBI lineage: Eukaryota > Metazoa > Arthropoda > Insecta > Hemiptera > Miridae > Apolygus > Apolygus lucorum. The sequence goes on from CM019176.2 coordinate 32,299,803, forward strand.
TCCTGAATAAATATGACAATGAATAGTACGAGCCTCCTGAAAATTAAACAAAAAATATTTGCTTCTACATTTTCTTATGAATGAAATTTCAGTATTATTCATCAATAGTTTGTTACGAAGTATTCACATGAAGCCAAAAATCTGAGGGTTACTGCTAATCTTTCTCCTGGCTGTATGGATTACCTCATTGTAGTATCTTGTTTTTTGATCAGTGGAGAAATTTTGCTCAACAGATCCTGAAAATTTGTGGCCGACATTCGTACGAAGTTCATATACATCTTTCGATCACTTGCCATCAGCTCAGGAAGTAGAGTCGTGTACACACCCATTCTTTCACCCAAATACGACGTTTATTTCTTCTTTCCCGTTTCCTCTTAATAACCAGTGCAATATGAGTGCCGCGCGAGCGATATTTTGTTTAGATGAATGAGACTGGAGGAATCTCGCGCAAGTGCAACAAAGCGAGACTGTGTAGGCAGATCTGAGACTGCTCTCGCGAGATCAACAGCGGTCTCAGAAACTCGTCTCTAGGCTCTCAGGGCTCATAGTGTAGACTCAGCTGACACTGCTCTACGCAATTAGTGTCGCTCTAGCTCTCACCGTGTAGACCGGCCTTAAAGTATCAATAGTATCTTGAATTGATGGAAAAACAATACCTTTACCTATATCGTAATTTTTTGAGCTAGGACGTTTTCAAAATTTCAACCCTTAGAAGAGACCGACATCAACCAAAAGCTTCGGGGCGCAACTAGACCCTAATTTGAGTCCATATACCAAATTTCATCAAAATCGGTCCTTGGGAACTAAAGAAAGTGCCGCGTACGGAGGACGGATGGCCAAATTCTTAATCGATTGGATTCTAAATACCTTGAAACGTAAACCAACAAATTTTGAGGGGAAGTTAAAAAATTGTTTCTTGGTCGATTCCAGAGGTTAAATAAACGAAAATCCTTCCAAAATAATTTTTTTATCAAACCGTCCGATCTCGTTCAAAATTTGGGACTGACCTACAAAATTAAGCTATCTTTCTTTCAAGTGAGGCTCACCAGAGGATATACAAATGTCCTACAACAAGCAAAATTTCCACAATCTTCTTCGGATTTCGAGGGAATTGTCGAAGTTTATCAGTTTATGTCGTGATCATTTAGAACCAGTGCGCCTTCGAAAGCACAGTATGAATGCCAATTTCCTATTGTGTAACAAACAATCGAGACAAATGCAACATTTTAATTCTCAGTGCCGCTCCCCGACTTCTTAGCAACGAATCAGACGCTGAGTTCCCGTCCAAGATTGACACCCGACCTTTTCAGTAACTGTGGTTCGGCCTCAAGGCACGAGGTACTTTATTTATTTTCATTACCCAACCTTTTTATCTTATACAACGAGTATTTCAACGTTTTATAGGTGCAGGTTCTCATTTTGAACAAATGATATCTAAGTAGAAATGGAAACTCGGAAATGATTGGTAGGCAATTCAGATGTAAGCCTATTCCAACTTTATAGAAGTGTGGCATTCTAACATTTCGAAAGTGGAAACAAAACCTGGAGTGTTCCTTTAAAAAAAAACTCGTCGCTTTCCACCAATACTGCCGTCTTAAGCAAGAATTTTTGCTGTTATCTTCAACTAGAGCTTTCGAAGGCTTCTTCACATTCGTGTCCTATTAAGATGCCGTAAAAAGGCGTATAACTGAAATGTTTGTAAATCGGAGTGAGTTCAAATTGCGATTTATCGGGATTATCTTTATATTTCATTATATTTCTCAACGGATTTTGATTCTTCCTAGATGACAAACCTATTCTTCCTAAGAGTGGACAAAATTTCCGAAAAATACTTGATTTTGGTTGATTGTTCTCCTTGTTAACAAAAGAGGGAACACAGGTAGTTCTTCTTGTCTTTACAAGATACGATTTCTACTAAGGAGGATGGCAAGATGTTTCCGGTTTCGGATAACAAGGGCTGGCATATCGGCGACAGGAAGAACGTCACAAGACCTTCACATAGACAACAAAAAATGGTGTCGTATGACCACATAGCCCTCGAAGGATATCGGAGTGAAAAACTCGATTGGGTTTAGTTGAGCATGTGAATATAACTTTTTGGTGGTAAATCGTTGAAATGGCAGGTGGTATTGCCTTACTGTTTCATCAATGGAACATGAACGAGGAAGTCGACGTTTTCCCTCATTCTCTTAAACGCAGCAGCTTTTACTGATTCAAATATACTCAAATTCATAGGCAATCCCTCTTGGAGCCTAAACCCAATAATTTATCTGAAAATTCGCTAAAAAGTATTCGAATTTGAGCTAATTTAGACAACAAGAACTGAGAAATCGTGGTTCAAAGGATCGACCATGGTAATAATAGTTGTCTCAACGAGACGCAAAATGAGAGTTGAAATTTTGATCTTTGAAGAATCACCGCACGAATACAAAGCTTCCCATATCCCACTTTCTGAAATGTGATTTTGAAGTTGAGATTTCGTCAACAAATATGTGAAAGAAAGCAAGTAGAAGCAGGTAGTAGATCGCCAAACTATACACTTGAACTTCAGTGCCTGACAACATTTTTAGAAATCATGCTGGTGTGCCGCAAGGAAGTGTATTCGGCCCACTCTTGTACGTCCTGTTGACTAGCGACCAACCAGAACGAAAAGAGAGCATGGTAGCAACATTCGCAGAGGACACAGATGTGCTTGCTGTCGGAGAAACAAACCTCGTCACCTAAACTCAGAAGATGTCTCATGCAACTCCAAGACTGGGCAGCCACATGAAAGATCAGGTTGAATGAAACGAAATCTGTCCATGTCGACTTTACCAACCGCAAGCTTGAATATACTCCAGTTCATCTGAACGGCAAGACTGTACCATACGCCAACGAAGCCAAGTATCTTGGAATCACCCTAGGTGCTAAATTGAGATGGGATTCTCACGTTAAGAAAAAGAAGGCAGAACTTCAGGAAAATGTACTGGTTGATGGGTCGACACTCCAAAATGTCGATCCAGAATAAATTAACCTTGTACAACCAAGTTCTTAAGCCTGTCTGGACTTATGGAGTGCAGTTGTGTGGCTGCACTGCTCAAAGTAACCGAGATTTAATACAGCGGTTTCAAAATAATGTGCTGCGATGTTGTGTCAATGCGTACCGGTACAGCAGAAATGTCCGATTGCACACAGAACTTCGCATTCCAACCATAAACGAAGTCATCAAGAAGCAAGCCCACCACAAGCGGCTACAATCGCACTTCAGTGGAGAAGCAGTGCAGTTGCTCGACGTTGACGACCTATTCAGACGCTCCATGGAAGCAACCTGAAACCCCTGTGGAAGTAAACGAGACGGTTCGGGTGCGTCGAATGGCACTCAAGCTTTCAAATGAAGGAGACTTAGTGAAGTATCTAAGTAGTTCTTGTAATTTAATCATGCATTTACATCAAACGAATGTTGCTAATAAGTACAATAAAGTGCAATAAATTATTTTATGAGAATTTGTTTTTCTTCAGAAATCAGCGTTCAAAAAAATGAATGGCAGGCTTTCTTCTTGTGATTCAGATTTCTTATCGTCCAACGTCTCGAAAAAATGGAGGAATACGTGTTTAATATGCGGAAAATGGGGATCCGAACAGAAAGAGGAGGTGACTGTCAATTTACCACCGATTTTAAATTTCATTGTTCAGCAATGAGACCTTCTTGGTGATTTTTCTCTCAAAGTTCTAAAAACACGATAAGAGCACCAGGAATCCAAAACTCTTGTACCAACAGTTTCAAATTGATGCCTTGAAAAAGTAATTTGGGGTACTCTAGAATCAAAATTCCCAACCTCATTACAATAAACACAGGGACAGGTTGTTTCATGCTCGAAGAAACAAATGAAAATAGCTACATAATGTGATGAAAAACATTGAGGGCCAGAGAAGTGAAAACTGCTCAATTTCAGCCAACTTTGTTGTTCAGAACAAGGAAAACCCCGCATTGCTTCCCATTATAATCGAAGATTTTTTCAATTCCAGAAGAATTGGAGGCCTCATGATGTAGTTGTGATATTCTTGAGACAGGGCATCCGGACAGGAGAGGAGGAAGTCGAAAACCCGAAAATCCAATCCCTGAAAATTGAGGTTTTAAGAGGTTTTTCATTTCGAGGCCTTCGAGGAGATGAGAGTCTACACCTGTTTACATTGATATTGGATTGAGGAATAGTGGGGCTCGCTGCATCCAACCGACACATTCAACGTATTTTTTGCTGATTTGAAGAAAACTACCACCAAGGATGACGAGCTTCGTCTGGAACGACCTACAATTTGACGACCTTGTTTTTGAGAGAAAGGTAAGGTTCATCAACCCTGAAATACTAACATGAAATTGTATCGCACAGTTAGATTCAATAAAACTCCCTAATCAGTATTTTTCGTAATCAGGCTTTTCGCTCCAATAACTAAAAGATCACTGAAAGCTCTAGGTGCGTTTTTCTATCTGTTAGGCACAACTGGTGTTTAAAAAGCCCATGTTTTAGATTACAAGATTCCCTATACCAAGAATGTCAAAATCTACACCGCAAATCATATCTTCATATTAAAGAGTTATTGTGGTTTCTCGTTTCAATAATCCGACTGTAGATTCGATGCATAGTGCTAAACATCAATCTCTAAGTAGTAACTTGCACGACCTTCACAGGGAACCATCTACACTCTAATCCACACAATCCCCGAAAATTCCATCTAATTCGAGTGGAAAATATGAAAGTTGGGGCTTTTACAGATTTTTTACGTTTGCGCATGCGCAGAGCCCGTGGGCGATGATGTTCAAAGGGGAGCATCTACAAGCTAAAGCGTACAATTTCTGAAAAATTGGACAATATGATTTATCTTCTTATAGTTTTGCCTGTTGAAAGGATTTCATGACAGACACTAAGAACGAAACCAAAAATGTTCAAGAAGGTCTAAAAGGTAAAACGAGTGTCAATTTTGAAAACTCTTTTTTAACCTTGAAAGGAGAAACAAATGATTCCGCTAAGTACCTTGGTAGATCTGAGAGCAATATGGTAGGTATGTTTCATTCAGTCTAATTTATTACGAGCTTTGGAGACAAAAACTTGACCTGTTATTGCTGATATCACGCCTGGAAGCGAATATCACTTTCCTCCAAGGATCGAACATGACTGTTCGCCACTGACAAAACAGGAGAAGCATGCTTGGAAGAAGCAAAGGTTTCCCTGCAGTATTTCAGAGCTAAACTATTTTACTCAGTACAAAATGCAGGTGAGATCGATACTAAATAGAAACGGAAACTTGGTCGAACGTCCATCCGACCTAAGATGGTGTTTCATACGATCGAATTTCCGCTTTCAGGTAAGTGACTAAATAAAAAGCAGATATTTCTCGGAGGTTGTCCGACATTCTCGTGCGTGACTCAGAAGGAATTCCTCCGTAGGAATGCTAGAAGTGCGATCTGGAAGAAAATGAAGCCTCCGTCACTTCAACTGGTCACTAATAAACGCATAAAACTTTCATGGTGCAGTAATGACAGGTGCGCAGCCTGGTGATCTTTTTTCCAAGCTTAGAAGCACGATCAGGAACCCCAAACTCTCGTTAGTTCCACACACCTTGTAATAGGTCGGTTGCCCTTTTAGGGAGGTCCCCGAACCGAGATAATAACCCGGGATGTCTCAACCGGTCCGCACCGCCGACCTAACCTAGTGAACCAAAGATCGACTTGGAACACAACGGGCTTTTTTTCAACCTTCTTCCGAACATTGGCATACATTTCTCGGGTAAACACAGGCAGAACTGAACGTAATCCACAGTCGAGTCGGGAGTCGACACGCGAAAGTCTGGTACGATCTCCAAACACGCGAAGCTGGGATTCGCGAAAATACCGCCACAGATGTTTTCAAGTGTGAAAGATCCGAGCTGGACTACTGTGCTACTTCTGGTACATCCATGGAAACAGATAATCCGAGCTGATGTTGTGTAACTACCACACAGCCCTATCATCACAGCCCCATAGATACAGATAGATAGATAATATAATACCTACTCATATAGTATATGAGTGGCATGATTTCTAGTTCACGTGAAATATATGATTGGGGTATTTTTGACCAACACCAGATTTGCTGTTATGTATGCTCATGGAAGAATAAAGAGCATATATAACAGCAAGCGATAGATAAATAAATATTTATGTGGCGCCAATTTGTGCAATTTTACAAGGAGATATATGCATGAAGGATGCGAATTTCTCAGATTCCAAACGCGACGTTAGGCTTGGCCCGTGTATGGCAGACACCTCCAACATTATCGGAACACCGCAGATTATTACCGGAACTTCAGTAGAAGCTCCAACAGATTATGGATGGGTTTGAAGTCTCCCTCCTCACTATCGAAGGTATGTTAAGCCCTTCCTTAGTCCGACCGCCGTTAAGGCTAAATGTCCCCGATTTTTAAAAAATTCTATAGCTTTTCCAAGTCGAATTGAGAATTTTCCAAACCAAATTGAGAATTTTCCAAACCAGTTTGAGAATTTTCCAAACCAATTTGAGAATTTTCCAAATCAAGCTTTACGTGAGAAACGTTCTCAGTGAGTCAGCGCAGGTATCTCGTTTTGAGTGAAGTGATAGCTCGAAGCATCCCCACCGTTTCATCAGCTGATTGCAGAAATTGGATGATGGACATGTTCGTGCAATTAACGAACGCAGCAGCTGGAAACCCTCTACATTGATGTTCCACATTACCTAATTTTTCTCAAAAACATGAAAAATGTGATTTCTTTTTTTTCTCTCATGAAAAAATGCTAATTTCTTTCTTTTAACGATGTATCGTGCAATTTTATTAAAAATTATAAGTTTTGATTTGCTTTGAAAAATTGGGACTTTGGTTTGGATGATTCCCTTCTTCTTTCTTATTTATAATATTCTTGGTTTGAAAAATTCTCAAATTGGTTTGGAAAATCCTCAAATTGGTTTGGAAAATTCTCAAATTGGTTTGGAAAATTCTCAAATTGGTTTGGAAAATTCTCAATTTGGTTTGGATAATTCTCAATTCGACTTGGAAAAGCTATATTTCCCCAGATGGCACCACTTTCTGGGAAAAATTCATTTTCGATTTTCTCTGGAAAGTCCAATTATCATTCTGTAAATGTTATCATCAATCAAACTAAACTATAATAAGGAGACAAGGGCGAAAAATGTATCCAAAATCGATTTCAAGATATTAGACCTACTAAAAAAACTGCCGATCTAGCTGAAGATTTTGGTATACGACTTTATTAATTTTAGCTCATACATTCATTAAATGAATGTAAAAAGTTTCAAAGTGTGTAATGAGTGTAAAGTTTCAAATTTTTAAACTCAGTGACCTATATGATATATGATACTATGAATCTAGTATGATCCGCAACCGTAGCTGGCTCTCTTGACGCGATACATTACAAGAAAAAAATCTTGTTGATAAGACACTTAAAAAACTGAAATCGCCGGTGATACTAGTATCTTCTTCTTGTTCGGCTGTTATAGCAGATATCTGATGGATAAACTCAGTGAGTGTTGTGAGTTTGTGTTGAAGAACGTGCGATGGGCGATGGAACTCATGAAATCTGGGTGCGAGAAGATGACCGCACTTGTCTTAACGAAAACGCATTTTCCCACAAATTTGTTTCTGTACCTTTGGGAACATGTTTCTTTTGTTTGGAAGCACGTAAAAAGAATTTGTTCGTAACACCCAGGAGAAGATTCAGGGCAAGCAGAAAAACACCAATGTCTAGAGCCGATAATCCAGGTAACAACAACAAAAGTTTGTTTTGTTAACTATTTTTCCCCAACTCAATATTTTGTAAAACCCTTAGCTACAAATGTGAGCTAGGATGTTGTGAGAATAACGGTGCTAAGTTTAGTCTGATCAGATGAATGACAACGACACAATGCGATCTTAAAGTCTGAAAAATTATGAATATGAACGCTGTGTTAAGGAGCTGTTAGCAAGTTCCTACTTTACCCGGCGAGGGAATTTTTGCCACAGGTTCTTTTCTCATTCTATCAGTAATATGAGGTAAAATTATAGTGAATTTATCGATAATATTAAGGGCAGTACGGATAAATGAATGACCGCGGCCCGAAAATGTGTGGTAGCCAGCGCAGCTTGCCCTTGTCCACTTCAATGAGTACATTCGATTTTCAAAAAATCGTTTTCCATGGTGTGCAACTTTATCTTGCCAAAATGTTGAGATCTTTTGTAATAACAGGTATTAATACCTAGAGCATTAACAACAGTGTCCAGGCCTATTAGAACTACGAATTGCACAGGGAAGCGGATTAATGAGCCTTCATGTCGGGATGGAGCACGACTGCCACACCTACCAGCTTCAACTCTGTCCATTAGCCATCCGAACCTACAGCTACTTCTACCAAGAGTTTTAGAGCTGCGGCCAAACTCACATGTTACCAGCAAACAAACTGTGCTGAGTAGCGTTGGCTCCTCATTAGTCGAGCCTTTTCAAGGGTTTACATCACAAAAAATGAAACAAACTTATTTCCTCGATACCTTGTAACATGCGTCATAAGAAGAAGATTATGTTGTGGTCATAGTTAAGATTATGTGTGGTATCTGTGATATTCGTGTAGCATTGTACCTACCTAACCTTATTATTAGGTGATTAGACCTGCGATACCAACTTTATCATGTTCGTTTTTTGTGAATGTTATTTTCATTTTATTAAATTTTTACGTCTTGTTTTACTTTACTCTCTTTACTCTTACTCGCGTTTTACGTTTCAGAAATTCCTGAACAATTTTGGTTCTGTTTCCTGTCTGTCTGTCTGTCATGAAATCCTTGCCACAGCTATAACTTCTACAATTCATTCCGATTTCAATGCAATTTTCAGGGATTGTGCGGATTGGCGTGTAGATGGTCCCCTATAAAAATCATCACTCCGGACTGATATTAGCTGCTGCGCATGCGCAAACTTGGAAACATTGCCTCAGCCATAACTTCTACATTTCTCACCCAAATTTTGCGGGTTGGCGTGTAGATGGGTCCCCTATGAAAATCATTGCCCCCAGACTGATAGTAGGTACCGACTGCGCATGCGCAAACGTGAAATCCTTGTAACAACCATAACTTCTACATTTTCCAACAATATTCAGAGATTGTCCCGGTTGACGTGTAGATGGTCCCCTATGAGTGTAGTGCAAGGTAGTTAGTTAGAGATTGATGTTTTGAGATTAACTACTATGTGTCGGATCATCTATTCAGTCGGGTTATGGATACGAGGAAGCTATGTGCCACACCCACTCGGCAGACTTATAAAAATTCGTTTGAGCCGGTTTGGGAGTACAGCCGTAACCTGAATAATACTAGGTTGGTGTGTACGTGAAAATTACTGTTATTCCGAAGGAACAGGAGACGAGTCGGGTTCTTCTTATCTCGTTTTACCGCAAGTGTGAGCTGAAGCCGTTTCAAGCCTCCTTGTTGTTCATCTCAAATTTCGAACTCTGCAGTCCACCGCGTTTATAGT